>ML675623.1:2374815-2416396 GCA_007922155.1 Mesoclemmys tuberculata | reverse complement strand
GCTCAGGTCCGTGCAAAAGCAAGATACCCAGTTCCCCGAAGAGCCAGGGGGATGAGATCGCGGTGGGTGGGTGCAGAAGTCAAGGCCCAGTCTGGAAATCCAGTCCCCAGTGTTGCCCCCTCCCCGTCTATGCATCCATTCATCACCCACCACGTCCTGTGCCGTCTAGGTGCCTTCTCCACCGGCAGTCACGGCTGATAACCCAAAGAGCCTGATGTAAATTAGACCTGCAGTGAACAGACAGATGAGGCAAAGGGAAGGATAAGGGAAGAAGCCGTATACAAGTATTGTTCCTTCACACAGAGAGCGACTCATCTATCTTCTGATATTTTTAAGCATGCCCAGATGAGAGAGGCACAAGTTTGGGAGAAGGGAGAGGTGTATGTTTGACAGACAGACACGAGCAGCAACTGGAGTCCACAGTTGTTGCAGCGTGTCAGAACAACAAAAAACAGCAGCCTCCTGGCCTTCATCCCCCTTCATTGGGAGAGGTTTGCTCAAGTTGGGGGACTAGCCTGAAGGAGGTTAGCCCTTCATCTAGAATTACATAGGACTAGCTGGTGCCGACAGATCTTATTGGTCAAAAAATTTCAGGTTCCCAAGAGTTTTATCAACCGTTGGATGTTTCAAAAGTTGTAGCTGAATGGACGCTATAGTGGTGGGTATAATCATGGCAGCCAAGGTGCCAATAGGTTTCTATAGATCTTGTAAAGATGGGTGTAATGTCCTTTAAAAGGAGAGATTCTCATCTTGCAATTAACTCTGAATGCATATGCCTCAATGGCAATGCATAGCAAGGTGCCCTCTCACATTTCACTTTTATCATTACGTTGGTTTCCAGAGCAATTCCCAGATCGGCATTAAGTGTCTGTTAACATTCAAGTGTCATATGCTGGTGCAGTGGCCTGTTCAATGGGATCTGCGGTGCTTTTACTTCTGAATCATCCATCCCCTTTGCTTTGAAGTGCTTATTTCAGTAGCTGTTCCACTATAAGACTCTATGTTTTAGGATTTATACGCCTGTTGCTGTGAAATGTCATATACCTTTAGGTTTGTGCAGTTCACTAATATTATAAAAGAAAACTCCACTCGAGTTATCCTTGTAAGGGGCTGCTTATTTTTTGCACCTCGTGCACTTTGTTTTATGTAGACTAGAAGTTCTTGTGTTGGCTTAAATAGCGTTGCATCTCCATATCGGCATTGCCTATATGCTGGCAGATTATGATCTATGTAGCTTTCTAATTGTATATGTTAATATCCATAAGGCTCAATGTTCTAAAGCAAATTACAGCGTCCCTGTCCTGAAGAACCTTCAGCCTAAAGTCATGAGCAAGTACAATATACGATAAGCACAGAGTGGCATGTGGTCTTTGTAGCTGTAGTGCTTGAAACAAGTCAGTTTTCTGGAAGAGAAGAGGAGGTGCTAATTGGGAGGCTGCTTTATGCATAAGTTGGTGGCATGCAAGAGGGCGTAGACTCGAAAGCAGCTGAAAGCGACACAGGCAGCCGTTGTGGAGCTGCTTGGTCAGACCGAAGGGAGCATATAGCAGGAGAGAAGGGCAGAGTGCTGCAACTTAAGTGCTGTGAAGTAGGAACTTTGGGGAAGCTTCTCTATTGCCGTGCTCTTTATGGAGTCATTTGCACCAGTGTAAACTGCTACCGTTTTGATCTGGTAGCATTTTATACCCACTTTGCACTCACTGGTGTAAGTGTCTGCCCAAGGGGCAGGGCAACAGAGAATTTGGTCCTCTGTGGGGAATAAGAGGTAGGACCAAGGCAGAGATTTGAGAAAGGAGTGGAGGTAGTGCAGGCCAGGGGTTGGGATTGCTGGTCAGAGAAGTGGAAGAGGAGGGGATCTGTTCAGCACTATTATTTGTATTGTTGTTGTGTCTAGGAGCACCAGTCGTGACCCAAGACCCAGTTGTGCTTGGTGCTGTGCAAACACAGAACAAAAAGACAGTCTGTGCCCCAAAGAGCTTATTGTCTAAGTAAGGACGAGACACCAGCTGACTATAGACAGACCAAGGGGGGAGCAGAAGGAAATAGCGAGACAATACTGATCAGTGTGGTAAGCTGTGATTTCAGCACAACAGCAGCCTTACAGTTGTCAAAGACTCTGAAAGGAACGGGGTAGGAGCGAGACCACGGAAAAGGCAATAGTGCGTAACTCCCGTCGACTTCTCTGCTTCTGTTCCTGCACTTCGTTTTCAACGCGCTGTGCTGGAGGGAACTGCGTTCCGTCGACGCAGCGCTATGCCATTTGAGAAGATGGTCTTAATATGTCGATTTCTGGATCGACTGAGTGGGGTCTTCACTGACCGCTCAGTCAATCCAGAGAAATTGATCTGAAATTTGCTGCCATCAGTGAAGACACAGCCCCAGTTTATGGTGAAGTCTCTGACCCATACCAAGGTGACGAGAGGCAAACTCTGGTTTTTCCAAACACTGGTTATTCAACACTTTTTTGATCTGTGATTCCAAACTTTGCATAGAACCTGATATGCATTTATCTGAAATAGTGATTTTTTTTTTAATACAAAAGTTTTATCTGGTTCTCAAGATCTTTATAAAATCAGAGTTTACCTGTATGTCCATATCCCCAGCCCACTCTCAACGTACCTCAGTATCTGCCTGGCTGTTCTGCAGCAGGACGCTCCTGAAGAGGAGTATCCCAAGCGCAAAAGACGTGCCAAAATGGTTATTCAGTCCCACTGGCTTGTCTTGACTCGTCCTATGTGGTGTGAGACTGCTACTGGGATACTCTGAGAATATGATGAGAATGTTTAATTAGGGTTCTGAGGCTACATGAGGATCCCGAATTTAATAGGTTTTTCTCTGACAAAGCTGTCTGTCGCTTTTGGGCTAGATGGGAATGAACTTTGCAATGGCAGAAGTGCTGTCTCTTTTTCTCTGCTCTTGGTAGGCTCTCCCCAGGTTGCTTTGTGGAGCAAACACAAAGATAGATCCAAATAGCGTTATTTTTACACTGTTCCTATGAGTGTGTGCCAGCTTTTGACGGACTTCCTGCTGAAAGAACCTCCACTAGAACAGCTGAGATTACGCTGCCTGCTGTTGCTTTTTACGTACCTGTAATGGCTCCCCTTTTCTTTAACTATCAACAGCGATAATTTTTAATGGAAAAACTGAGCAATGGAGACATGGAAAGCCTATAGATCCTGCTGTCTTACAGATACAAAATCCATATGGGAGTTTATAATTGCATGTGCATGTGAGGGCTGTTAAAATGACTGCCTAGCCAGCCGTCTATATATCACTTGTTTGGATCTGCTAGAGCGTGTTGCAGCAGCTGAAATGGAACAAATTTTAAGAGCTGAGCAACAACACTGGTCAGGTGCAGGGAGGGAGAAGGGACAAAAAAGTAATGACTCCTGACACATGTTGATAGAAATGTTGTTACTTTTGTTTCCTGTGGCATTTAATTCAGTCTGCCAGCTGTATCCTCTGGAAATGCTTCTTTCTCTGTCAGAGTCTGCTACAGTAATAACTATTCTGGATGAATCTTTGAAATGCTTGTTAGGGTTAAAGCAGTTTGGAGGTGAGGTCTGACGCTAAAAGTCTGGAATTTCCTTGGTTAGGTTAGGCATAGCACTACAATCTAATCCATTTCCCTTATCCTGTCTCCCTTCCATTGCATTTGTCCTCGGGGGATGGAATTATGATGATAGGGACAGAGAAGTGATTCATACTCTGTACTAAGTGAATTTTTGCCTAGGTTGGCCAAGGCAAGATGTTCAGCTATTGGATAAGCCAAATATTTAACAAAAAAAGGAGAAAAGGAAAAAAAGGCATGAGCATGGAAAAGGATGCACATGTGGTGTGTAAAATGCACACAGGTGGTGTTAAAGTTCTGATATATGCCACAAAGCAATAAAGGATCAGAGAAAACTCAAGGTGCTTTTCTGGTGGTGGTACCAATTATTCTTAAAGGAAAATGGATACAAGGAGATAACAAAGGAGGGGTTGGAAAATTGTGCACTCAGTATAGCACCTTCAGTTTTCAGAACAGCTTCAGAATATAGTCTGCTTTTGGCTGTATTTAAATAGTCTGTCCCGCAAGACAGTGGTTTTTTGAAGGATTTGTTTTCTGTTACAGGAACACTACGTTTCTATGTGGACTGTTTAAACCTCAGCACACCATTCTAATCACAAATGCCTTGTCTTCACTGGCGTTTGCAGGGTTGTTGTAGCTGTGTTAGCCCCAGGATATTAGACACCAAAAGCTGATACTTCACCCACCTTGACTCTTCTGTTTACACAGGAGCATTCAGATACCTACAGCTGGAAAGTCGTGCTATATATCAAAGACACAATGCATCTGCCCCTGGGAGCTGTGCAGGGCTTTGTAGGATAGCGATCTCTGCAATACTTGCAGGGAATATTGCATCTGGCCATGGTGCCCAATATGGATACATTGCATGTTGTCACTTGTGCCAGTTCAGACGCTCCAAGGAACGTTCCAGTAGTGCAGATGTCTAGTGTAGACAAGCCTACTGAGGAGAGCCAGGCTCCTAGACTTTGTCCACGCTACAGTCACTTTCTTAAGACTTCCTTCTCTGTGTCACAACCATGGAAAACGTCAGGAAAATATAGCTAATGTAGGCAGAGCCTTACTCCCGTGATTCAGGTTGGCCTTTTAAAAACAAGCATGCCGCAAGCCCCCGGTGAAATAAGGGCGGACACCCAGTCCCAGTTGTTTTCTCCCACTAGCCTTAATACCAGGGGGTTTATTCGGGTAGGAAAGGAAATAGTGGGAAAAGATACTACACAGGGCAATGGTGAACAAGATACAAGACACAGGGCAATGGTGAACTGGGCCTGCAGACCGAAAGCTCTGGTGAGAAGGGAGGACATTTTTGGGGTTGTAAAATAGCTACAATTGCATATGTTGTCTCTAGAGTCTGTTTATTACTTTAAAAGGTAATTGGCTTGCAAATTAACGTCTGCCCCATCATGAATTTCAGGAGTCCAGTTAGCTATCAGTAATGCATCTCCAAGCTAGAGGTACAGTTGATCCCTTAGAGTATGGCCTGGTCTACACTTAGAAGTTAGTTTGACATAGCTACAATGCTCAGAGGGTGTGAAAAATTCACACCCCAGAGCACCGTAGGTAAGCCAACCTAACCATTCTGTAGATGTGGCTATGTTGACCTAGCTACCAGTTCTCGGAGAGGTAGATTACCAACAGTGACGGAAAACCCCCTTCCATCGCTGTAGGAAGCATCTGTATGATGCACCGCCATAGCTTGGCCTCTGGAGCAGCAGTCAGGAGATATGATTGCAGCTCCAGCTAGATCAAAGCTAGCTCAAATAACAATAGAAGAATAGTCGCACCAGCATGCATGGTGGCATGGGCCAGCTGCTGCAGCGTGTCCTTGGTAGGTTGTACTCCGGTAGACCGAAGCTAGCTTAGATATGTCTACAGGTTCTGCAGTCACATCTCTCGATGGCAATGGAAACATAACCTTAAAGATTTTCTTTCCATTTAGAAGACACACTGCAGTGCATTTTCTCCATCCCTGTTCTGTTTTTTTCTTTACATTGATTGTATTGTTTGACTGCTGTCCCCCTGGGATCCTTGTGAACACAAGATGTGCCTCTCATGAGGCTATCCCACTGAGCAAAATCATGTAAACAAATGTTTATTGCCCTTACACTGTAAGGTCTTTGTGACAAGGACTTATTGGTTGGCGCAGCTCACAGGTTGTACATCACTGTGTGCACTTATGGCACTACATAAATAATGATACATTGCATCAGATGTCAGACTGGCATCTGGATTATGAAAGAGGGAGCAGACATGCATACAACATTAATTGCTGGACAGGAATTTAATATGCCCACCTTGCAACATAATTCATTTGACAGAGAATGTAAGAGAGAAGACATGTTTTTGGTATGAACCTTGGAGAACAGAGTAAGAGCATGGTTGGCTGAAACTGAAGTGAGGATGAAGAACTGCTATTCCTGTAGAGGGAGCCTACTTTGTCACTTTAAGCAGAATCAAGGAAGAATTTTGTCTGAAACTCTAGGTAGAAAATAGGATCCTTAAAAATACCCCCCTCCTAACTTCATATCCAGGCCCCTTCCAGTGGCTCTCTACAATGTCATTAACTCTCTGTGCTGCCAGGACACTCATCTAGGATGTGGTTGTGCCACCGCTTCCCTCTCTCTCTGTCTCCCCCATGGCTTCCCATTTCTGTGACCAGCTCTCGCTTTTTAAATCTCTGCACTGGCTTTGGCTCGTCTTTCACATGACGTTGGTACTTTTCCTTGCTCTTTCTGCTATGAAAGACTACTGTCCTCTCCTGGTACAAACCCACAGCATTCCCTTTGGTCTGCCCAAGAGTCTCTCCCAGCTTCTCTTTGTCACCTTCAGCCACTCCCATGTCTCTGCCTTCATTCATGTTCCCTTTATGTATTTCAAGTACCTTTTGGCTCCGTAGCCACTTTCGGAGTTCTGTTGCAAAAACCAAAACTGAATGTTAAAACTGATGGTAGCAGGCAGATCATGGCCCTCTGCTGAAAGAGAGCCTGCTTGGGGCAGTTAAATTTTAAGTTAGCACCTCTTGCTTCTGAGCCTGGCTGCCAACCTTTTAATGCAGCCAGGGCCTCTGAAGTTTCCATTTCACTGATAGGTAAACCCACTCTTGAAGATCACCTTTTTCTAGTCAATGTCCGGTTTCAGGGATCCATCTTCCTCCACTGCTTGTTGACTGAGCTAGAGGAGAAAGGCAGAAATTTCTCTATAGTGTAATGGGGTTGGCACAGTGTATAAAATTCAAATAGAAATACTGTCTCCATTCCAAAAGGCCTCATTATGCCACACTTACTCACACTGAGTAATACGTGTTTGCCCAGGGATTCAGTGGAACTAGGGGGGAGTAAATGGGAGTGTGGGTGGGAGAATGTAGCCTGTAACCATTAATATTCTGTACTTCTGCATCTCACTGATGTGTCCTTCCAGTCCAGTTTTGGCACCAAGATTTGATAGTAGTTTCGGGTACCGTATCTGCCCCTGAATTCTCCTGCCAACGTCTGCCATTTTTCAGTAAAATTTCACTATCTTTTTAAAATGTTTTTCTCTCCTCTGGTGCTGTGCAAAATATTGTCACAAACAGCAAAAACAGACTGACTATTCTGGAGAATGTGGGAAACTGACTAGACATAAAGTGATGTCAAATGGGCAAAGTATTTTTTAAGTATTGATAAGCTGACATGTTACTTGTAAACACGAGGCAAACCCTTATGAAATGGAAGTGTGATTTCTTTTTTTAAGTTTGTGGTGTGGCTTTCATTTCTTTGGTAAAACATAACTTGAAAGCAGCTCACTGCAAAGCACAACAGAGGGGCTCGAGAGTGCTGTCTGTGGTTGCCTTTGCAGCTAAAAAACAATAGTATTTAATAAAATAAAGTCTGGGGGAGATTAGTCTCCCCTGCTCCTCCTCCTTTCTCAGCTCATGTGCATAATGGGCCAGATTGTCTTCTGACTTGCCCCCTGAGGAACCCTGTTAATTGGATTGGTCTTGCATGCAAGTGGTACATAGGCACAAAATTGGGCCCAATCACAGGCATGATGGGAAATACTGGTTTACAGACCGTATTAAAAATCCATTCTTTTCTCAGTGGTTCAGATGCTCTAGCCATCCATCCGTTTTGCTAAGAACATCAACTCTTACACAGGAAATGATGCTCCTTTTAAAGTGCCAGTGTTACTTTATATAGCCTTTCTGAGCAGATATTTAAAGAATCATGTTGACAAGAGCAGAGAACAGGGGAAAAAATAGCTCTTGTCTTTGGAAAATGGCAAATTAAGCCACAAGAATCCGTCCTAGGGGAGTAGGTGATACAGTGGATTAGTTCAATAGACTTTCACCTTTGGAAAAATGAGCTCGTAGGATCTGGAGGCGAAAGCCCTAAAGTTCCAGTGACTTAAATAGAAATTGAAATTGTATTTGGCTCCAGTAACTAATGGATATGAGTCATCTGGTCTGTTTTGAGTAAGTCCCTGGTAGAGGTTTATTTATATCGCAATGGTTTCACTAACTTGAATGAAAATATTTTAATTCTCAACAATTTAGCTGTAGCATGTGGCTTCTTCCCCTTTTCCTGTGCTTTTGTGTGGTGGCCGCTGTTATAGATATGCAGAGATCACAATGAATTTTTTACGTAGTGATGTTCTCTGGAAACTAACGTGTACTGTGAAAATCATGGGCCGGATCCTGCTCCCATTGAAGTCAAGGGGAATTGTGCCACAACCTCAGTGGGAGCAGGACTGGGTCCTGTAATTTCAGGCTCTTTGATTGATTAGTGCCACTCTAGCAGGGCATCTGATGGGTCCATACTGAGTGACTTTCAAGCCGTCTGAAAACAGGCAGGGGTCTTCTCACAGTGAATACAGAGGTCTGTAAAGTTACAGTGACTGCCTGAAACCAAAGGAAGCCTGCAGTTGTTGTGAAAAAGCTTTGTCCTATTGTTGGTCAAGTGCATGTGTATCGGCGCTTCAGGCTCATTTAAAAATAGGGATCAATATAAAACATTCTAACGGTGACTAGTTTAAATTGGATGGATTCAGTATTCAGTAAAGGATTTCCCAGTGAGGATTTCACTGGTTTAATGAAAATAAGACTTGCTTCCCTTTCTTCTAAATCTCGGTAGCAAGAAAGACCATTTAAAATCATCAACCTGCTTGTTATCCATTTTTAATGATATTTCTGACTTGCAGACTAGACTACATTATTTTTCACGAGGTCTCTGTAAAGTGGAAGATGCAATTTGCTTTCTTCAGTATTTCAGCTGGATTTGCCAAGGCTGCAAGGATTTACTGCCAGCCACAGAATAGAAAGCAATATTCAATAGTAAAAGGAGGAGAGAGTTAAAAGATACACATTGATTCTAGTGAGTGCAGCAGCCATGAAGGATGTGACGTGCCTGGTTACAGGGAGCCCAGGATAAGAGGGAACTACAGGTAGATTTTTTTTATAGGAAGTAAACAGTTTCCCTTGTTGTCCTCCTGACCAGCCTCTTGTCCCAAGCTCTGCTCTTCCTCTGCATGACTGCTGTCAATTGTATCTGTGTGTGAAGAGTCCCTCCCCCGCACCACACATGCACCCATGCAGGAATGAGACTGTGCCCCACATCTGAGTTGCCTTATGACATGAGCGGTTTAGTATCTCAGTGGAGTCAGAGCCATGCAGCGTGGCTTTATCTAGGCAAATTTATCTTCTGCAGTTTTGCCAGTGTAACTCAGTCCTGGCTTTCAGCATCCCCTGCTGTTCCAGTCCGGCATCTCTCCTGAGCACCTACTGTTTGTTGTTCTGATCTGAGCAATGCAATGGAGTGGTAGAGAGAGGTTGAAAAATGTCCCTTCTGGGCTAGATTCTAAGCTAGAAGTTTCTGCTGACTGATAACCTTGGTCGGTATCTAAGTCAGTGTCTACACTACAGACTTTTCCCGATGCAAGTTATGTCGGCATAAAGCCACCTCAGTTAGTGTCTTGCCTGGCTCCTTGCATCAGCGCTGTGTGCGCTAACCGGGAGTGCTTATGCCATTGCACAATGCAGAGCACCATGGGTAGCTAACCTCGTGAGCAACCTGCCATGGTGCAGTGTGCTGTCTTTTGGGAAGCTATGGCAACGCACGATGGTGCAGAAACCAGTCACGCAGTGGTGCCTGGGTGCAAGGGTTCAACTTCCCAGCATGCAACTGACTCCATCCCATAATGTCATCTATCTCCCATAATTTTCGTGCCTTTTATAAAAATCTCACAAACCCAAGGAATGATTCAGCTACCAGCTCGGCAGGGGCAGAATGACAGTTGAATGCCCTTTTAATAGATTGACGGGATGCTGACGTTGTTTCCTCCCAAGATTGGATCTCAGTGAAAAAACATCGCAATGGTTATAGCTGCCTGCTGTGTCCTGCATAATATTTGTGAAGCAAAGGAGGGAAAGTTTCTGCCTGGGTGGAGGGCGGAGGTGGAGCGATTGTCCACTGGGTTTGAAGAGCCAGACACGAGCTATTAGAAGAGCTCAACGAGGAGCAATACAGCTCAGGGAGGCTTTGTTGAAGTGCTCGTTCAGTGAGCCACAGTAACGTATTGCGGTGTACTGTGCTACGCCTGGCCCTGCTGTTTTGCTGTTAGGAATTGTGTGGGGCTTGGCATATTTCTATGACTATAATGCTGTTAATGCACCTATTAATTTGGTGGTGCTTGCTGTACATTTATGAGTCTTACACTGTGTTTGTCACTGATCCCCTGAATTGTTATTGCACAGCATGACACAAGTAAGTGGGTGTTTTCCGTACTGCTAGGCTCTCTACAGCATATGTTGGGCACTAATAATAATGGATTATATTGAGTTTCCAAAGCAGTGCAAAGAGAAGTCTGCGCAACTTAAAAGCAAATACATTAAAAACATAATAAATTAACGGAACAGAAGTTAACAAGGGGAAGGAACATTCATGTCTTTTTTATCTGCACATACAGCAACCATGAGACTCTTAGGTCAGTGCATGTGAGTCTGTGGTTGTCTGTAATGTTCCCCAGGATGGAGTGATAGGGGCAGGGATGGGAGCTCTGATGCCATGTAGAATGTGAAGAGGGGAAAGGTGTAGGGAGGTGCTGCAATGGAATTTTCCATGGACTGTAAAGGAAGGCGAGCCCTGGATTGTTGAACCTGTAGGTTCACAAATGTTGTATTTTCTTGTGTCCTGATGCATCTACCTCTCCTTTTGCTGCTGGCACTCCCGGGGCCTTTCTCCTGCCTGCTCTTTTCTTCTTCAGGCTGTCTACAACGTTCATTCCCCAAGGTCCTGTGCTCACGGTCTGATGCAGCCGTGTCTTGCAGGATCTCCCTGAACATGTCATCCCGAGTCGCCTTCTTTCTCCTCATCTGGCTCAGGCATTCCATGGGTGTGGAGGGGGAGCCCTGCAAGGCCACAATGGGAGCAGCTACAGATGAAACGCACACAGGCACCATTGTCAGTATAGTCACAACAGGAAGCAAAATTTAAGAGTCAGAACTTCCTCCCCTGGCTTCGCTGAACTTTTAAACAAGACGTGTTTATTGACACTCCTGCTTTGGAGTGCTGGTACATGGCACCAATCACAGCCCCAGCCGTGGTTAGCATGGCCTGCCAGAGGTCAGGGAAACGAGAAGGGAATTGCTCAGTTGCATGAAACTATGAGTCTAGGGCAATGGCACTGAACTCGAGCACCATTTTCCACCGGATCTACAAAGGCACAGAGCCCTGCCGCTGCTGGTGTCCCAAAGCTCCCAACCTGTGCCCTGCAATGGGGCCTGTAGAAGTTATCCTGGCATGGGAAAGTGTCGGACTGTAGGGGAAGAAATAAGGCTGCCCTCCCTAGACACTTTTGGGAGAGGATTGCAGAGTATCTCCATGAACGTCTCATTGAGATCTCTCCGGAGGTTACAAGGGACATCCCTGTGCACAAACTGCTCTCCATGGCCCCTCCTGCCTAAACATACAGGGGAAGGAAAAGCAGATAACTCTCTCTCTTGTCCCACTGCCTCTTTTAATACTAGTAAATTAATAAAAAGTCAATAACTGTGTCCCTTTAAGCTGTGGACCCCATCGGTACATCATTGTAATGGGAAATACACTTACCCAAGGTTCCTTCCTCTATATCAGGCTCACTAGTGCTCGACTGACTGGACTGAGGTGGAGTCTCAAACTAGCTCTGGCTTGTGGCATAGCTGGATCCCCTGGATGCATGTCCCATGTCCTCCTCCTTTTCCTCATTCTTGCTGTGCACAGCAGGGGTTTGTGACTGGCTCCTCAGAGTATCCACGTTGGTGTGCAAGGTGGTGGTGGGTCTCTGCCAACCATGGCGTGCAGCTCTTTGTAAAAGCGGCAGGTCTGCAACTTGGCACTGGATTGACTTTTGGCCTCCTGATGTGCCTGCCGCAGTTCTTTCGCTTTCACGCAGCAATGATCCCTTGTCTTACGACTTGGTGGGCTGCTGATCGCTGTAGCAGTGGAAATACATCTGCAGGTTTTGCATCTCTTGTTGTGACGGTAGCTGGTGCTGCTTTGAGTTGGTGTGCCCTGGTCCGTAGGGAGCGTGCATCTGATGATGACCCTGGAGAGATTATGGGATCTTTTGAGGGCCAGAAAGAATGGGGACCCCATCGAGTGTGGTTTGTAGTTGTTTGATGGAACCGACATGGGGTATCAATGTGGGGTGGTAGATGACACAGGGGGGTTTATTTCTGTATTGAAACAGATTCTATTGGGATATTTGGGTGGTCTGTTCCCAAAGAAAGCTTCCCACAGAAAAGCGACACCAGTTCCTGACAGAATAATAGATGCAAAACTTGCAGACGTATCTCCACTGCTACAGCGATCAACACCCTCCGCAACACACCTTTACAGATCCATGGGTCCTGCATCTGCCTGTCACAACAAGTGGGGATCTCACCCAGCGCACTAAATGCTCCAATAACAACTACATGGATGAAACCCGACAATCTCTGGAATGAACTCTCACAGGAAAATGGTAAAAGCCAACAACACCCTCTCACCTGTGGGTAAACACTTTTCACAAAGCAATCACTCTACGTCTGACCTATCAGTCCTCATCCTCGAAGAAAACATGCACAACACAGTCAAAAGATGAACCTGGGAACTTAAATTTATAACTCTACTAGACAGTAAGAATCATTGACTGAGTAGACACACTGGATTTATGGCTTATTACAACAACCTTTCATCTACTACCCCCTTTTTGTCCTATAACTGTAGGCATGTTAACAGGCCACTCTACTTCTAATGGCCCCTTACAGTATGTGCTATTTACTTATGCCAAGCAATTTGTTCCACCTTGCATTTAGCTGTGACACCGGGAGCGACTTTCCCAGATCAGAAGAAGAGCTCTGTGTGGCTTGAAAGCTTGTCTCTTTCTCCAAAAGAAGTTGGGCCAATGAAAGATATTACCTCATCCACTTTGTCTCTGTGGGTTTCACTACGCATCCAACGATACACACTGAGAAAAATTCCAGAATGCACACTGCCCAACAGCAACGCAAAGGATCATGGGATCCCCTCCAATAATATTCCCTCTTTAGGACACAGCAAGCTGCCACCATGTGTACACAATGAGTAAAACGGAAATTGGGCCTGGCCATTACGTGTGCACACTGTAACTGAAGCGTGTATGTTGCTTGTGCATCAAATCTGCCTGGTTTAACTCTCTCTATGGACATGCCCTAAGTGACTTCCTCAAGGTCGCACTGGAAATCTGGTGGAGCAGGGATTTGATGCTTGGTCTCCTGGGTGCTGATTACTGCTCTTACCTCAGTACAGCTTTTTTAGCACCACGTCTGTTAGACCTCTGCCAGGCAGATCCTAATGTTGCTAACACCAGAAGGAAAATTTTAGAAAATGCCCGTAGAGTAACAGAGCCAGAGACATTATATGCCTTGCCAAAAGGCGCACACAAACTAAGTCAGTGAGTTTTGTGCAGCTCACTGTTTTAAGCACTGGACTTCATTCCTTACTTTAAGGGCTTATCTGCGTGAGACATTTTTCTTAAAATTTCCCTCTGTTGCTACTACCAGTGCTGCTCAATGCTAGCAACATGGGGAACTGTCACGTGGCTGCTGCCATTGTAACTGCCACGTTGTCTAACCCTGCTCAGGGCTGGCCTAGACAACATGGTGGCTAAAACATCAGTGTCATTTGTGACTTAATCAGAAATTGTCAAACTCAGGTCTGTAAAGGATTTCCACCCAGCCCGAAGTGGGGAGCTGTGGTTTGGTTGGGTTTTTGGTTTGTTTGTTTTTTTAAATGCACCAAAAACCCCTGGTTCGTTGTTAAACTTGATTTCTAATTGCAGATCTGAGTGAAAGGTTTGTGGTTTCTGTAATTGTCCTAGGAGTTTCATAGCTTCAGGCTTTGTTTTTTCACGCTCTCTGGTTGGTAGCTCAGTTTTATACAGTTATAATAAGACCACAATTGATTGGCTCTGCTTATAAACTGTCTCAATCGGTGGTTTTAACAGGTTCCCCCAAAATGTGGGTGGTTGCTGGTCCTGCTGGAGTGAATCCTGGAGTAAAGCATGATGCCTTCTACTTTGCTGTTCTTTAGAGTCTGTCTCAGAGTACGGCTTTCACTGCCTGGCTCTTGCTTTGCAAAGTGACCTAATTCCTTTGTCGTATGGCTGCAGTCCCTAACAGCTCTATTATTCTGGCAGCTGGTGTCGGCGGCCATCAATTTCTCTGCAGTGGAAGATGGCACATTAAATATTTACCGTACAGAAACAAGGCAAGTCACAGAAAACAAAGGGATCCATTGGAGAGATGGGATTCTCTCATCAGGGGCAGGCTAACAACTTTCTGTCTATTGTTAACAGATTTTTTTTATTCTATACAAGCATCTTGGAGCTCCAGAGAGAGTGGGTGGCATTTGCTTTTAATTTTACTTTTCCGATGTTGGCTGGAAAATAAAGGTTTCTAAGGCATCATTTTCACATTAAAATTAACAAGAGCTTGGGTTTATGAGCCCTCTTGGTGTCTGAAGGTGTTTGTAATGCTATAGCAGCGGTGGGTAGTGTTCATACACTGGGCACTATTTATAGGAAACATCAATTACGTTCATTGGTAGTTAAATGTACCATGGTGTTGGATTTTCCATTCTCATTAGGAAAAGCCGCCAATTTAAATACAATGGTGTGGAAATGCTGATGCCCAATGTATAATGTAGCCCACAGTCTCCTTCACTATTAAGTTGTAGCCTATGGAGGTTGTAGGTTCCTGCAGGCAGTACTCCTTCATGATCTGAATAGCTTGGCCTCTCAAACTGAAAAGGAGCATTGTGTGTTGAAATACATAAAGTGTGGACTGAATTGCTGTACTAAAAAGACTGGGGATGATCTGCCTTGTCTTATGCAAATCAGAGGTAGTCATAGGGTTCCTGGAAGGTTGCCAGTTTGATTCTTAACTGGAGAAAGTTCGTGTCTCTGCAATGTGGGAAATAAAGTAAGAAATCAAACAGTACAATCAAACTCCTACACTATTAAGTATTTTTTTTAAATCTCGTGCATCTGGCTAGTGGAGTGGCTTTGTGGGTGTCCACTCTTTCAATGATATAAGGACATCCTCTTTTATCATTAACCATTGATAATGTGGCTCCATGTCCAATTATGTGTGTTGTAAGAATTAGAATAATTAGACATGTCACATTGGTACGCATGTGCTGATGGCAAAAGTGTGCTGGTGGCATGGTAACATAAAACGTTTTGGAGGCCCTATGTGAACACTGAAGGGGAGGCAATGAAAGATTTTATCTTCTCTGACTGTAGCGTCTGAAAAAATGTCATGTGTTGGATGGCAGCCTGGCTCCTCCACTTGGAAAAATGTGGATCTTTATGCTGTGAGGAATTTTCCGTTTGTTTCTGCCTGAGAAGTAATTGCGTTCCTTCTCTGTCTGCTAGGTTTGCGGCTTTTGTAGAGGCAAATCCATGTATGGAAAGGGCAAAGGATACTTTTGAATTTAGGGTAGCTTTGTTGTTGTGCTGTATTTTCTAGGGTTACTTTGTCCTGTGATGTGTAGTTTGGATGTTGGCTTTGGCTGGCTAGTATAATCAATTTCGGAGATGTTAGGTCTATTGTTAATTCCCCTGCACGTTTTCATAATTCATCCTTCCGTACCCTTTCTCTACCCTCTTTTGGGTGGATAATTGAGAAAGTGGCAGTAACACAACTTCGGAGCCACCTGGAATCATCAGCTTTCCTTGATCCCTTTTCGTTTGTCTTTTGGCCTGGCTATGGCATGGAGACAGGACAGGTATGGTTGGCCAGTAGTCTCCTAAAGTACAGAGGTCACGTTCTTTTAGATCAGATACCATTGACCATAAAGTTGTGTTGACTCATCTGCAGCCCTGAGCTGGGGCAGGGGTGTCCTAGAAAGAATGCAACCATACTGGAATAGGTTAAGAAGGCTTAAAAGGCGGTTCATTGTTATTTGTTTGTTTCCACTATGTACTAGTCACTTTCCAAACACTTGGGGATGGACACCCCTGCTTCCCGGAGCTTTAAGGTGTGGGGCACTTGTTCAGTTCCGTTAAAGGCTCTCTCCCCCATGCAGGGTTGAGGAAGGATGTGTGGCGTTCCAGACTCTCTTTATTGAGGGGTCTTAGCAACCCATCTTCCAAGAGCTTTGTGATTGGGATGGAATTACAAGATCCCAGCTGCATCTGGAGTCTCAGGTGGTATCAGTAGCCAGAAGCATCTCTGTGTTTTTGGTTGGTTGGTTGGGGGTCTTTTGTGGTTATTGGCATCTGGTTAGATATTTGCAAACTTTTCTCTTGATATTGTGATCTTGCCTTGGCTATGACTTGCAGCTTAGATCTCCTTGCACTCTACATGGTGCTCGGCTTGATACCACTCAGGGCTACGTTTGATGCCAAATACGCTGAAATTATCCTCAGATAACCTGTTACACCGTACACCCATTTTTCACCAATTGCACTGTTGCAAGTCATGTCGTTAACTTTGCTCTATAAAGCCTTAAATGATTTGGGACTCAGCTATGTGAGAGTTCCCTTACTCCCCCTCACCAGCCGTTACCCAAGTTAAAGCTCCCCTGGATTTAATATCCTGAGGCTTCTGGTGGAGCATTCTCAGTTTGTGACTTTAAAATTCACGTACCTAGCCGCCCCAACAAAGCTCATGCATGGCTTACCCTTGGTGAATCCATGTTGACTGCTCCTGATCACCTTCCTCTCTTCCATGTGCCTCAAAATGGATTCCTTGAGGACCTGCTCCATGATCTTTCCGGGGACGGAGGTGAGGCTGACTGGTCTGTAGTCCCCCAGATGTTCCTCCTTCCCTTTTTTTGACGATGGGCCCTACATTTGCCTTTTTTCAATCATCTGGGACCTCATTCAGTTGCCCCGAGTTTTTAAAGATAATGGCCAATGGCTCAGCAGTCATATCAGCCAACTCCCGCACCACCCCCAGATTCATTGCATCCAGCCCCATGGACTGTGTGTGTCCCGCCCTTCTAAATAGTCCTGTTCTTTCAGCACTGAGGGCTACTCACCTCCTCCCCATTCTGTGCTGCCCAATGCAGTAGTCTGGGAGCTGCACTTGTCTGTGTTATGCAGTTTTTGTCTTTTTTTGTGTGGGGGGGTGCGTGTGGGGGTAAACAACTGTTTCCTCACCCACACTAATGGCTGGACATACACATTTTCAAATGCACGCACACGAGGATCTCTGTTTTCTCTCTTTACCCCCATCTGTGGGAATTAAAAAACATCATTGTTGCCTCTTTGACTTGAGGTGTTAGCTGAAGTTCAGGACCTTGCAGGGTTTTCTCTAGTTGGAGGAGAAATTGGGGATAGATCAAGTATATTCTTGATAGTCTAGATCAGGGATACCCAGAGCCCAGTGGTCCAGGAGCCAAATTAGCTCAACATCACTCAAAAGAGCCACAGTAGGGTGAATGCATTGTTTCATTTACTATAGTGCTATATACAGTAGAACCCTGTTTAGCCAAGCCTCCATTAACGGGCTCTCCGTATTAACCTAATCACCAGCCACTCTGGGCTGACGGTGTCTGGAGCTCGGGCTGTTCGCTGTGGGTAGTTGGAGCCCTGCCATTCATTCTCCAGTTTATCTGGATTTTAGATTCCCACTTAGATCAGATAATCGGGGTTCCAGTGTGTTCGTATTTAAACAGTACGACGGGATGGGTCATTTCTAGTTTTTATATATATAAAATGTTCACAGCAAAATAACTGACCAAGTATTATTATTTTTTCAACTACAGTTGGTTAATAACATAGTCATCTTGTTTATTAACCAAAAAATATACACACAGTCCTGTTTTTCTGAACTCAGAGGAAACAACAGCTGGCCGTTTCCTTGCTAAGAAATCCTCAAGTCTGCTCTCCAGCGAGTTCTGTGCCCAAAAAGCTATCAGTCCACACAGCTTAGCTCTGACCTGCCGTATGGTCTGGCACTTCGGGCAGTAACCCTCCAGCCTCAGCTGCTTTTTGCTCCTTCTGTTGAGCCCGAAAGAGAGTGTGTGGCCTGTCTATGAGCTTTAACAAATTCTGTGATTGTCTTTGGACCCAAGACTTACCTGCTAGTAGCTGTTAGCTCCTTTCAGCATAACAATGTTATTTGGGGAAAGTAGGGCATTTTGTCCTGTAGATGTTGCAAGGAGTTCCACAGTCTTGGACCAGTTGTGCAGCGTGGGAGGGGGGTGTAGCATGGTCTGGCAATTCAACTTGGAATCCCTTTTAAAAGTTGGGTCTACTTGTTCAGCCTTGCTTCCAAGTGCTCTGCAAGTTAATGGATTTACGACACTGGCTGGGCAAGATACTGCCGTTCCATAGCAGGGCCCAAAGACTCCCAGAAAGAAGAAAACTGTATTAAATGGACATTCTTTTTAGGAGAGGCAAGGAGGATAGATTTCAATCAAAGTGATGTAAATCACTGAATTTAGTCATGATTTAAATCAGCAGGCAGGAAACTTTTATTTAAATCATTGATTTTAATTGTGTTTTGCAGTTGTACTTTTAGTTATTTTCCTAAGAAAAGGTTGATTCTTATTAGTTGGTATGCAATTAAATACAGCCTTTACTCAAACGGTTTGCTAACCAGACGGATATATTGTCTATTCACATTTATTTAAGCAAACATGTATTTCTTAATATTATTTTTGTATTTAATTTAAATTATTTTAATGGTAAGTTAAGGTCTTAACATAGATTAATTTCAATTTTAAATTGGTTTATGTTAAATAAAAACAAAAAAACCCTGTGCTTAATTTAAATTTAAAAATATTTAAATACAAATATCTGATTTTAACTTTTTTTTTTAAATCCATTGTTTATTCACCCTAAGGAGTGCAGAACTGTGTGAGCTAGATTATGTTCCCCCTGTATCTCTTGTGTTTTGCTTCGAGAGTTGGTGTTATATCACTTTGGCGTGATCTGGCCGTTTGTTTCATTTCTAGATCAGTGTAATATGTTTCCATGAGAAATCTTTCTTGTTCTTTCTTTCTGAATTGGTCTCTGATCTCTTCATTTGGTCTCCTGTCTGTGTGTGATACTCCTGTTACAATAATTTGTTCTGTGAGCTGCATGTCTGATGAACAGGAGATTGTGTCTGTGTTACGTGATAGTATCTTGCACGCCTCTCTTTCCAGAGCAGGTTATGTGGAGATCGAGAGAAGGGAATGCTATACCCAAGTGGAAAGCTCTATAAAAGCAGAGAATACCAGCCATGTGACTACAAATGATCTTTCCAAAGACTGGTTTAAAACAGTGAGCTCATCTAGAAGTGCTATCCTGACACCAACTCCTTTGCTTTTGCTCTGCTAATCTGCCAAGTGAAAACAGCTCTAATATTTTGGGGCTTTTTCGGTGCAGCTTCTTGCCATCACTGTCCTAGATCTTCCTCTCCCCCTGCGAGAGATGGCTTGGGTTCTCCTTACAGAGTTCTTCCCCATCATTCCACGTAGGGTGTGGTTGGGGGGTGACTTGTGCCTTCCTGGAATAGACCACCTGACCCCTGGATCTAAACCTGCCAGATATCCAAGGGCGTGCAGGAGTTCAGGCCATCTGCATGGACGCCTTGTGCCTCCATATCAGATATGCCTCCCAGCCACCCAGCCCGTGTCCCCAGAAGCATGACTCCATTGGAGTTGCTCTAGTAGGAAGCTTCCCAGGGCACCTGCAGCCAGGGGATCCCTGCCACTACACTATCTTTTCTGACTATGGTCAGTGGGGGTGGAGGGAGATAGTGTCTTCCCCAGCCTCACTGCTTCCTATCCACTGCTTCCCTTGCATATCTCATGGAGTTTCTGTGGGTTCAGGAGAAAAAGGATGCCCTGGAGATCTCTGCTATCACTCCTCACCTCCCTCCTAGGTTGGAGGAAGAGAGATGAGCACAGAGGGTCTCTTTTTGCATGCAGATCTAGGAAGGATGATCCAGGCCGCTAATTTAAAGCTCTAATTAACAACTACTTTTAGCCAGATGATGATAATGTTGAGAACCTATGTACTGCTGTCTGCATGGGATCAAAGGTAAGATGGGGCATGAGGGAAGGAGCAGTGAAGCACTATCTAAATTCTGCACACAATCTCAGAATAGCTGAATGTTTTTTCTAAAATGACCAGCAGTGAAACATGTATGTTACCATGTAAATTGCTATAGACTACATAGTAGTCATAGACTACATAGTAAAGCCAGGTTTTCTCATCCCATGAGAATTTTCAAGATTTAAAAAATGTTTCCCATCCTGAATTGGGACAAAAGTTGAAATCCTTAAAAATTTCATGAACCAATAATCCACAATAACTTTTAAATTGGATCAATTGAAATGTTGATTGTTTAAACTTTTTAAAATATTTTTTTAACTTTAATTTAACTAAAATTTCTGAATGAAAAGTTGCTTCAAATGAAGACAACTTTGTTATGAAAACGTCTTAGTGGTTGAGACAATTTAGCAACTTTTCTCAAAAAAAAATTTCAAGATGGAAATTTTGTTAAAACCAACCCTTTCCTGTAAACCACTTTCAGTTTCAACGAATCCCCCAATGCAAAAATATTTTGAAAATAGTTTTTCATCAGAAAGGTCCTGACAAGCTCTACTACATAGTTAACACCCACCGAGAAAAATAGCAGTGCATCACATCTGTCAGGGCAATTTTTCTGTCTGTCTGCAGACTCACTCAGCAGCACTGCATTAGGTCATATTTGGAAGGTTTTCTTTGCAATTTACCAAATGCAACTTTTAAATTAAAAATCTGAGTTTGAAGAAATTTGATGGGTACAATGAGAGCAATGTCTCTGCAGTTACCCAGCTGTCTGTGACTTCTGGATTGGTGGTGTGCCAGAAAGATTTTTGCTTCAATCTACCATGGAGAGGTAGCAAGGTTTTAGAGCCATCTAGTGAGAGAGGCTATGGAGGGTAAGACTCACTCCAGCAGGGAAAATTAATGTAAAAAAAAAGTGACAGAACCAACGTTCACTGCCTGAGTCGTAATTAAATATCCAAGAGCTACGATCATTTGTAATTTAAAAGCATAAACCTGGTTCTCTGATTATTTCAGGAAATTAGACTATATGTATGCAGGTTTGGTATCTGCTGTCTACTACACATCTGATTAACTGTTTGAGGCTAGTGAAGACCGTGGCACATTCTCTTGTGCACTTCTGTAAGGCATAGTAATTTACAAATCTTAGGCAGACTTTCTCATGGTCTCCAGCATTCACAATATTATCAGGCTTACTCCTGTTTGTTTCTACAGTGTAGAGCAGAACCAACCTTTAAATCCATGTTTTTATAAAGTCAAAGGGTGGAATGCTATACTTAGGAGCCGAACTCCTTCTCAGCATTCCTCCCAAAGTGCCTCTAATCCATTTTCCACATCCTGTTGGATGGCATATGGATGTTTTCCACACCCTTAGCAAGGTTTTCATTTTCTACTCCTTGATTCAGCAACATTCCCAGAACTGGTACTCAATCCAGATGCATAAAGGTTTGGTAAATAAAAGGGAACACTAATGGAAATTTCAGGCCAGTAGTATTTTTCTTTTTTGGAGAAGGTTAATGTGTCAAAAATAGGGTTCAGAATGGACTAACTTGGAACTTTAAGGGGTCATGACTGCTTCCCAAATTCGGAGTTCATAGACTTGAAAGCCAGCAGCAGTGAAACAAGGTTTCCTTCATACATTTTTTTCCACGTCATTTGTTTGCCTGAATTACCCAGTACCCACCCTGGATCCTCTGTAGCAATTCCTTCTCACTGGCAGCAGGGAGGCCTCCTATGTGCATTTAGGATTTTTAGCAATCGAACAAGGCGTATCCTGTCAGGTGAACCCAAGTGATGCCAAAAAATTCCCTTTACAAGCGGGCACTCTCCAGCTCTGCTTTAGAAGGTCATTCTTCTCCAAGCGTACATGCAAAGCTTTACCTGAACTCAAAAGCATTCGCTGAAGTGGGTGGCCAATTGCTTGGGAATGGGCAAATAATCGCAGTTCAGAGTGAGGATTTATTAATCTTGTAAACTGCCATACATAGGTGCCAGTCTTCGAATGTCCCTTCTTGCTTCTGCTCCCTCCTTAGAGAGCATCCGGTCCTGGGAGAGGGGAGTTGATCAGGAGTGCATCCTTACATAACTTAATTGAGCTATTGAACGGGATAATTAAATGACTGAAATATGCAGAGACCCTGGAATGTGCAGCTTTGCAGAAGCGCTTGTTTTGAGCTTTGTGATGTTGGACAGTTCACACTGTGCTGAGGAGACTGCTTTTCTGTCCACCCTGGGATGTAGGGACTAGAGTCTGTCTTAACTTTGAGCAGCTTTGTACTAGAAAAATATTTAGTTTTCCTAACTTGCTTAGAGTGAGCTGTACTAAACCACGGAGCTGAATTATTTGAATTGCCAGATTCTGATCTGTTCACCCGAATCATCACCCTCCCTTCAGCTGACACTTCAAACTAGTGATGTGTTTTAAGTTTGAATTGCAAATGCCAGGGAAGCTAGAGGAGTAATACTGAGCCCTCAGATCACTGTCTGCTGTGAGGCTTTAGATTGCCTCTGGCAGGAGGGAAGAACCATCCTGAAGCCGTTTTATGGCTGCGTGGTGTGCAGTATATAACTCATCATGTCAAGCTCCTTAGTTGCAATTGATAACAGTGACGTTCACATGCTCCAGAGCTAAAAGGCCAGCTGACTTCAGAAAACGGGCAAGGGTCAGGGTCTCCGGGATTGGCGTTCAGGAGCTGCACTGCAGATCAGGAGCCCAGCTGTGGTATAGCCTTTTACCTTGGGCAAGTTACTTAACCTCTCTTCCTGTTCCCCAAAATGTCAAAGTGGGCTGCTAACATCTGTCTAATTAGTTAGATGATAATGTTTGTAATGTTCTGTGGGGCAAATTTCTGTCCCAGTGAAGTCCATTGCGAAACTTCTACTGACTTCAGGGAGAACAGGTTAGGTCCTATATAAATACTAAATGTTGTGTGTTATTGTCCTGGATTCCAAACAGGAAAGATTTGGACTTCAGGAGTCAGTTATTCCCTTGCTGGGAGAGAGATGAGTGGACAGAGACACACGAAATTCTTTTCTAGCCTTTGTCGTGTTTATGGTATGTGCGTAGTTCCTGGTTTTGCTTTGAAGAGAGAATGCATATTAACCAACAATCAGCACTAACGCTGACAGCATAGCCTTGAGTGTCCCAGCTTCTGGATCGTAGGCTGGGTCTACACTGACGGTGGCAAATTCGCCGCTTTCAGATCGACTGCTCTGGATCGACTGAGCGGTCTGTGTAGACGCGCTCAGTCGATCCAGCAAGCGACGCAGGAAAACCACCCCGGTAAGTAGCGTAGCGCTGCGTCGAAGGGAACCATGCAGCGCCGTGTGGCCGGCGCGCGGAGGAGACGCTGCAAAGTCGACAGGAGATACGCGAGTGATTTACGTCACTTGTGTCTCTCCCGTTGACTGCCGCCGAATCACAAAGGTAAGTGTAGTCTCTCCATAGAAACACTAAGATAATTTCTTAAGAGCAGGTTACTCTGACCCACCAACCTCATGCAGCCTTGGCTGCTTAGCAGAACTAAAGGAAATCCTACCTGCACACCATGCTGCACCTCTGCCTCATTTCATGGACACACATCCATCTGAACTTTTTTTTTTACTTACTATTAATTTTCTGTAACACCCGCCATTACTTTATCTTTTTTGTACTTTATTTCCTTGGTGTATTTGGCTGCATATTCTGCATAGACAATTCCAGGCCCACCCTCTAGTCTGTTAATTCAAAGATGTGAAGATGTTTTCTAGGAGCTTTTATCCCATAGAAATGTCAGCAATTCCAGCAAGCAGCTTTCTTGAGAATGGGAAGGCCTCTTTGTGGATGAATCAGTGACTGAAGACCAAGTAGCTAATGCTCGCTGAAGACAATGGAAAAACTCCTAATGGGCATTGGATCTGACACTATAAGAGGAGGCAGAAGACTGCAGACGGCAGTAATTTTAGCGCATTTGTATATAAGGGCAATGGATCCAGCTGCTGTTGGTGCTTATTTCTTCCCTTCTTCCTTCCTCGCTTTTGTTTCTTGCTGCGCAGAACGAGTGTGTCTGGGCCATCCGGTCCTTGTGAGTCTATTCATACTTATTAATGCTACATTCCTGGGGCTGAAAATATGTTGCTTGTTTACTATAAATACTTTTCCCATTACCCAGATCTCGTAAACCAGCACAGCAGCCCACAAGCTCATCTCAGCCTCTTGCACTGCTTCCAAAATCGAGGATATTTGCCTAGCATGGGATCCAGTTCGTGCAGCATTCAGATACTAGCTTCCTGCCTGGGGGAGGCAACAATCGGCAGCCATCACAGCTTTTCTCCATCCAGACCAGTAACATATAACTGGTTTCAAATGAAATCAACTTTGTCTATTAATTTTAACTCCTGTTAAGAAATAGTTACAATCTGGGCCACTTTAGGGAGATGGATAGGTACCAAACACACACAAACACACTTGGACTTAATGCAGCAGTTGCCATATGGTAAGTAAAGAACAACTGATGGTTGAATCCTTATTTGAGGATCAGCAAACCTGTCACTTAACAGTCTGACTCCTTTGTAAATCTGATGGTCTCTGACTCTTAATCTATCCCAAAAACAAATACAGCGTTATTGTCTTCAGTGAGTTTGTTTTGGGAAGGGTTCCCAAGGATGTTAGGCTGATATCGCTTCTGGCACTTTTCCATTTTCAGTCTTGCTCCATATGAAATCTGCAGAGACAGCTCCCCTTCCCCATACGTAGAGGAAGTGCCTCTGAGGCCGCATTTCAGGGAATTTAAAGGAAATTGGTAGAGACCACTTTGAATTGACTGTTTTCTGAATAATTCATTGCAATAATCCAATTATGGAGGGACTACAAAGTGGAAAAGTGAAGCCAAAGTGGAGGCCATTGATTTTTTTGGATAGGTGTATTTAGCCAGGGTAAGCCTTCAGGCTCATATAAGGGCTAGGATGATTGAGGAATGATCGCATCTGATTGCAGAAATAATGCACAAGGACAACTAAATAGCATACACAGTAGTGCAGGGAGGGCTCATTCCCTGCTGTGCTTCGCTTCAACTGGCCTCAGGAGAGTGGCAAGGAGCACAACGCTCAGCACGTAGCGCTAATGCCTTTGGAAGCACATGTTTGGGAAGATTCTTAACCCACATGTGGCCTTCGCAAGGTATTGTGTTTGTCTCGCATATTGTAGTGTTTATGCACATGAAGACTCTCTGCAAGGAAACATGCAGCTGGAACAGTATGGACTGGACTGTCTCTACACAAAGTTCCTGATGGGAACGTTGCAGATAATGACCCCTAGAGTCGAGGACAGATTTCAAATAACAAGGGATACAGAACAACATCCAGAATGGACAAGCAAGTGATCACGTACCCCATATCTGAGCCTTCTAGGTGTGTAGGTAGCGTTAGTTCCATCCATTAAATTCCTGTTTTTGTTCGGTCTTCATTAAATTCTATTCTTTCAGTCTGAACGTGTACATCAGGGATTTCCCTAATTGCCTTTGTGTTTCGTCACAAATCAGACACTCTGACAAGTATGATGGACTCTGACAGAAATGGCAAAGCAAGGGGAAAAATAACATACAGCTGAGACTTTTCCAGTACTTGGACACTAAGGACTATAACCAGAAAGTACAAAGAAAAGGAAAAACTGCACACGGTTGGCACAGCTCAGAAAAAGCGTGCAGGCTTTTTATGCCTGTTAACGCAGAATGGAAGCTGGTTCACGCTTCCTTCCATTGGGCTCCAGTGACTCCATTGTCACTAATGAGCGAGTTGACAGTCCCAAGCGTTCAGCCGAGAAATGCCAATTGGAATTAAGAGCACAGGGAAATTTTACCTTTTACAGTTTATACAATGTGACCAGCACTGCTTGCCCTCTGAACCTTCATGCTGTGGCACTGTGGAAAATCAGAGTAGGTTTCCTTTAGGTAAAACGTGTACCTCTTTTTGCTTGTGGAAATAACTCCCAATATACACATTTAAAGCTTTTAAAATTCTGCTTCTGCAAAACAATGCTGGCAGGGTGCTCTGAGAAGAACAGGAGATAGCTAGATCGAAGGCGCCTGTCTCATAGTATACGTACACTGGATCTGGAGGTATAATTTCCAGTTCATATAGACATATCCACACTAGCTCTGATCAAGCTAGCACGCTAAAAATAGAAATGTAGGACTGGTGCGATTGGTTATCCATCATGAGTACGATCCCATCTGAAACCCTAGGTGCATAACTGGGCACATAGCCTGTCCTGCCACTCAAACAGCGGTGACTAGACTTTTGTTTTTAGTGCCCTGGCTCGATCAGAGCTTGCACAGCTATGTGTGCCCCAGCTGGAAATTACACTTCCATTTTGTGTGTAGTCATGTTGCTGCCCCTCACCATAGTATCCAAATGCCTTCTGTATAAAGTCAAAAGTAAAATCAGTAATGAATTCCCTAGTGGCTCTTCCATCTTTTCAGGATGAAATCTCTGCTTGGACTGGAGGTTTTGGTTTTTATTTTTATTTTTTGGCTTAGTTGAGGTACAGGGCTAGAGGAAGCTGTTAGTGTTGTGAGCATCATTCTTTGGTGGGAGGGCTTTCTCAAAGAGAGAGGTTTTGCAGCGTTTCCTAAAGATAGTCAGACTCTATTCGCCTGATCTCCCCGGGAAGTTCATTCCCTGGTTTGGGAAAGCTGATCTCTACCAGTTGGTCACCACCCGTTCTGATTCAGCAATGGTTGAAAATTCTCGCTATCTGATGACTCTTCAATGACCTGTTTTGGAATGAATTGGTGGGTCCCAGTCCAGTTCTAAGTAACAGGTTTCCCCATCACGGAAACCACAAGTGCAGTTGGCACAAACTGCACCCTGCTTGTTGACAGTTTCTGGAGACTGAGGCTGGGTCTACACTGACAGCAGCAAATTTGCCGCCGTCAGTTCGCCGTCTGTGGATCGACTGAGCGGTCTGTGTAGACCCGCGCAGTCGATCCAGAAATCGACGTAGGAAAACCACCCCGGTGAGTGGCGTTGCGATGCGTCGAAGGGAACGCTGTTCCCGTCGGCGCAGCGCCGTGTGAACTGCGCGCGGAGCTGACGCAGCGAAGTCGACCGGAGATATGCAAGTGATTTACATCACTTGTGTCTCTCCCATCGACTGCCGCCGAATCCAGAAGGTGAATGTAGACCAGGCCTCGATGTGCGACGAGCCCCTCTTATTCTTGGAGTGTAACCTTCCAGGGCAAGGTGGAGACATGTTGGCAGAGGACAGCATGGAGAGGCTTTTGTGCTAGCGGCAGAGGCATAGACACCTTTTTTGTTTGGGGTGGGCTAGAGTTAAAAATAATGAAGTAACAGCTGGTGAATGTGGCTTTAATGAGTCGTTTTGTACCATGACAAAATCATCCACGTCCAGAAAATGAGAGAAATCAGCTGCTGTTCCAAACTCCATTTTTCCTTTATTACTGTGGTCCCTAAATTCCCCAGTCGTTTATGGCCTGGAGCTGCCCTGTGCCCATACCTGCTTTTTAGATAAAGATCTTCACTCTGCGGGCTGGCAACCCTGCCCCCTTTCACCACCCCAAATACAATTCTATTACGATCTGAAACATTAATGAGCCTCACCTGCTGCTGGGGAACTGGGTCATGTAAAACCTGAGCCTTTGGAAGTCCCAAAGATATAAAACCACAAGCTGTCCGCTTTATCTGTGCGCAAGGGGATTGAAAAGGAAATCCTCAGCACCCCTTACCCATGCCATTCATTGGCTTAATCTGCAGAGGACCCCCTCTCTGCTGAAAGGCAGTGTCTCCTGCTGTGTATTCCTCCAATCCCACAGCAGGAATCGTCTTTATCTCCTTGCGACAGGAGCAGACCCCTTTTCTGTTTGGTTTTTTTGTTCTCCCTAACCCCTTTCCTCTTAAATCTTTTTCACCCAGTTTCCTTTGCACCATTGCTGCCCAGAAGCTTCTGCTAGACCTGGGTTGGCCCTGCTTGCAGCTAGCTGCCTTCCAACTGGTTTTTACACGCTTGTGTTGGGACTCTAAGAAGGACGTGTGGTGCGAACAGGAGGCTAAAAATAGCCGAGGATCAATAATTCTAGTACAAGCTGTGCTTCTATTTATTTTTAAAAAGTAATCTGTATATTGACAACACGGCAAGCTGGCTTCCCCTAACACATTGATAACAGAGTCAGGCTCTGTGCCCGCTCTCCTCCGCACAGGGGAGGGGTCCAGGATCTGGGTAGGCAAGCCTTTGAACGCTGAGAACAGCAAAGAAGCCAGAAACTCCCTGATCTTTTGCCTGCATCTCTCAAGAGATATGAATACTCTGCATTTTTGCCGTTCAGGCGCCGGGGTTGAGCTTCTGTGTTTTGGAGGCTGTGAGAGACGAGTTCCTGGACTTTGACTAGCACTTAAGCTCAGCCTAACTTGCCCATTGGCAAAGGAGACCCCTGGCCAGTCATTGGCCCATAGAGCAATAATCAGGGCCCCCCAAGGCCTACCCTTCTTCACTTCAGTCCCATTTAAGCTTTGCAAACAGTGCCTGGTTTGTGCTGGTCCTTTGCACGGGGAGGGGGAAACATCACCCTTTGGAAGAAGGGCCCTGATTTAAGAAAGATCTAAGCACTGTCCTGAATGAGGATGGTTTCCTGTAAGGGCCAGGTTTTCAGAGAGATTTATGGAGCTAAAGATGCAGATTGGCACCTAATGGGCTTTTCAGCAGGATCTAGGTGCCTCACTCCCATGGAAAGCAGTAAGAGTTAGGCACTTAGCTCCTTTTTGAAATTCCCCTAAGTGCCTGTCCACATCTGTAGGTGCCTAAATAGTGTTGGGGCGCTGGCCCCAAGTGCCTGGCTCTGAATCCAGTTTGCCAGCAAAGCCTACTGCGATGTGACCGAGCCAAGGGCAGTGCAAAGACTTCATGAATATTTGTTCCGTCAAATGCTTTCATTAGCACAGGGTTTGGGGTTTTTCGTGGGAGTGATGGCTTTCTTTTGAAAGCCCGGGGACTCTCTAGCAAGTTTACTGGAGCTGAATCCTTAGTGTAGCACAAGGCTGGATGTGTTGCAACTTGACTTTCCAGGGAATCAAGAGGGATTAAGTATGCCTTGGATTTCCATTGGTGACGCTGAACCAGCCCTGCAATCTTGAGGAAACTGAAGCATTAAATCCACAGTATCAGACTGCCTTCAACACAGCCGGGGTGTTAGCTAGCCAAGCAGCAGCACACTAGAATACAGATCGGAGTGAGTGAGGTAGCCGTGCAAAAGCGTGTGTGGGGAGCGGAGCTCCGACTGGAGTACCGGGATCGATTTTCAGTCCTTTGTTTCAAAAAGGCCTGGAAAAGGGCAGGTCAGGATTGTTACTAGGAAGAGGGTCCGAATATTGTGACATTCCACAAGAAAATAAGCCAGGGAGAAGACAAGTTCAGAGAAAGTGGATGCCACAAAACCTCTCTCAAGAATAGCATGGAAACTGAAACCAGCTATTGAACACTGCTCCCTTTTCCCCTGTGACCAAGTGGGGGATTTTTTTTTTTATAGTATTTTTATTAAGCCTGTGTGCGCCTTGGTTTCCCCCTGTATTTTGTGTTGCTACCCAGTGGAGGGAAAAAAGGATTGTTTGCTCTCTGGACAGACTTGGGGCATGGTTACATTAGGGAGTTTAAGCAGTGTAGCCACACAAATACAGTGGCACGGATGGAAGCTCTCCAATGTAGCCGCTCTAAACAGACGGGAGAGAGCTCTCCCGTCAGCTTAATTACTCCAGCCCTTGTGAGTGGCGGCAGCTAGGTCTGCTCTCCTGCCGACATAGCGCTGTCCACACCAGGGCTTGTGTCCGTGTAACATACGTCTCTCGGGGGGTTGGTTTATTCACACCCCTGAATGACGTAAGGTGAAGAGTAGCGATAGCCCAAGAGACGGAGATGGCAGGGGTTGCCTGTGTATCTGAGCAGACAGACGGGCCGTTTTCAAAGGCTAGCCGACTCCGATCAGTGGCAAATTGAAGACAATGGAAAGCCCGGTCAGCAGGCCATTGACAGTTACCAGCTAATGGCCATGGAAGAAGGATTTTGCCATCTCTCCGCAGAGAAGCAGAGCAGAGACTCCAGCTTGAGAACAAAGGACTGGAGGGCAGCGGCGGGGATAAATGTAGGCTCTGGAAGAAGCGTAGGGTTCTCTCAGGCCTGGTCTACAGTAGAAAATTGTAATTATGGGGGGGAGGGGGTGAAAAATCCACATCGCTGAGCGGGCATAGCTAAGCTGACCTAAGTCCCCTTGTAGACTGCGCTATGTTGATAATTCTTCCATCAATCTAGCTATCCTCTGAGGGAGAATCTGCCTCCCATTGACTGTGCCGCTGTACCATTTTAAAGATAGACAAGACCTTACCTGGCAACGAAGGAAGGAAGTCAAGGACTGAGACAGAGCCTGGAAATGGAGGTCACTATGGTTTGGGTGGTGAACTGTGGCTTGACCAGACTGGACTATGCTTTAACCTTCATTTCTTTGTGCCAACCTAAGGACTTCCAGTGCTGTGTTCCACAGGGCTGATAAATCCTACTCTTTTGGAAAATGCTGTTTGGGGTGTCACGGCAAATACTGGTTAGGGTGCATCAGTCACTGAAGAGTGGACAAGGCTTGACCAGGAGTCTCTCTCTGTTGGACATGCTGAGCAGACTTCACCGAGTGAAGCAGGAGGGCTGGAGCCCAGTTGCCCGGTTTAGGAGGTGGTGAGGCTGTGTGGCCTACCTTGAAGAAACAGCGAGACCCCTCGGGGTTTCTCCAAGAGACTGTTCAAAAAGTGGGGGGGTAGCACAGATTCTGTAGGTCTGTGACACCCCCCCACATCACCCACTTTGGTGCTTATGCAAAATAAGAGTGCAAGTGGTCACTCACTGAATTTAAGGGCAGATGACTTGAACAGAAATAGCCACTGGATGTAGCTGGCTTGTGGAGGCTAGAGAGTTGTTACAGTTGCAGGATTTTAAAAGGGGCAGAAGACCGATAGTAACATTAGCAGTTACTTGTGTGAAGGTGGGGTAATCTCGTGCTTCAAGGCAGGAGTTGGTCACCACAGACATCAGGAAGGAACTATTCCCCGTCCACAGCATGACAAAAATAGCCACTTGCGTTCCGGCATTCAAGTTCCTTATTCCTTCCTCTGACGGATCAGGCGTTGGCCACTATAGGAGGCGGGACACCGGATTGCATGCAAGTAAGGTGTGAGAGCACACCGCCGTAGCAGTGCCACAGAGAAACCGGCATCCTCCTGCTCCATAGGTGAAATAATCTCTGCTGATACTATGCAAAGCTCTGAAATAGATATAGGTACACACACGTACAAAGTAACACCCTGCTGACTTCTTTGGGTGACGTGCAAAGGAATCTCAGATTGGCCGATGAGAGTTCCCAGTTGGGTCCTGTCACTGTAGGCCTCTGAAAATAGCATTGGGGTTTTTTTGCCAGTAAATTGATGTTTTAAAAATCATTACCCAGATGCTGACGTTCTACCATATCAAAGAGGTGATTATGAGCTATTGTATCAATAACTCCTATACAACAGGAGGATCAGAAACTCCAGAAAGACCTAACAAAAGTAGGTATTTGGGCAGTACAGTAGTACTTGAAACTGACTCCAGTCAGGAGCTAGGTAACAGGTGTAGTTTAAACTGCCCATCTACAGAGATGGGTTTTGAAGGAAGTGTATCTGGAAAGGAAAGTGACCTAGGTAGTTGTGGTGCGGTGATGAGGTTTGCTTAGGATTAATTCACCCCGTGTGCTGGGCCAGCTCAATGCATGCACACCACCTAAATCTTGCGTAAGCCCAACTTTGCGCAGGACTGAATCTCACCCGCACTGCATGGTGAGAATAGAACAGGGAATAAAAGATTCACCTGCATTAAAAAGGGACAAAGAAGAATATGAAAAGTGTTCTGTCTGTTCTGCAGATCCATGAGACATCCTTGCCTTGGGAGCTGTCTACAGTTTCAAGTCTCTCATCTCAAAAAAGACTTAAGAAATACAGCAAAGATCAAGGGACCAACAAAGATTATTATTAACCCAGGAGGGAGGAGGACTCCACAGGAGGAGGATTATAAAGGCCGAGGACTATTTTTAGATCTGGAATGGTGAAAAGTGAGAACAGAGATGAGGAAAGCATAGAAAGTCATGGACGGATGGTATAGTAAAGGCCAGGTGGGCTTTCAGTGTATTGCATCCCATAATACAAGCACAAAGGAGCACTCAGTCAAACTGAGGCAAGAAATGTAAAACTGATCAAAGGAAATGCTTTTGAAAACAACGTATAACCTGTCAAATTTACTGCCACCGGCTATTACTGAGACAAAGATCTGAGTAAGATTCAAGGAAGGTGTTTAATGCTGCCCCCCATTAATGGCAATCAGGATTGTGTGTGCCTTCCCTTACCCCTTTCCAATCTTGTTGGTGCTGTCAGGGGAGGTATGAAGAGTGGGAGAGAGATGGGAGAGTTCTGGGTGTGGTTTTCTTTTCCAGCATTTGTTCTGTCAGCTGCTCTCTGGCTTGGGCTATATCTTTTGACCAAGATACTGAGTGATCTGCGTCAGGGAGAATAAATCCATTGTAGAGGGCTGTGAATTTGAGGATATGTGGTAAGGGGTCTCTCTGCCCCAGATGATTGAAAACCACCAGGTTAGGGAGTAAACTGAGATTTTCCCATGTGGTTTTGAGTTGCATCGTTAGATGCATAATAAGGCTTTTCCGTCTTCTTCTGAAGCAAGTGGACAATTGCCAGAGACAAGATGCTACATGACGTGGCCTAGTGACTTGAGGCTGGGCCCGTGCAGTCACTGAGTTCCTGGGGCACAGGGCATCCCCAACCTCTGCTCTTGGGTTCCTAGGATATGGCTCCATGGTGGTTGGTAATCCACGGGCATTGCCTTCGCCCCCACCGCTGAAGGGAGCGCTGATTACAACGGTTAGCACTGTGCATCATGGGGACCAACGCAAACACTTCAGCTGGAGGGGGAGCAGATGTGGTACGATAGAAGCAGCTGTTCTCAATTGCTGTTGGGCAACTCTCTTCTGTCAAGCTGTTCTGCAGCTGCCGCTGCCATTGTCATCTGCGGCATGGCTGTAATTACAGAGTGCGCTGGGGAAGAGGGAACCTGCCCCGTTTTCCCAGTGGGCAGAGGCGTCAACAGTGTCTCAACCCTCCCCTCAGCCAGCACTTGGGCCAAAGTCTCGCCGCTGATCTGAGAACAAGCTTCCCCCTCAGCCACCTGGTCCCGACCAAGAGCTTGTAGCAAGCGGCCCCTGAGGCTGTGACTGGAAATAGGTCAGTCAGCGTAAGTAGGGTTATAAGGGCATGCCTTCCGCCTCCAAGCCACGCAGGGGTGTGTGTCGTGCAGCCTGTATTCTGTGGTGGAGATTTCACTCCTCACTTTCAGATCCTGCTCCCTTCCTTGCTGTTTCGTTTGTTCTGTGCTGGCTTTAATCTCTGCTTACTTTACTGTCTCTCACCCTCGCTGTGAGCATTCACACATTTGTCAGAGCATGGTCTTTTTCTTCATGCACACGTCTGTTTCCTCTCCTTCGATGATCTGCTGAGTGTAAATGTCGATCATTCCACTGTTTCTCCATAGCTTCACTGGTTTGCAGGGTTGGCCGAATGACCAAAATTTCCTGATTCTGAATGTGGTTTGTGTGGGCTCGTTCATGACCAGTCATAATGGACATCGGCCTGGGCTGTCAAGAGGAGCAAGGCTCTCATTGGAAAGCTAATCTTCCATTGCCTTGAAATAAGGTGTGTCAGATTACATGTATGATCTCTAATGCTCAGGAAAACTTGGGCAATCTATGTAAACTCACACCCCCCGGTAACGTAATGTCTCTGAAAGGGGTGCTGGTAGTGTGGATTGAATCCAGCGCCTTCGTGTTGAAAACCTTGAGCCTAAACTGCCTGAGTTAAGACCCACTTCTATGAGCTAACGCTGTAGCAAGCGAATCCCTGCCTGTATGCGGCCCGGCTACCACTGGGAGAGGAGGGGAAAAACAGCACACTGAGTGGGTGTGGGTTACGCTTCCCCTCCTCCCCCACCTGGCTGGGGAAAAACAGCCTGCTCAAATCCCCATACAGGCCACCACTTACAGTGTGATGCCCCTGGAGGAGTCATTGGCGGCAGCAGGTATTGAACCCAGGATCTCTGCATCGAAAGCCATGAGCCTTTAATGCCCTAGCTAAAAGATCTCCCTCTGTTAACTCAAAACTAATAGCCTCTGTGTGTGTCCCAACCACTAGAGGGAGACAATACCACATGGAGGCAGTGCGAGTCACCCTGTCCGATACCTGCTATCTGAACGAGAAGACCCAGGTCACCACTGAGTTTCACAGTCTAGGATGTGATATGAAGAAAGTTTGAAGAAATAAAGCAGGGCAGGACATCTTTGTGTGGCGGGGCGTAGAGCCAGCAACTCGGTTAGCAATGAAAGGTGGGTGGGTGTAAGTTGCCACGGCTGAGATTTAGACAAACTGTCACGCAGTGCACAAGCCCTGAGGGATTTGTGCTGTGCGTCAGGCTAGTGCATTAGTCTAAAATTGCATTGTGTGTAGAGCACCACAAGGAAAACATATTCAAAACAATGCTAATATCCTGACAAAACAAGGTATCCCAGGAGAGTCATGCCTCAGTGCTCCGGTACGTACAACGTGAGACTGTCCCCTCCCCATGGCATTCATCATGACCATACCCTGCTGGGTGCCTTTAGGCCGTCGGCTCTACCTACGCTTTCTGCGTGCTTTGCAGACTTCTTTGAGGCGAGGGGGTGATTTCAAAAATGAATAATGGGACAAATGGCATGAAGCATTACACTCCTGAAATCTAGCGGTGCTGCTAGAATAGCCTTTGGATTCCCCTCTCCGGACGTATGATGTCAGGCCCAGGGGATTAGTACACTGTGCGCTGTGACTTCTCAGGTTGTTCAGTCGCTTTTTGTATCTCCAGCCTCTGACAGTGCCTCACCGTTATCATTAGTCAAATAGTAACCCTGAAGTAGGGATGCATAATGCAGAGGAAACCTACGCCCTTTGTAGTGCCCGTATCTTTGTCCTTCATTGCCCCAGTTACGCACCATCGTGGTCTAACATATCTGTGGACTCTCCCCCAGTCTTCCCAGATTTGATGCATTTTTATTTTGTAATTTGCCCTTGTTTTTGCCTTTTGGTCTTTATATATCTCTTCTTGGCCCTTTAAATCTCCATCATGCAGTTTGCCTGTATGTAAAATGTATGTTTAATTTTATCAGCACTGTGAGTGGGAGAAAGATGCTTTTTTTTGCTTTTCCTCGAGAAACCCTTTTGATGTCGATAAACTCTAGCCATTTAATTATAATGGGTTTTTTTCTCTTGTTTTTGGTTCCTGGTTTTATTCTCTCACATAAGAAAGGTTAAGCACCCTCCACTCTGAGAAGTTATATGGATTTTAATTTCTAAACTTTTTTCCCTTTCAGAGTGTTTTCTAACTTACTTCCTCACATTTTCAAAATCCTCTTCCTTGAATTTTCCTGTCATCATAGAAGCCATTCTCAGGTTGCCGCTGTGAGCTGCAAAAGGGGGTACATGCACAGTGTGCTTACACAATCCAGCTGTGTCCTTTCCAGGCCTTTAGAATCCTTTTCTATGTACCCTGCTGTCAGTGGTTTGAGCCTGTTCACAATAATATTGCGTTGTTGATGTGTGCAAGATCAGTGTGAGATTCCTTAGCCAGCTGTTCATACGAGGCATCCTGTGTGCTGGCCACTGCTTTGAGCTCCTGGAAATGAAAGGCTAGCTAAGGAATAAATCAGCAGTCCATATCCAAGCCGGCTGGGATCTGAATTTAAATTTTTCTCTCCTATACTCTCTGGAAACTGGGACTCCCCAAAGGGGACTAAATATGAGTTAAGCATTCTGTGTCCCCGGCTTTGATTTTTGGTTGGAGTGCGTGGAAGAAAGAATCACCTGTGAAAACACTGTCTCATCTGTTTCAGTGCTCATATCCCATTGGCAGGGATGTTCCCATCAGTGCTTTCATTCTGGGAAAAAGAGAAGGGGCCCTTGAATGTCGAGTGGCTTGCTTTAAACAGTAGGGAGCAGTAATGAGGCCATAAGACAGAAGTGAGGTGGCCCCTAGCAGTAGTAAGGGGGCCCAGACCCCGCAATTGCACGCTGTAATTTGCGCACTGGTTCCTATGCATCCCTCCCAAACTCGTTTGGGCATAAGGCTGACAAAGCTTTCTTGACGTCATTGTTGTGCAAGGTCTTTATTACCAACAGCTCAGAGGGGAGCAGAGTGCAGTTCAGGAAGCGGAGTTGCACTTTATCTCCCTGCCCTTTTTATGGTCTTCGGCAGATTGTAGGGTGTGTTTGGAGCACGGCGGAGAGCTGCACGGAAGCACTTGTGTCAGATAGCTTATCTGTATTGGGTAGATTCTCAGTTCTCTATCTTCGCCTACTTGAACGTGCTGACTCTGCACTGAGAGGGGGAATGCGGGGCTGGCAGGTATCTCGCTCTGGCTCATAGTGGTCTCCTGATTTCCATTCAGGGCTGGTAGCAATATGTGGGGTGGCCCCGCTGCTGCTCTGAGGGGTGTCTAGTGACTGACAGTGGTCTCCGTTAGATTCCTAACCTGGTCAGTACAAGTTTCCCTCTTCTCCTGACTGTGCGGGATGCTTGTGTGGCATTGGAGCCAAGCTGCAGACCTCCCTATCTGCTCTGCTTTTAACTTGTGTGAAATCCTTTTGTCTTGAAAAATGAGATTAAAGCTAATGGTCCCATGTAACTTGTTACAAAACACTGCATCATGGTTGTGGAGTATCGCTAGTCCGTGTATTTACGGAGATGATCCTACAACTTGGTTTCTAAGAAGGAGTTGCAAGCAGGTTTACAAAGTGGGGGGGAAATGTACATCCATCCACCCTACATCCAGTGAGACTTGCATGATGTGGGCGTGCGTGTTCCGAATCATTGGGGTAAGAGCTCTTTGTGCCTTTCAGTTACACTTTTTGTTAAGGTGCCTAAAGGCTTTTGTGCACGGGAACCCATAAGATAAACATGGCAACAAAGCTGCGATTGTTGGGCCATCATGCGATCAACATTGGGCCGGAACGTGGATCCTCCCACTTCAAAAACATAGGCCCAGTTAAGCTATAGAAGAATCTATTAGCTGTGTGGGACCTATGCTACAAAGTTGAACCGTTCTCTGATACACACACACTAGAGCTAGTCATTTATAGCAATGCTGTGTAGAGTACTTAGGGTAAGTCTACACTTCAAGCTGTAGGAGTTTGAAGAGACAGATCAGCGCTAGCTCTCATTGAGCCCACGTGCTAAAAATAGAGTGTAATTATGGCGGCACAAACAGCGGGGAGGGGCTACCCACATCAAGGACGCATTTAGCATATTGGACGGGCTCGGCGCAACCAGGCTCTCCCAGCGCTTGCACTGCTGACGCTACACTCTGTTTTTAGTGTGCTAGCTTAGTCCCATCACCTCAAGCTGGAAATTACACCTTCCGGCTTGAAGTGCAGCTGTACCCAGAGATGTTAGTTACTAAGCCAAGGGGGACATTAAGGCTGAGGGACTAGATGTTGCTATTCATGTACAAACCAGGAGGGCAGGAACTGAGACTGATGTCCTTTGTACTGTGAACTTCTCTTGAAAGAAGGGCAGTTTTCAGTTCCATCCATGGAATGGGTTTCCCATTTACCTGTCAGCCGTCAGTGGTGGGGAAATTCTCCCGTTCCGCGGCTGTCACGCAGGCTGCAGTGAGAAGCAGCTTAATACAAGTGGTGACCTGTATGAATTCACCTCTAAAAATGGCAATGCCCTCATAACTTAAATGGGTTGTCTTCTGTACTTCCCGTGCGCGTGCTTGGACCAGTTCCCAGCAGATTTCTGACGACAAAAGTACGCTGTGGGGTGCTTGCTCCAAAATTGTGACCTATGTAAAGTAAATCAAAGCAAGTGAATGCATCACAGTGTGCCGAGGGCTATGTGAAATTTCAGGTGCCTAAGGAATCTGAGTGGTCACACACACACCAGGTTTTAGATCTAGAGTGAAATGGGCAGGGTGCTTTACCGGCTGGAAACCACTCGCCTAAGAAGATTCAGAGAGAAGTGTGTGGCTAAAATTGCCGATGCTTTTTAAGCCAAAGTGGTCACCTGCCGGCTGATTATGGTTCCTGCTTGGCTTTACCACCCAGACTTTGTGGTGGTGTTCGTAGTCCATCAAGTAAACAACTTGTCGTGTGGTGTAATTTGAAGGCTATGACTAGCATGGGCTCTCTGATAACCAGTAGGACTCAGGTGGGAGACACAGACACTGCCACGCTCTTGGCAGGTCCAGTCAGGGATAACTTCCTTGTCTGTGCTCCGTCCACATTTGTCCTTGGCATATTGGATGCAGATTTCTTTGCCCGGCGTGATGCCATATATGCACCTGTAGGCTACAGTGAGAGGTAGCGTGCAAAAATATCTCCTCCCTTAGTGATAAGGTGGTGCACTTCATGAATAGTGGCCAGCTGCTCTCTTAGTCTGTGCCCTTACTTCCCATCTCAAGGTCCCCAAGAGCCATAATGGCAGTGTTTGGGAAGGGGGGAGCTGAATTATGGGTGCTGTGCAATGATTTTGCAGCGCTGCCTTTTGCAATCAAGCTGTGTATTAATACCAGCAAAAGTGGAAGACAAATTACCGCTTTCGTTGGTAGTGTGTTACTGCAACACCAACTCCATTATCTCAGGTAGTCGTAACGAGTGTCTAAGTCTCATTCAACGTCCCTGCCAAAATGTGAACTTCAGAGGACAGATTCAAATACAAGCCACGTGCTCACCAGCCGGTTGCAGGCTGCAGAGGGAGCTGTCCTGGCTGGGCTATGGAATGAAGATCCCGAGAGTTAAAAGTCGGGGCTCTACTGCTGGAACGAAGGTTCTGCCGACACTAGAATTACAAACATGGTTTTGTAGCCACGTTGGGACCTGGTCGTCAAACATGATTGAGTTGTGCAGATGCAGGGTTTTTACTTCTCTGCGCAGCTGGGCGCGCGTCGGTACCTCTCCCACTTGCAGAACCACGTCAACACCAGTTCATTGTGCGAAAAACTGGACGGCTCTTCCATTGTGGTTGGGACTGACTTGACTACCCAAAGAGGTCTGAGTTTACAGTGAGGTAACTAGTGTGAATGTTGGCTGTCTTGTTGCAAAATCCAAGTGGAGACAAGGTATAGGAAGTTTTTTCCTTGATGGCGAGGTCAGCCCTACCTGAGGGGCATAGTGTTGACCTCACAATTTGACCAAATTCTCCTTGTCTAAACCCACTCCTTGATAATATCCTGTGCTGGATGCATCAGGTGGATTCCTGAAGGTCTGTAGGAACATCTAAACATTTGCTTACCAGGAACAGACGATGTTTTGTTTGAAGTGCTTTACCCTGAGCAGCCATGAGCCTTTTGTTTGAGCTGATGTTGAATGAGGGGTGGGGCCAACAGAGAGAGAGGTTTAGTTCTAGTGTCTCTTTCAGAGCCACTCTCATTTGCTTTGAGAGAGCAGGGGGTGTTGTGCACCATCTCAAGGCCCCTGTGCGAGCCTCTCCTGTGCCTGTCAGGGTGAAAAAGAGCTGTGAAGCATGGCTTCAATATTCAACTGAGCTGTTCCATTTTGACACCCAGACTGTAGATGAGTTGCCTTTTAGCTGAACTGGAAAAAGGAGACTTATACGCCCTGAGGCTAGGGAACATGGCGCTCTTGGAGGTGTCGTCTTCCCAATGCAATGTAAAATTGAGGATCTGAACACCTGAGGACTCCTAAAGATCTCAGAACTGGAGGGAAGGGGGGCTACATGCTAAATTGGGTGATTGCATTATGTCCCCCTGGATTCTCTCCGCAGTGTGAGTGGGAGAGGGAACTCTTCACTCCCTTGTCTTTAACTGTGCCTTGTTCTCTGGTGCGCATCATGAGCAGCAGTGGGTTCCCTGGCAGGGGAGGAAGGGTCTGGCATTCTTCTTTTCCAAACGGGACTAGCGAGGAACATGGAGCTGTGATTTCTCATGGTCACTCGATAAATGGCACTAGAATCTCGTGATTCTCAGTCCAAACTCAGAACCACAAGGCCATGGTTTTCCTTCAACAAGACTATCCTTCCTTTTACCTCCTGCACCCTCTTTTTCACCCTCAGAGGCAACTGCTGGTGCAAAATGACTGCTCTGTCTTCTCCGCCCTGTCACCTTTCCCAAAGCAGTGGCAGCATTTCTGTGGCGGGTTATATTTCCTCTCCTCTACTTTGGGGCTATTTTTAGGACATTTTAAAGGAAGCACAACAATACTCCTTTGTCCTTCTGCAATGCCTCCTATCTGAGGATTTCAAAGCACTTTCTGAACCCTAATGTAGTCTCTCAACGCCCCCCTCTTCCCCAAACGTAGGTAGGTAAATATTTTCTCTGTGGGGAATGTGCAGCCAGTCAGTAGTAAACTGTGTCTAAAGCATTTCGGACTCAGGAAGCCAGCCCAATTGCCTCTTTGTTCCAGTGAAGATTGCGCCTGGGCTAAAGAGACCTTTGATTGTTTCCCCCTTACGAGAAGACGTCCAGGCCACTTGCAAAAACGTAAGTGTAGAGCCCAGCGTGTCCGGAGACTGCTCCGCCAGGGCACAGCTACCTGGATCTGCCTCCTCCTTGCTGTGCTACTTGTCTGGTCTTTCTCCTCCCTTCATATACGGCTTTTGGCCTAGGAGACTGAGCAATAAGCGTGGGTGGAAGCTAAGGGCTCGGTGGCTTGTGTTTTGTAGAATCTCCCGGCTAGTTCTGCTGGGTTTTGTGCTGTGGAACCCCGGGAAAGTTTTTGCTAGCCCCTGTCTGGGCGGGTGGAGAGAGCATCTGTGCAGAGGGAGACCAAATCCATCCCACTTTTGTGGAGAGCCCTGCCTCCACTTCCTGAGTGAGACTGTCAGTAGCCACGGTCCCCTGGCCACACACACACAGCCGCTCTCTCCCACAGCTGGCTCTCTGAATGGCAGCGCCATCCTGGCTGGGAGAGAGGAGCTCTTTTGTTATTCAGATCACACACTCCAGCGTGTGGCTGAGCGCAGCAGGCAAGCTCCAGCCGCCCCTTCTTTTTCTCCTCCTCCTGATCTCGGATGCTGAGCCCCTGCAAGCGGGCAGCCGGCGAATTTCCCTTTCCCTGGCTGGAGGGGCTGTGCCAGCCCTGGGCTCTTTGCATGAGTGTGGCAGTGCTTTGTTACCCCTCGCCTCGCCTTTGCTTCCAGCTCCCTTCTGGCTCCTTTCTAGGCACTCCTCAGCCTGCAAGCTGGCCCTGCTCTCAGACCTTTCCTCCCTGCACGCTTTCCCTGCCCCAGCGTTTCCATTCTGATTTGCAAGCTTGCCAGCATGGGCTTTTCAGCACCGTGCTAACCGGCCGAGCCTCTGAGCAGTCAGGGAAAGGGGGGCTCTGGCTTCTTGGACACTGTGATCCTCAAGCTTCAGGATTTCTGAGCAGGCCGTCTCC
>ML675623.1:2305328-2374805 GCA_007922155.1 Mesoclemmys tuberculata | reverse complement strand
TCTCCAATGCAGTCAGTGGCTGTTCCACTAGATTAAAGACCCCGGAATTTGGCTCCCACTGTTTTAATATGGGGAGGAAACAACAAGTGTCATTTTGGAATTTTTTTTTGAATGGGCAGTCGTTACAATACGAGCCATTGTGCTCTCTGCAGCCGGGAGTTATTTTGGGATCGACCCTCAGACGAAGGTCTTATTGTTGTGTTTGCGTTTCTGCCCCTCTGTCTGATTCGAGTGGAGTGCAGGGAATCGGGATTCACTCCCATCCACCCATGGTAACTTGTTTTTCCCTATTGCTCTGCCTTTTATTTTAACACAACTCAGGTTGTGCCTGAGGGACTCGTCTCCATGTATGGTGCTGCTGTGAGCTCTTTGAACCTTGCCCAAATGTGCTCAAACACGGTCTGTGCTTTGCAAAGGGATCTTTCTGTACAACAGAAGAGGGGAGCTGAGCTCCATGGTGCCTGCCTTTTGTTCAGAGCAAAGGCAAGCGCTGGATGCAAATGTACTTTCCACTCTAAAATAGCTTTGTGGGGTAATTACTAGGTGGTAAATTCGGTGAATACACTAACCTTTTGTAGTGCATGTAATAAATCATCATGATCTTTGGAAAGCAGGCTTTCGTTTGCAGAGTGATGTGGTAGCTCAGAACGGGGGTAGCAGGGACCAGCGAGGGTCAGGACACAGGTGCATTGGCAGAGCTGAGTGGGACGAGGGGAAAGCCAGCACAATTCACTATGCATGGTGTGCAGCCCTAATGACGATTCTTGATCACCCTCTCTTTCAAGATCATAAAAATACAAACAGAGCGCGCTAAAAAGGCACCGGGGCACTTCTGGGGTCCCACCCAGGCTCTCACAATCAGCCAGCATGAGCCTTCCACAGGGTTGCAACTCTTAGGTTATTGACACCTATCAGCTACCAGACATTCGGTTGTGAATAGCTCTTGGAACCTTAATTAGACAAAGGTATGCAATATGAACGCTCCTCTCATTTTCTCACACCTGCCTGCTGTCGTGAGGGATTCCTTTTTCTTTTAAGAAGACCTTCCTCTCCGTTGCTTCTCAGCAGAAATTTGGGAGGAGTTAGACAAAAAACACAAGGTGCTACACCCACCGTCTGACTGTCAGCGTACTGGATTAGGTGTCCTGTTTTTTCACATCTGGGACCTTCCTGACATGCATTATTCTGTTTGCATTCAAGTTCAGGACTTGCTTAATTCACAGGCATGCTGCTCACCCACATAAATGAAGTGTGTTCTCTAACAAGGGAAAGTAGTTATTTGGTTGGAATTTACCGAGTGGCAAAATTGTAGCGTAAGGTACTGCCAGTTCACCATGCATGGCTGAATTTTTACCTTTCTCTTGGAAAGGTATTTCCAGGCAGCATCCTGCAACATATGCTCTTGGTGAGACAGCTACCCCAAAGGGCAAGTTTCATCCTGAGTGGAAGGGTCTGTAAGGGTTGAAATATCCGTTTCTTTTTCAGAAACATTTTTCTTTGATTGCCACTGAAATTTTCCTCTAGAGGTTAGATTCTTGGGTACAGAGAGTTTGAGGAATCTCCACTCCACCCCTTTTTCAGTAGTGCACACCCTCAAGTCATGGGATACAGAGCCAGAACCACTCTGGTTCCTGTTGTGTCCTATAAATACCCAGAATGCCAAAACACTTGTTTTTGCAGCACACTTCAGCTGCTTGGTGTGGTAGAAGAATGGGAGCATTCTGGAGACTGTGGGAGACTTGCCATTACACACTGCGTAGAAAACACAGGGGACCAGTGACGACCTCTCCTGCAAGCACAGAGATTAAGCAAAAAAGTGCTCAGTGAAAGGTTATCGTTGCATGAAATCTCCACAAACCCTGCTAACACAGAGAAGGCTTGTAGGCATGCTTCCGAACTGACTCTGCAACGTGGGCCACCATCTTGACTGGTTGGCTGCCAGCGATGTCAGACCCATATCGATAATTAAGCAATAAGACCAATGGGTGCTTTTCTAGGGAAACAGCTGCTTGAGAAGTGCGGTAATTCCCCAGAGCTCGCTCCTGGGATTATCCAAGCCTGTGCCAGTCGAAAACAAAGCACCGGTTCTATCCATGTCTTTCCTGACTTATTTCGGGGGTGTCATGCTGGCTTTTGAAAGTGCAAAGCTGTGGTGGGTAAAAACAATACTCAGCAATTGTTACACTCCTGATATTCAAGGTGCTGTGGAAACATTAACTGACGGACACTCGTGAGCCCCTGTGAGGTAGTTAAATATTGTCATCCTCGCTTGACAGGTGGGGATGCCGCGGCTCAGAGGTTAATTGACTCGCTCTTTGGTGACAGTAGGAGTCAGTACCAGAGCCATTCAGGCATGCTTCACGAAAGTACCTCTGCAGATCCCCCGTCTAGGAGTTACAGCCTTATCTAACGAGTCATCTAACTATTGACCGCCGCAAGGAATTAGTAGGCCATCCTTGTATCTCCCACCATTGCATTGTTCCGGAACTGAGGGTGTAAACAGCTCCATCCTCTAACCATCCCTCAGTTCCGCTCTTTCTGCCAACTCTAGTTGTCGCAGAACACGTCTCCCACACACGTCAGTTTCAGTCTGCATTTTGCAGTTGTAGGGGGATATTGATACCTGTTGGTGGCCATTTGATGCACTGCGTCATATTGTCCAAGAAGTGCTCACAGCCTATGTTGAGGAGCACCATGGGAAAGCCATGAGCAGTATTTAAAAATTAAAAGTGTACCTTGATCCAAGACGTTCAGCGCTGACATTAACGACTGGTGTTTCTGATGTTGGGCTGAGGAACATTCCCCTCGTGCTTGGATGGCTTTTATGCTGTGCGTTTCTGAAAGCAAGGGTGGAGGGGTTGAGGTTTCTTAATGAATGACGAGGAAGAAGTCTCCCTCTGGTCCAAATTTGGAGGGCTTATTGAGGGCTCTGGAGTACTAGAGTGTCGTTATCTGCCACGTTCATCCTCCCTCAGGAGGTCACCTTTCACGTACTGATATTTCACCCAGAACGGAAGCCTCTTCGCCAGGCTGCTTGGTTTGTGTGTTCTTAGCTGGCTCAGTTCGCTGCATAGGTTGGAAAATTCCGGTTTGGGTCCAGGAAACCTTCCAATTGGAAGAGGGGAGATTCCCGAGATTTGTCCATTCTTTAAAATGTTGATCCTGTTACTTGTCTGATCCTAATTTTATTCTTCATTACTTTTTATTTCTGCTGGGGTTCGGATGATCTCTGGCCACCATCAGGGTACGTCTGGCAGCGCTTGCATCTTACCATGCTTCTGTACAGACTCCTAAGTCGTCCTGCATCCATGAGGGAAAGTTTCTAATGTGGTTGTTATGTTTGTTAAGCAGTTTATTACTCTGAACAGCCCAGACTGTCCTGCTATATTCCAGGAGGCACATCAGCCCCATCAAGAAGTCAGAATTTGATTAGCACAAAGATGGCTTAAAAGCCATGCTCGCCCCATCTCTCTTCGGCTGCACTAGACATTCTCAGCTGGCGTTTCTAGTGGCTGTTACTTGAGCTAGAAGTGTCAATGAAATCTGAGCCCTTATGACTGAAACTCCTTAGAGGCCTAGACTATTGTTAACAAGGACATGATGACTTTGTGACTTCATCTTACGTTTTTGCCCACTTTGGCCACATAATTCCACCTAAATCCATCTGCTCTGCCTCCAGTCTTTTTTTCTAGGCCTCATGATGCACCAAAGGAGGCCAGATTCCATAAGCTGGAATAAGGACACTTGTTTATTACTTGGACAGAAACCACGCCCTTAAGTAAATTGCATAAATTGTTTATGGCATTTGAGAAATCTAATGGCTCTAACCATTTTGGTTCAGAGACTATCAAAATGGATTAAATGGTGTATTCAGACTTACTAGGGACTAGCATCCATCTTTTATGATCTCTGTAACTCATCTCCTTTCCATCCCATAACGTCTCAACATCTCCCTTCCATCCCATCACCTTCCCTCTGCAGAGCCACACTGATCCCTTCCTTCCTTTTCGGTGCTACTATGACTGGGCTCTGCTTGAGGTGGAGAAGAATGTGAGGAATGCTTAGAGGGGAGGGTCTTTTATACCCCTGGTTCTAGAAGTCCTCTAGGGAGAGATGTATGTCCTGCTAGTAATATTTTTTGGACAGCTGTTGATCATTCTATGGCTCATAGACAAAGCCAACAGGTCTTATGTGGCAGAGGCAATATACACAGATAGCTTCTGATAAGTAACCTTCCTTTTCCTGAGGGGTAGCCGTGTTAGTCTGTATACAGCAAAAACGACGAGAGTTCTACAGCCCTTTAAAGACTAACACATTTATTTTTTCCAGGCATAAGCTTTCGAGGGCTTTAACCCACTTCGTCAGATGCAGGGAATGGAAATCAGGTAGGTGGTGTATATATACAGTCAAGGGGAAGGTACAACAATGGGTGGGGTAGGACTTGGACTGGTTCTTTCATTACAAGAAGTAATTGTCACTGTTCACACACACTCACCTTGTAATCAATGGTTGTGAATAGGCCTCAGCTACTCTAACTGTATGGACTTGGCTATTACCGACCCCACCCATTGTTGTACCTTCCGCTTAACTATATATATACCACCTATCTGATTTCCATTCCCTGCATCTGACGAAGTGGGTTAAAGCCCACGAAAGCTTATGCCTGCAACAAATAAATTTGAGTCTTTAAAGGGCTACAGAAGTCTCTTTCTTCCTTTTCCTGGTGCCCAGTCCCAGGCACAAACCTCTAGCCCTCACCTCTCGATATTGCCATGGCATAGAAGTGTCACATCCTTCTTAGTGACATTTACTGTAATCATTTTATAACCGTTTATGGGGTGGGAGAACAGTTCTGTTTCACAATTCAGTTTTCACATTCATTGTCTTTCGCATTATGGTGGTGATTGATAGGTCAAAAATGAAATTAACCTTAAAGTCAGTAATTTTTTCCCAAGCAGCATGAGATCAGAACTGAAACCATTGATATCTGCTCCACAATCTACAGTATCCTCTTATCACATTTTAGCTGCATGGGTTTTTCTTGCCAGACCCACCCAGTTTGTTTTGAAGATCTTTACCTTAGGCAAGTAAAAATGCAATAGCTATACAGGTCCCAGTTACAATGTCTGCCTCCTCCTGTGGTGTTTTTAAGGGTCTGTTACCCTGCTGAACTTGGTTGCATTTCTCGCTCTTGAAACACGCATGCACATACACAAACACCGCAGGATTTGCCCCGAGTGAATCTGGCCAGCAGTCTCTTCTGACCCCCACCAGGTATTTTCCAACACTTGCCACTGGTTTGGGAAGTCCTCTGCCCCAACTGGCGTGAAGCAGACGCACAAGCAGTTTCCCATCTCTTCCGCAGAAGTGTCCTCGTGTCTGCCGAGTCACAGGTGATAAGCTGGTTCTGCGGATTGGAAATGCTGCCTGAAAGCCAAATGAGCACATTGCAGCCCAGCTCGTCGTAACGCACAAGCCCCCAATGTGATGTCTGCCTGTTGGGGTCCTTTCAGTACTCTGCCAGAGCAGGACAGTGTCCTAGCAATGATGGGAAAAACAGAGCAGCCAGAGTCTAAAAGGAAAGGTCAAAGCCCAAATACCTGTCAGGTGACCTGGTCCCTCCTCTGTGGCCTATGAGTCCTGCTCTGTAGGCAGTTCTACTTGACTGTGATAGGGAGACACTTATTTCCCTTCTCTGTACCTGTCCTCCCAGGTCCTAATTTGCCTCTCCCACTTTCTTCTCACTCCTAAGATCTGCGAGCAACAAGAGCTGGTACCACTAGAAGCATGGAGTCTCCTCCCTTAATCAGATGGTGTTCCAGCTATCCCTGGTACTTTACGTGGGGGCAGGCAGCTCATAGCCACTCAGAGTGCAGGGGCTCTTTTGGATGCTACCATCTTTGTTCTCCAGGTCAATATTCATTTGAAAAGGAAGACTGCAGGCCTCATGATTGTGAAGTAAAGATTCAGATAGTGAGCCAAACCTCAACCGATGCGGTAATATCTGCATGAGTCTTCAGACTGCCTGAAACCATAGCTCTGAGAGACGTGAGTGCCTCGCTCATCGAAATGGAGGTGTTCACTCTGAAACCTACTGCTGGTTATCTACAGGTCAGCAGGAGTAACTGTTTCACTGCTGATCAAAGCAGGCAAGTCAGATGAGAGACAATCATATTATGAAGATCTGCTCATTGTGGATTGAGTGGCTTCTCACTATGCTGTTTCAAGTACCCAGAGTTTTTTTTTCATTTCCAAATTCATCCTGTGGCGGGGACCTGGGGGCAAATGGCCAGGAAAGAATGGTACCTTTTTGTGTCCCTGTCTGTTGCTATCTCTTCTCAGAGAGCAATTGTTACAACTTAATTGGAAGGTTGTAGATTCTTCATCCGCAGCAGGCCACTGTTCATGCACCTGCCTCTGTGGTCTGCTCTGGCTTCACAGTCCTCCTTTCTCCATTTCCTTTCTGCTCACACTGTGTACAAGAACAGGGTTGTGCTCCTTTTTTTTTTGGTGCTGCTGTATAAGGTCATCGTGGCTGTGCTGCTGAGAGCACTCATGCTTTGAGAATCTGCTTGGACGTTCCTTTGGGAGAACTGCAGGCAGAGGAAAGCAATTCTGCTTCCCAAAGGATTGGGGGGGGCACCCCCATACCATAAGAGCACTCCACTCCCAAGCATGTTATTAACATCCTGAGAATTATCCAGTGTGTTTTTTCAGCACTCGATGGAGGAAAACCTTTTCTGTGACTGTGTTCACTTGGACAGCTGCTTGTGTATGTGCGGTTTTGCCTTTTGCTGCTTGTTTGGAAATGGCATATTTAAAGAGACAACTTAAATCTGAGAAGTTGCACTGTACAGCTAAATAAAGAGTGAGCCCTTCCCCGCCCTCTCCCGCGACTCCTGCCTTTACTCCTGTGTGGTCATCAAGGAGAGAAATGTCCCTTCCATGTCCACCTCTACCTTACTCCTCTGTGATTAGAGGGAGTTGGCTGCGTGGCCATAACTGAACGTTGCTGTCTTCTTTTTATTTCATAGATGATTGTTTTACAGGGAATTCTTGTGGGATCATATCTGTCTCATGGCCTGGCTCCCTTTGTTGAAAATGTTTTTCTGGGAGTTTGCATAACCTTTAGCAAGCCATTTTTAGAAAAGAATTAAGGCGAAATGAGGAGCATTACTAAGAGGATTTGCCCTGGAACTTACTTAGTGTTTCCAAATCATTTGCGATGGCGCAGGATTCCATCGTCGATGCTCATTTCCTTTTTGGAACGAAAGGAGACCTGAGAAATCTCTGGGCAGCCACTGGCTAGACCGGAACAATTCTCTGCCTAATGATAGATTTGCAATTCAAAGGACAACTAAGCTTGTAATTTTTGTGGGGGTGTGCCTGGCAGATGTGGGACCCGTGGCATGCATGCATGCGTGCGAGAGAGCGAGTTCTATTTTAGAAATCCCGCTGTAATTCTGCATTGGTTGTGATCCTGCTTGTCGTTCTGGATCTTTGCTGATGGATGGAGAGAACACTATTATGGTCGCGCTGAGTTTTGTCTGGTGTGTTTCCCAGGCTGGATACAGATACATTTTGACCTTGCAGCCACAGTTCCCCACTCTGTCCTGCTGTGAGGATTGAGTGGGATGTGTGGGTCTTCCACGTCACCTGCATGGTGGGCTGGTTTCAGGCCATGGCCACCATGTTTTTACCTTTCGTGTCCTTTTTATTTCAGCAGAATAGTCTGGTCATCGCTGCTCCCACGCCCACTAGTCATCTCTGTCCCCCCTGCCAGCCAATCAGCACCTTCCATTCCTCACCATCTCACCTGGCCCCCAGAGCCACTGGCGTGGATTGGCTGGAGAGGATGGAATGTTCCACGACTACATTTCCAGAAGGGGGGTTTCTGTCCACTCCACTACATTCATCATGTATGTAAATTCTGCAGGGTGCCGAGAGCCTCTATTCTCCTTGACATCAGTGGGATTGAAGGGTTTCAGCGCCTGGCAGGCTTTGGCCCTCGGTAGTTTATAGTAAGTGAACACATGCTGGTAGAATTTGTCTTCTGGTTTGTGGCTGCCTTCTCTGTCAGGCTGCCCTTGCAGTTCTGACGTCTACACTGCTCGAAAGGACCCTGACACAGCAAATGTACTGCTGATGGACTAGAGTTTAGAGCAAGGGGGCCTGGGTAGTCAGGACCCCTGGGTTCTCCCACTGGCTCATTGCGTAACCCAGGGAACGTCTGTTAGGCCAAAATTTGTAAGTGGCCGCTAATTCTGATGCCTCTGTGTTTGGGTACAACATGGAATGCCTTAGGACTGATTCCTACAAGTCACTGCGGTTGTGGGTCTGAGTTTCTCAAACCACAGCAGAAGTACTTTTCACAGGGGGAGAGAACTGCTTCTACACGCTTCCTGTGACACATGCTAATGAAGTGGGCAGGAAGGAAATGCTCACAACTTTGTCAACCCAACAGCACACTGACCGATTTCTACTCGTGCTGCACTAGGCAGAATATTTCCTAGCCTGTCTCCTGTGACTTCCTGCCATTCCCGTTGGGGAGCTGGGCTCTTCACGGCACGGTGGTGTTTTCTACACTTGGAGCATTGGCATTTCTACACTTGGAGCATTACTCCGCTTGGGGCATACCTGCAGCTTTCGCACTGCTGCTGTTTCGGCTTCGGGCACTCTGAGATCCCGTGTACACGACAGTGTAACGGAGCGGGGTCCTGTTACAGCACTGTGCCTTGACCTGGGTAGAATACAGTCAAAAGGGTTGCTGTATTCTGGGCCTCACAGGGAACTCACACCAGACTGTGACTGAGTTACGGGGATGCTGCTAAGCCTTGATTACATTACAGTGCTTAACTATGTTGTAACCCAGTCCCTTGGCTCCTTTTTAGACTTGTTGCATAAATGGAGCCTGTGTCACATGGACTGGTAAGCTTTCTACTCTCTCTTCCCTTTCAGGGTTCCTGAGTTGTTTGCATCATTTCCCCAAAAAGAGGAACTGATATGCAACATCTCTCCTTCATAAAAGGGGGGGCATACAATGGTTATGAAATCTGTCCCACTGCAGAGGAGCTGGTGTGGCCCAGTCTGCTGGAATTCTCAGATAGGCTACTGCAGTACGGAGCAGACTTTCAACTTCCAGATTTCCCCCCGGGATGGTTTTTGCAGGAAGCCGACTGAGGTTTCGTCCAGTTGGGCCAAGGTTCCTGGCTACGTACCAAAAGCTCACAGTCCTGTTGCCAACCTCCCACTAATGAAAGCACTGAGCAGATTCAATTCCATCCCAGTTCCCAGAGGCCTGTGGGCAATCAGAAAGGCTTGGGCTTCCCAGACGCCAGCACAACTGCTCCCCTGCATTAATCTTTAGCATTTAACAGCCCGGACAGGAGAGATGCTCTCCCCAGGGAGCTCGGTCTGACTGTCAGTCTGACACACATTTGGAGTTGCCCTGGAGAGTGAAGCATCTTCTAGCAATTATGACAGAATTCTAAGCGGAGCACGGAGTTTCCTGGTCCACAGAGCTCGGCAGGGAACTCTTTCAGAATGAAAGCAGTGGCCGTGCAGGGAGAAAGCTGGAGGAGCTGCTTGCTTATCAGTGAGCAAAGCAAGGCACCTTTCTGCCACTCCCTAAAGCTGTGCCAGTGGAGCAGGCATCCCTTCATGAGCCTTGGGGAAAGGCAGTAACGGGATGGGGGATCGTGAGGGATTCATTCGTGGGCTGGCGGGACCTGAAATAGTCACTTGCTCTTTGCGGTGTGGTAGTTTGCGGTTAAAATATACTCACCCTTGATGGCTGTCTGATGGCAAGAGTCCTCCTTGCCTGTCAGTCAGGAAGTTAGATGAAAGGCTGAGTTTAGTGAGAGGAGGAGCTTTTAAGACTGAACAAGGGCTGCTGTGAGATACCTCAGCCTTTTCTGAACTAGTTTTGCAGCACTAATCTCTAGGGCTAGATCTGTACCACTGTTGTTAGCCATGAGCACAGTGCTCTCCATGGGCTATATCTCCTTGAGAGGCCACTTCTGCTTGCTCCACAGCTTGCAGCTCCAGCCCCTTTGCCTTCTCACTGCAAGTGCCATAAATATTGTCCAGGCATGAAGCCCGCAGCAGCATAGGTGTCCTTTGGGCCTGCAGGCCAACAGATTTTTGAAAGGCATGTGCCTCTTGAACTTGGGTGGCTGCAGTAAAATAGGTCTCGTCCCAAGCCCTGTGTCCTGTGCTGGCCTCATGTTTCGGTGGTGGTGCTTTGACTTGGAATAAACTCTTCGCAAGACTGGCCAACGCACCTTTGTCGCTTCCCCACAACGTTCAGCTCGTGCCTCCTGCCGACTGTCTGCCTTTGGAGCTCTCCGAGGATGTAGCTGGCGGGAGCCTGGAAGGGCGGTAGTGGGCAGAGACGGGCACCTGTATTGTCTAGCAGGTTGGATGGCTTCTGAATGCCTTTGGCATTGAGTTGGCTTGCTGTGCTGAGTGGAGACCCACCGTGTGTACAGGAGGCAGCTGCAGACAAAGAGCAAATGCCTGACTGAAGAGAGCCGCATGCGTTAAGCCTGACACAGCAGCCCTCAGAGCGCCTTAGATCCTTCAAGGCAGGGCGTAGCGTGTAGGCTTTACCTCCACTTGCAGTTCAGGATTCCACTGGCTTTGTATTACCTTACATGATGTAGTTGACTGCTTCTGCAGACGTGGGTCCCGTCTCTTTCTCCAGCCTCTTTGCCTGGTCTGGCCCAGTCTGGCCAATTGTCTGTCTGTTTCAACCTGAAGTTAGGTCTCTGGAGGTGAGATGGTAGAGCTATGGAAAATAACGAAGGTCACATTATGGACCTTGCTCAGAAGCCTCCGATGCTGGTCGCTGCCAGAGAATCACTGGCCATAAATGGTCACTCAGCTTTGTCCTCTTGTAGCAGTTCGGTTAGGAGTAACTTCAGAACCTCCTGGTTCCCCCAAGGCTTCCTCTCCAGGAGTTTGTTGGAAGCTGCTGAAATTATCTGAACTTCCACTTGTTACCTTGCTTCTGTGAATCTGGAGAAGAGGAGAGGGGGTCACTTCAGGATGGAGGTGAGGTCCCAGTTCTGTGTTGTCTGGGCTGTACTGTCAATCTGTTAGGGGATCTTAATTTAAGAGAGAATTTTCCTTTAAAGTAACAGGAACCCGCCCTGGAATTTTTAGCTTGGAATTTAGCTTCCAAATTGGACCAAGAAAACTTGTCATGCTGTAGGAATGGACTGGTGAGGTGCCGTAGCGGGGCACAAGATGGGAGGCACTGATTTCGCCCCGTCACTTTTCTCCACGCCTCAGCAGACTGGAGAGGTCAATACTCCAGGGACTTCGGTCCATGCTTTTGTACCAGCCGTGGCCTTGGGGCTTTGCCAAGAGATTCGATGGGTCTATGACTGTGCAGAACTCTGCACTTAGTGGGCGGCTGCTTCTCCTAGGAATACACTCAGCATTTTCTTTGGCTGGCTTGCACTTTGGCAGAGATGCTATTTTGGGGAGAAGTGGGAGGGGCTGTTGGGATAAAGCGTGCCTCCCTGTGTGTTGCTGCCGATAATTGCCTCTCCGGAACCAGCTTCATACAGAACTGCTGGAGCAGGAAGTTCTTTACAATACTGCTCTGTCGGTGGAGCTCTGAAAGGTCCCGGCCACTTGTGGCTCCAGGAAACTCTTGGCCTGAAGAATGCTGAGTCCCATACGTGTTCTTCCTTAACCTTCCGGGAAAGAGCACGCCTCTTGAACTCCATCGGAGGTGGAAAGAGGAGGCTCCCTGTGCCCCAGACTCCCTGGCTTTCGCTTGCCACAACACGCAGGCGGAGAGACCTCATTCACCACAGCACAGCTGCACCGAGGAGTCCCTTGAGGCAAAGCTGTTTCAGAGCGGTACTGTGTTTTTCAGCTGTGCTTGTAGCCTCAGTCAGCCAGGCTCCCTGACTAGCAGCATCATGGTCTTCAGCCAGCGCTGCTTGCGTTGCTAGAGAACTGAAAAAGGGGGCGCTCAACGGCGGTAGTGACTGGACAACTTCAACTTAATCCCACTGTGTCAGCGGGAAACGTACAGCACCCTTGGTTTGCATGCCCCAAGCAGCCCTGGGTCGTAGTACCCCTAATGGATCAGGTGGCAGGATCGTGGGGGAGGTTGGCATGGCATTTAAATGGATTTTGCTGAAAAACTAGCTGCCAACAGCAGCACATTGGCAACAGTGAAATTACAGTACGGTACTGTGTGGTCTGGAGACGATAATCAGGGTTGAGATTTCACTCAAAACTATATTTTCAGGTACTTGATGATTACCCTTTGGTCTGAAATATCTCCTGCTTCTTCTCAGCCATATTTGAGTTAGTGGAGCAGCTCTCTACCCTCACCCCTCTGGCCCTACGCTCTGCCTTCTCCCCTCTTTAAAACTTCTCTCCCACTGGCAACTGCATGCCTCCTTATCACGCCGCCCTCTACAGTTAAAGCAGCCTTCCTCGTCCTGGGTGAAATCTGTCCTTGTCCCACTGGGAATCAGTGGGAACTGCAGGTTCTCTGCCCTTTGGAAATCTGGCTCTTTAGTTAGGTGCCTAGATTTGGGTTTATGAACGTTGCTTTAAGTTGACAAATGCCAGCCCATAACACTTGCAGAGGCAGAGAGGTTCCAAGTTTGGAACAAATGCACAATCTAATGATCACACGTTTAGATAAAAGTCTTTGTCTGTCTAGTTGAATTAACCCAAACCAAAACCCTGGGTCTACTCTTCCCTTACACTTCGGGAAAACACAGAGCCTGATCCTCTCTTACTGGGCCATCTCTGATTTGATTGGACAAAAATTAGGCTTCACACTCAGGTGGTCAGATGCAAACACCAGCTACCTTCCTTTGTGAAGCTGATTTTATTTTCTTCCCTTGTCGGGGTGCTTTAGAAAAGACAGAGCGAGAAAAGTAAATACAGAAGCAGTTAATGCAAGGCTGGGACATTCAGGTTGAAATTTCACCGACTTCCCGCAGTGACAGTGCACGTACATGAAGACTGCTGCTGCTAAACATAAACCCTCCGATCCTGCTCTTTGTGTCAGACGCAGGCAGGGAGCTGTACGGGCTGGACCCTGTGTGCACTGTGCGCCAGTGCAGGAGACCTCTGTCCTGAGCTGCATGTTTAATCCTTCACAGGCAGTGCTGCATTACCAGTAGCTCTTGCATTTAATTACTTTTTCTATAAATACAAGTTAGATGCCTGGAAAGGGGAAGAACGGTGATTTAAAGATGTCCACTTGGTTCCAGCTGGACCCTGCTGCCTATGTTCTTCTGCCTCAGGGCGTAAACTGACTGCAATCTGAGCAGGTTAGGAAGACGTTTCGCTTTATAGCCAGATTATTCCATAATTGTCCACTGCGGGGTTTCCTTCAGCTTCCTCTAAAGCACCTGGTGCTGCTGGTCACTGTCAGAACCAGGATATCGAGCTAGGGGGACTCCTGGGCTGATCCAGTTTGGCAGCTCCTGTACAGACGAATTCCCTCCCATCACCTGTCCACTGGACAGCGCTTCAAAGGAAGCTTAGTGTATTTTAAGAGCGTTAACACTCCGCCACTCTGAAAGATGCTCAAGGGAGGATTGGGTGGGTAGGCTCTGGAGCCCATGAGGGGAGGCAGAAGGGAGCAGTGATCTTATATCCGTAGAGGGCAGGCATCTCTGGAGCCAGGAAGATGCCTCTGAAGGACGACTGAAGGCTGCCCAGGACCCAAAGATGCTGCAGGTTTAAAGGCATCCTAAAAATGTTGATCGTGTGTTGGTTAGGGGGAATCGGGTGATATTCTGTATCTTTATGTCCTACAGGAGGTCAGACTAGATGATCTAATGATCCCTTTTGGTCCTAAAATCGATGAATACATGAACCTTAAAATCCACCCTTTCTCCGAAGCTGGCTTGATTTTTTCCTCCCTTTCTGAGAACAACCACCCTGATGAGTCACAGTTCATTTATGCTTGCATTACGTGAGACACGAGAGGGGAAGGTACCTTTGCACAGGGTGGGGGGGGATGTGACTGGAAACTGCTTCTCAGATTTAACTAGAGCTTTTGGTACCTATACGTGCTAGGCTGTTGCAAGAGGCAGAGAGGTGTTTGCTGTGGGCACCATTTGGCTCAGCTGTGCTTGTGCGGAAGGGCCCGTATGGCTGTTGTGCCTTGGGACATGTGTTTTGTGTAACTGCTAAAGCCCTCCATGCACTCTCCTCCTTCCTCTGGAGAGGAATAGCTTCTGCTCAAGGGTTTCCACCCTCCTCTGGGATGTTCTTTTCTGTTGTGATGAAGCCACAGTGGGGCCATCCCTGAGACTGAGGATGTTGGTAAAATTCGGGGAGGACTGTCAGGACATCAAGCATATGGAGGAATTAGTCTCACTGCTTTAATTGGCTTGAGTCAGTAATTATCTCCCGAGTGTGCTGAGCCAGTCTGTCTCCCCCCTTAATGGGCTTTGGACCCTCTGCAGCCGCATTTATCTTCAAAATGCCATGCTGGGCTCCACCAGTGGCACCAGTTTAACTAAGTGGGTTTCTAATAGGGTTAGTTATATCAGTGCAAGCCCCTGGGTGAAAATGGTGAAATCCGTTTGAGCAGCTTTGAAGCTCATTTAATTAGAAACTGATTTAATTAAATCCAGTGCAGTTTTGCTGTGTAAACCAGGCACGAACCTCACCGCCTCCTGTGACATCGGTCAGTATCCTGGAAATCGGCACAGAGAGAGGGTAAATGACCTACGGGTGGCCACAGTGTGACTCTGCAGCAGAGCGGGGCTGATCTTGATCTCTTCTCTGGGAGAGAGAGCAGGGTACCCTGGGCTCCTCCAGGCCAGATTGAACTCTGCTCTGCACTTTGTAGACCTGCAGGGAGGATATATTATAGCTGTATTGCATGAAAGGCAGTGTCTAGTTCCAAGAGCTCTGTCCCGGCATTGTGCTGTCCCTGCTGGGCTGTGGAGCAGATTCACTCACGGCAAACCGTGCGAACAGTGTGGTGAGGCACTAGTGCTTCACGCAGCCTGTGTTTTGGAGACCACGTGAAGCAGAGCGTAGCTGGGGCCACTGAACCATCCCTGGACAGGGGTGATGCTGTGTAGGGAGAAAGCTGAATCTAGAAGGAATCTGCCCCTCTCCCTGTTGTTTCACTGCATGGGATGCGAAATTCCAGTCCGTGCTGCCCGCTTGATACAGCATTAGGACTGTTCTGCATGCCGGCGGGTGCATCCGCCCAGCACGAGCTGGGTGCCACGGGCAGGCCCAAGCAGTGCCTCGGCCACGCTCCTCGAGACTGGTGTGGTCACCGGGGAGAACACTGCATGGTACGGGCGGGAGCTGTCCCAAAGTGGTGTTGTTTCTTCTGGCAGCTGAAGGGGCTGGCAGGGCTGGAGCAGGGACACAACTTTGTGCCCAAGGCTGCCACTTTAGCCTGTTTTAAACCCCTCCTTTCAAACTTGCCTCTACCGACTGATCCCTCCTGGCCGGCCTTGGCTGGGAACGTGGCAAATTGCGACCTCGGCTTGGCTGCCAAATTCTGCTGGGCTGCTCGGAACCACTGCCTCCTACCTCACCCCCTGGCCAGCTTCCCCCCGAGACTGTGGCCTGTTTGATGGTCAGGTCGTGAGCTCTTTCGGATAGGAGCTGTCTTATTTGTTATACGGCCCCTGGCACAGCGGGGCTCTGGTCCTCAACCGGGGTTGCCAAGCACTACTGTGATCCAGCTGATGAGCGGCAGACGGAATCGGCTTTTCCCTTGTGCGGCACGCATCTCTGAGTGGCCCTGCTGCTCCTTGGGGAAGCTCTGCTCCTCCTTCCTCCGGGCCACGGCAGTGAAGCTGATTTGTGGGGGCCCTGGAGGGAGCCGAAGCTGAATGTGGGCTCTCGGGTTCTGGAAGGCAGGACTAGTTCAAGCCCCTGTGCAAGGCCCAAAGAGGGGAAGTGTGATGAGTGTGTAAGTGCTCAGGGGAGGATCTGCCCAGGCTCCATGCGAGGGTGAAACCAGCAGAGATGGGACCGTGTGAAGGAAAGAGCAATTCGGATTGAATAGCCAAATCTGCCAGGAGGGCTCCCTCTTCATCTCCCCAGGGAGCAGGGGAGCCCTGCCCCGGAGCGGAACCAGGCCCTGGAGATACTCTCCGGCACTGGGGCAAGTGGGACCTGCCAGATCTCTGCTCTCTGCGTCTCTGCCCCTTCTTGGACTGGATCTGGCTCCAATTTCAAAGCACGGCCCTCTCTTGTTTGATCTCCAGGGCTCTTCCCACTGCAGGGGCAGGGAGCGTTCAGATTTAGAGGCTGAGGAGCACAGCAGGCGGTGAGCCAAGCTGCCTGTCGTGTGGCTCTCTGAGCGTAGAGCGTGGCGGATCAGGAGGAGGGTGTTACTTAGACAGATGGCCCCTGCGGCTACCCCCTCTCCTTCCCTTGGGTCTCTCCGTGGGTGGGAGACTGCCCCACGCCTTGTGTTAACAGCATGTGTCACGATGTGTGGAGGAGGGGACTTTTCCTAGTGGTTTGGGGTTTATCTGCTTCCCTGTGGAAGCTGAGAGACGGCAGCACACTTGGCCTTCCACCTTTCCGCCTCTTTGGGGAAGGTTAACGGGGTGATTCCTGCCCTGGTTCAGCTCACGGAGCAGAGTGGACAACGCGTGGCCAGGAGCGGGGTTCTCTCCTCCATCCCTGCCCCGGTTCCAGCACCCCACAAGTCTACCACGTTTTGTAACCAGCCTGTCTCCTCCCAGATGTGTTCTGGGATCCATGGGCTGGATTCCCACCCAGAGCGGGACTGGGGCTTGCTAGCCTGGCAGCTGCCCTCTGCATTTGGCACCAAGACAGTGACTCGCAGCCCCGCTCAGGCAGTTTGCGTCGGAGCCCACTGACTCCGTGGCCGTTGTCCAAGGGCAGGGAAGTGGGTCTGGCTCTGGCTTCGTTTCCCTTTGCCCTTCCCCCGTCCTCAGAGGGGCAGGTGGAGGGGGTTATTTTTTGTAGTCACTGCTTAATTGCTTCATTATTGTGCTGAGCAAACGAATCCTGGCATCAGCTGACCATGGCAGATGTCAGGCAGCTCCCAGAAATGTAGTTGGGAATCAGCAGAGTCCAGCTGGCATGGGAGAGCGGCCTCGGCCACAGACAGGCGCCTGGATCCAGACCAGCCATCAACAGGTGCAGGAAGCAATGGGAGCTGTGTACGTGGGGGTGGCAGGATCTAAAGCAGCCTGGGACCCTGACCACCCCCCGGGCCCTTCGCATCTAATGCGCACACGCCCCTGTTCTGTTTTTCAGACCGTCAGCATCAGTAAAGCCATTAACACACAGGAAGTGGCTGTCAAGGAGAAACACGCCAGAAATATCCTTTTCAGAGCTGGCGACAGGACGAGCCAGCGTGGGAGGCAACTGGAGGCTGGCTGGAAGGCGGCTGAGGCCAGGTGGAGGCGCTTGTGTGGAAGCGGGCAGAGATCAGCTGTCGCAGCGAGACGGGGACATTGCGGGGATCCCCTCTGCTGAATGAAGGGGTTAAGGCCAAAATCCCACTGGGATCCCCTCTGCCCCGGGGGGAAGGGTGGGGTGCCTGCGGGGACTCATCTGAGCGGGAGGAGGGAGGCTGGTCGGCACTACCCTTTCTCTTTCTCTCCCTGGCGCTGTAGCCTTGGTCGGGGAGCAGGTCTGTGCCAGCAGCTGCTTGGAGCCGTGTCCGTTTGCCACTCCCACCCTCGACGCTCCCGTCGAGCAGCCCCCCTGCTAACAATGGTGGGAAATGTTAGTGAGGAAAGGCCTAGCCAGGCAGCGGGGCTGGAACTGCAAGAAGGGGGAGGGTGTCGTCATTCTTCGCTTGTTACCTCCACCCTAGTCAGCCTTTGCCAGGTTATAAATGCCAAGTGTGTTTAAGCCTGAAAGGCCCAAAGGGCTGAATAGTTCAGATCCCGAAGAAGGAGGCGGATTTTGGCAGTTCTGCAGCTGACGGGGAGCCAGGAACGGGCAGCGGGTGCAGCCTCTGAATCGTTCCGCTTTGCTAGGGAGAAGAATTGGGGAGCGGTTTGCTCTCTGAACCCAGAGTGTGTCCTACTCCCTCTGCATCAGCCAGATCCCAGCTCCAGGGCCGAGCACGTGGGGACCGGAGAGAGTTCAGCCAAGCGGCTCTGGGGACCGGTGGATTCCCTAAGACTTAGCTGAACCTCCCGGGCCACTGCTGCCAAAGTGCGGAAGGGTTCAGAGGAGAGAGACCCACTAGTGTTGGGAATGAGGAGCTGCTGCGATGTGACTTCACCTCGCTGGAGAAACCACGCCACTGGCAAGCCTGGGTTTAGTGACAGACATGCAAGGCCTAATTCCCCAGGGCGGCCTGGGGGCTCAGTGTCCCTGAAAACCGGGCCCGTGGTGCTTGAGCGATATGAGCGCCAGCCTTTGCCAGGGTTACCCAGCCTCCGCATGTGCGGGGAGTGGGGGATCTTCCTGAGGGTCTCTTGGGAGGGGTGCAGCGCTGGAACGGGTGGGCTCTGTGGTGTGAACCCCCGTGGTACAGCCTGTCCCCGGGCCTGAGGTCGACTGGGAACCTCTCTCCTCTCGGGGAAAGAGCAGAATGTTCCTAGGCCTTTGAAGGCGAGCTCGGGGTTGCAGCTTGGCTGGCTGGTGTCGGGAGTTCGGCAGCGCCTTCCACCTGCTCTACGAGAAACAAGCTCCAGCGGCTTAAAGGAGCGGCCGCCTTGATTTATCTGTCAGTGGAATGTCTGCGGGGGTCTGTTCCCAGGCTGCATGGGGCTTTTGTTTTAGTCTCCGGCCTGTTTGAAGTGGGAAAGCTGCTGGTGGGGGTGGGGATCCCAGGCCCTGGGGATAAAGCTCCACTGCAGTCCTAGGGCTGCCTGCCATGCGTTCCCAGGCTATAGCAAGACGTCACTCGGCCGTTCTGCCTCCCTAAGCACTGTGCAGTGGGCTGTAGGAAACCGCCCTGCGCTGGCCTCATGGGACAGGACCGAGATAGCCCGTAGGCAGAGCTCTTGAGTGTAACGGATTTTGCGGGACATTTTGCCTTTCCACTTCATCAGGATGCCTGGCCCAGTGCCCCGTTGAGGTGGGGACTGAGACACGGGGTGACTTCCCTTGCAGAACGGCGTGGTGAGCAGGAGTTCAAGTCTCACCTCTTCCACTCACTACTGCTTCTATTCGGTGCATTTAATAACCCTTTCGACTGCCCCTGGCCTCTGCCCCTACCTCTTGAGACTGGCAGGTATCAGCCCTCCCCGTTTGGCACGGTCACACACAGCAGACCTGGGGCAATCTTTAGTCTAGCACAGCCACGTTGCCTTGTAGACCGACTGTGCCAAAGCAAGTGCTTTGACTGTCCTACCTGCAGCCACCCTTCTGTCCATTAAGCCAAACTCCCCGCCCAGAGCTAGGAACAAAACCCAGGGATCCTGCCCTCCTGCTGTCTAGTGAATAATTGCGTCACCCACTGGCAGCGTTAACGTTAGGGAGGGAGAGGAATTGTTTAAGTTTAGTACTAATATAGGTACGAGGACGAATGGGTACAAATTGGATATTAGGAAATTTAGACTTGAAATTAGACGAAGGTTTCTAACCATTAGGGGAGTGAAGTTCTGGAACAGCCTTCCGAGGGAAGTAGTGGGGGCAAATGACTTATCTGGCTTTAAGACTAAGCTTGATAAGTATATGGAGGGGATGTTATGATGGGATAGTTTAATTTGAGCAATTGATTTGGATTATCGGCAGATAAGTCTGCTCAATGGTCTGTGGGAATGTTGATGGGATGGGAACTGAGTTACTGCAGAGAATTCCTTTTTGGGTGCTGACTGGTGAGTCTTGCCCGCATGCTCAGGGTTTAGCTGATCGCCATATTTGGGGTCGGGAAGGAATTTTCCTCCGGGGCGGATTGGCAGAGGCCCCGGAGGTTTTTCGCCTTCCTCTGCAGCGTGGGGCATGGGTCGCTTGCTGATGGATTCCCTGCAGTTTGAGGTCTTCAAATCTCACTTTTGAGGATTTCAATAACTCAGTCATGGGTTCGGGGTTGTTATAAATGTGTATGGGTAGGGTTTTGTGGCCTGCCTTGTGCAGGAGGTCAGACTAGATGATCATATTGGTCCCTTCTGACCTATGAGTCTATGAGCGTGTGTCACATTCTCCCTCCAGAGGCTGTTCACGCGGAGGGTAGGACTCGAGCCCTGCTGATGAGGGGCGGAAGGTCACTGGCAGATGTGTGTATGGCAGGGGGTTTCTGGGCAGTTCAGTGACCGCTGGGGAAGAAAGCAGCCGGGAGAGGGGGAGAGCAGCCACGGGTTCCCGCGGCTCTGCTGGCCGGTTTTGTGTTAGAAGCACACTCTAGGCTGGCAACCTGAAAGGCTCCTGCTTCCTTGTCGCACCACAGCAGGACCTGTACACGCCAGGTACCGCCTGCTTTTTGCTGATACAGGTGATCTCATTGAGTGCGTACAAACCTCTGCCCAGGGGGGGAGTTCCTGGTTGCTTTGAACACTTTGCGCTGCCTTTGGGATCCAGAATGGGGTGAGGGGACATCTTAGGAGCAGCCAACAAGCCTCGTTTTGTCTGAGCTGTTGTGTTTTGTGGGAATCCCTGTCGCTTCTGCGCACCCTGAGCTACAGGACTGGCTTTTCCTTAGCCTGCCTCTCACCATGCATCCTGGGAACCCACCATGAGAAGGGAGCTCAGACCTTCTGGTCCGTCGTGAACCGGCTGCCCCTTTCCAGCAACGCCGTGCTCTGCTGGAAGTTCTGCCATGTGTTCCACAAGCTCCTCCGCGACGGACACCCAAACGTACGTGCAGGCCCGTGTTTCTGGTGGTGCGGGGGTGGCGCGGGAGAGGAATCCTGTGGCCAGCAGTAGGATGACGTGAGAGGCCACCTGGAGTGTTGCCAGCTCTTGTGACGTTTATTGCAGGCTTCCCGATATTTTGGTGTTTTTCTTGAAACCCCAGCTCCTCGAGTCCTGAGATTACATGGGGCTCTCAGCTTGCATTAACAAAAACAAGTCACGGTTGCCGAGAAAAGCACAAAGCCTAAAGGTCCCAAGGTCAGGAAGGTCCATAAAAACCCCAACCACTTATTTTTAACCAATGTCATGATTTTAAGCCGTTCTCATGATTTGTGAGCTCCTGGGGTTGGCCACTCGGCACTGGAAATAGGGTGGGAATATGCGTGCATTTATTGGCTCCATTCCCCCACCCCCAGTTTTCTAGCCTGCCTCACGCCATGCCCAATTCCCACCTCTACTCCCTCAAAGAGCTTGGTGAGCCCCAGCATGCCTGTCCTGATGCACTGTGGCCCCTGGGAGCTGCCAGGACCAATGGCAAGAGGGCAGTAGAAAGGGTTAATCCATCACTGCTCCCCTCCATCCCAAAGCTGAGCCCCGGGAAGGGAGGCAAGTATTCACCCCAAAGCTAACCCTGTATCCTTCCCCATTCCCTGCTAGTCAGCCAGCACGCTGCTTGCCCCCATTCACCTCTCTTCGCTAGAGGCCCGGGAAACCCACGCCCTCAGTCACATGGATTTAAACAACAGTAATGCTGTGCCTTCCTCCACCTTCTCTCAGAGAGCTTCAGGCCGGTTACAGCCAGGAACAAATTAAGCCCTGCGTGAGGTGGGTAAGAAACGACGACCCTTTCCCCTGTACCGGTGGGGAAACTGAGGCATAGAAAGGTAGTGACTTGCCAGTGATAACCCAACCATGGCAGAGCTGGGAATAGAACCCAGGAGTCCCGATCATCGTTTCTTGCTCTAATCACTAGAACAAACTTGCCCCACCAGCTCGCGTTTTCCTGCCACTCCGGGGAGCCCGTGAATGTGGCTGGCTCTCTGGCAGCGTCTGTGCCCTGTCTTTGCTTTCTGACCTCCTTTCGATTTCCATTCCAGGTCCTGAAAGACTCGCTGAGGTACAAGAACGAACTGAGCGACATGAGCAGGATGTGGGTGAGTGCCTGGTTTGCCAGGGGGGAAGTTTCCCTCTGAACGCTGACTGGTGCTCATGCTGGGAGGTAGCGCTCAGAAGCGCTGCGCCTATTAAAGGAAGACCAGCAGGCCACGGTGATGGTTCACCAGGTACTTTGCCCATGGAGCAATAGGCGGAGCCTGATTGGAGCTAGGCAGAGAGCTTCCTTCCCCTGCCCGAAGGCTACCCCGAGCATTTCTTCCCACAGGCTGCAAGTGGTGGAAGCCTGTACCACGGAGCAGCAGTTTCAAGCTGAAGCTAGCTCCCCATTGTCAGTGTGATTTGCATCTCCCCCAAGTCTCTGGATCATTGGTTCTCAATCCTTGGCCCACGGGCCACCTGTGGCCCCATCAGCACACATCTGCAGCCCACGTGACATCCTCAGGGCCATACAAGTAGTATATCTGGTGCGTGGATGCGGCCCATGTAACGGAGAGAGAGAGCTGCCTCTGCGCCCCATGGTGGTAATTGGGTTGAGAACCACTGCTCCGAGTCGTTGTGCCTCGGTGGTGTTTCTCTAGAAAGCAGGGTGGAAATCAGACATTTGAAGCCAACGATGTTTTGAAAACATAGCTGTACTTTATCTTCTAAAATGTTGGCTCCTCGTTGTTCCAGAACGGCTTGGCCTAGAAACGCCAGATCTGTCTGGCCGGGTTCGCCAGGCTGAGAGGAGGGTCCAGCTGCGAGAGATTTTATTGGGCTGAGTTCATTGTGAAGAACATTTATAGTGACATAAACAGAGCTCCTGCTGCTAGGCCCAGCCAGAGGTGGGGTGCAAGGTAGCAAGGGGAGCTGTGGTATGGCAAGCCCCCAAAAGGGGATTGGAGAGTGGAGGGGGGGTCAGAGGAGCAGCTGAGGTGGCCAGAAGCCTGTGGTTGCACATATCGAAATACGGTCTGAGGAGGAGGGGGCACATGGAGGGATAAAGTGGTGCAGGAGGACCCAGTGACCTAGTGGAGATGGTGGATGTGGAAAGGGCAGGTGAGAGAGGCCATGGAAGTATGTGCAGGGATTCAGGGAAAGGCATGGTGTTTGAAATTTTCAGTGTGAATAGACACCTCGTCCCCTGCGCCATTGCCCTCTGAATTTAGCCCGTATACCAGCCAGGGGCCTTCTCACAGGCCTCCCGTGGGCTTGCTGACATCTGGCCAAGGGAAGTCCTGCTTTGATGAGCCTGACAAAATCTGTAAAAGATCTTAAACGGAGCGGGGCTCCTTTCCCACAAAGCTCAGACAGAAACCCAAGGTGAGCTGGGGGAGTTCATTTTCAATTGGTGGGGGCGGAACAAGAAATTCAGAAACAAAAACTACGGGAAAGAAGAGTTAAGGTTGAAAGCTAGTTTCACTGGAGCCCAGCGAACACCCAGCACGTTATCCTGGCTTCACAAAAACACCCCATCCCTTTAAAAACTCACATGTTAAAACAGGCTGGATGCTAGCAGCTACAGGATCTGGCCACCCATTTCTTTGCTCTCTCTCTCACACTGTCCACCCAGCCCTAACTGGCTCCTAATGCACTGGGAAAAAACGTACACAGAGGTTGTACAATCCCAAATCTTATTCCAGAGGGCCATGTCCACTAATTTCACCCCTGAAAAAGGGGTGAGTTTAGACTCTGCGCAGCGTGAGGACTGTTTGTCAAGCAAGCTGGGACAGGCACCAGCTCATTCTTAGCATGCGAATGGTGGTTATTTTGTTTTTACCTGTCCCTGATGTACCTGCCAGCAGTTTTCAGTCTCTCCTGAGTGGTGGTTGTGATGGCTGGAACGTCCTTGTGCTTCATGCTCTGTCTCAATGGGGACGGTATGGGTGTTAGCTCCTTTTGGGAGTCGGGAGTTCCCCAGTGATCAGCTACAAAAGTGTCACATCCCAACAGTTCATGTCATACAGCACAGGGTTTCAAGGAGATGCGGGTCCATATTCCCAATCCAAGGTGCTTTATAAAGGCCAGTTCTAGCCACTGGGCATTCTGTTACATGGTGGAAAACAAACAAAGCTCCAGTCCTGCAACTGGGGGAGACCTATTGACTTCAGCCGTGCCTCTTTGCACAGGAATCCGTGTGAACAGAGCCCCATCATGGAAGTCAGTGGGGCTCCACGTGGGCGTGGGTGTCAGTCTCATAGGCGTTATTGCAGGATTGGGGCCTAGGGGCTGAGACAGGGCGCGTTAGTACCCTGGCCATTGCCTGCTGGTGCAGTTTAAGGGCTGAGATGGGGCCCCTTTAGAATGAGCCAGGCTTACCCTGCAGCCGTCTCTAGCCACATCGCAAGGCGTGTGCTGTCCTGTTGTGTGTCATTTGAAGCTGATGTGGGGAGATCGAGAGCCCTGTAGCAAACAGCATTGGTTGTGCAGGATCCCCTTTGGGAGGTGGCGGCGTTAGAGGGAGATTCGCTCCCCACTGCGGGATGCCATTACTTGATAGCAGAAAATTTCCTCGGTACCAGAGCGGGGTGGTAGGAGAGCCCGCAGGGCTGCACCAGTTCCACAGCTGGTGGAATTCCAGCACCGACCGCCCATGCTAACGTGGCAGACGAGATGTCAGAGGGAAAACCAAGGAGCTAAACGGACAGGTGCTGAGCAAGCTGGCACCGAGAGTCTGTGATTGACTTGGGATGTGAAGCAAAACCGTCAGGAGAAGGAAACGCAACAAGCAGCGTCCACAGGCTGCAGCCAGAGAGAGCAGTTGGAGCTTGGGTCAGAGGCAGGCCTGTGTTACGCTCTGTCCTTGTCACCAGCAAAACCCAGCTCCTTTGGCAGCTTTGCTAGAAACACGCTGTGGGGAAATGGGCAGCGGTTACATGCACGGTCCTTTTCCACAGGCCAGCGATAAATTCGCTTGTTGCTAACAGACTCGGCCTGTCATCACAAAGGCACCTGGGTGCTGTGTGGTACATAAAATAAATAATTCACTAAGTAACAAGCAAAAATAGTTCTCATTGGCTCAGCGAGAACTCCCCCCGCCTCCAAATCCCCACCACCATCTGTGCAGAATGGGGAGCTGGAGCTGGGAGACGCTAAATGGGCGTCATTAAAATGACTCAGACAGGAAGGATCACGAATTCTGAAAAGAGGCAAATGAAACCCGTTCCTGAATTGGCAGCGTGCATGCCCAGACAGAGGTGCAGGCAGCATTTTGTGTGCCTGGGCGCACAGACTCGCACACAACTTTTTGTCTTGCTTTGGGTTCAGCTCGGTCCCTTGGCGGGTTCCATTCTTTGAGGTTTTCCCTCCTGGTCCTGTACCCCCAGCTGTGTTTGTATGATGCTACCAGCATGGCAGCAGATTGTATGTGCTCCCAACGCATTTCTGCTTCCCCTTCCACTCCCCGCCTCCCCAAGCAACTCCAGTGTCTTCTCAGGCTAGGCTGAATTTGAGACCTGTCAGTTTTTCTTTGATTGCTGATACTGTCCCGTCTCCCTCCCTGGGCAGCAGGCTTTATGCAGTCCCTGCCTGCTGTGGGTAGCGTTAAACTAGCCCTGTGCAAGTTGCTGCCATTGGAAACAGGTGCGTTGCCATCTCTTCTCTGTGTGAGTTAGTTCAGCCGTTCGTTCCCTACGCACACCTGTTAGCCTTCTGCCTCTAAGTAGCTGCAAAACCCCTCGAAATGGGGGAGCATCTCTCTGCTAGGAACCAAGCAGTGGGATTAGCCCAGAAGCAACCGGTGTTCATAATTCAAGGGGGCCCCACTGGGAGCTGTAACCTGGTGAGCTGAGGGATCCCTTGCTCTCAGAGCTAAGCATCCATGTAGGGCCAGCTCCAGCCTCTAATGCGCGTGACGCCCCCAACTTCAGTGACAAAATTTCGCCTTCAGTCTGACTTGTTAAAATAAATAGAAGTTTAGGGAATTGAAAACCTCTCTCTTGTACCGAGGTGGTGTTTAAACCTCAACTCTGCAGAAATAGGAGACTTATAGCTGCAACGCTGGTACCACGGCCAGCTTGTCAGGGTAGGGGTTCAGCCAGTCCAGCAGCTAACCTGGCTCAACATCCCAGTCATTGACCGAATACGCTTCGGGCGGGTCAGTGTAGGAGGAGGCCGTGACTATGTCAGGTAGTCCCTGGTTGAACATGTCTGCTGCATGCCTCACTCTGGGACCATCCCAGAGACTGGCCGAGCCTGGGCACCCTGGCTTTTAAAAGGGGTATCAAGATCTTCAGGAATACGTTGGGAGTAGAGATTAGTAGTGATGTGGACAAGTTGGAGAGAGTCCAGCGGAGGGCAACAAAAATGATAAGGGGGCTGGAACACAAGACTTACGAAGAGAGGCTGAAAGAACTAGGCCTGTTTAGTCTGAAGAAGAGAAGAGTGAGGGGGGATTTGATAGCAGCCTTTAACTACCTGAAAGGGGGTTCCAGGGAGGATGGAGCAAGGCTGGTTTCAGTGGTGGCAGATGACAGAACAAGGAGCAATGGTCTCCAGTTGCAGTGGGGGAGGTCTAGGTTGGACGTTAGGAAAAACTATTTCCCTAGGAGGGAGGTGAAGCATGGAATGGGTTACCTAGGGAGGTGGTGGCATCTCCATCTTTAGAGGTTTTTAAGCTGCCGCTAGACAAAACCCTCGCCGGGATGATTTAGCTGAGGATAGTTCTGCTTTGAGCAGGGGGTTGGGCTAGATACCTCCCGAGGTCCCTTCCAACTCTAATATTCTGTGATCAGAGGTCAGGACCTAACACTTCTGGCCATTATTATGTCATAGTCCAGGGTATATATAAAGGTGGCAGCACCACACTTGGTAAAATGCATCCCGTATGTGGGTAATGTTCGGATGGTGGGTGGGAGGCTGTATCGGATCAGGGACCCGTGGCCTGGTGCACTTCACATGCGTACAGATTCATTCCCCAGTTGCTTTGAGGGTTTTCCCCCTTCCCTGGGGTTTTTATTAACCTGCTGCTCAATCTGTCTAGCAGGCAGAGGGGAGCATGGTAGAAATACCGGTGCTGTTGGCTTGTTCCGGCAGTGTCATTGATTGTGTTATGTGCAATGATCAGGCTAGTTTGGGATACGATGGGGGAAACGCCAGCATGTGCCCAGGGTTGCAGCAGCTGCACCCCTCTCGGAGGGCAGCCAGCACGACTCGGGAGCTGGCTGCAAAGAGACCGTGTCCTGCGGTGAGCGCCTCAGGAAATGGAGCCCTGTGAGCGTGGGCTGCAGATAGTTTTGGAAGATGAGTGCCTTGACGTGCCCCGTGGCTGAGACACGCGAGCAGTTTGTGTACGGGGCGAATAAACAAACCCAAACAAGAGGGAAGCCAGGAATGTGTAAAGCACATGGGGAGATTTTGTAGGCCCAAGGCTTAAAGGCAGCGGAAGCTGCCGGCCTCTCCAGTAGGGAAGGTGCAAACTCCACCTCCCAAAGCAGCTGGGGAGGCTTCTGGCCAGCATCAGAGCCTTGTGCCCCACCTTCTGCGTTCTCCTCTTCCACAGGGTCACCTGAGCGAGGGCTACGGGCAGCTGTGCAGCATTTCCCTCAAGCTGCTGAACACCAAAATGGAGTTCCATACGAAGGTAAGGTTCCCCTCGGCCCGCGCCTCCCTCCCCTCCCTCGGCACAGGCCGGACTCTTGCACCCAGACCTGCTCTCAGCAGGTGAGCGGAGGCCTGTTGGTGGAGTCTCCGGCAGCTGCACCTGCCTGGTGCCCTACGGGCACGTTCTTCTCTGTGGACTAGGCTGGGAAGCAGGGTTAGCGCTCTCAGGGTGTTTGCTCTACACACGGAGCCTGGCGCTGTGGGATCCGGGCTTGTCGATTCCGCGTTTCTGCATCCGCATGGCAGTGGAAACTTGGGTTAACGGCTGCTGGACCCCGGTGGCACCGCCATGCTGTGTCCGGACTGCGCTACACGGACCTTTCGGCTCGGATCTTCAGCCTGATCTGCCTCCACGCTGCAAAATGACAGAACTTGGAGCCCAGCCGCAGTGGGGTTCGGGCTCTCGCCGCCCCCTAGCGAGTCCTAGGACCTGAGTCGTGCGTGCGTGCTGACCCGAGTCAGGCCGATCTGTGTGTGGATGGAGAGGGGCTTGGGCTCAAACCTAAGCCAGAGCCCGGGCTCAGTGTGCAGTGTAGACACCCGTGCTTCACACGCTTTCCAGCCAGCAGCTGTGCTGGCAAGACACAGAGCTGAGGTTCTACGGAAGCAGGTGTCAGGCTGAGCGCTGGAGAGCCCCGCGGTGACTGTTCCACGAACCTCCCGCCCAGCACTCGAGCTGCTCACGGCCGCCCCTGGAATTAGTCGCTGCCTTGCTGTTGGGAGTCTGTGCACTGCCTCACTCCAGGGCTACGTCCCCCCACCTCCCGCTGCTGGATGAGGAGAGCTGGGCGGGCCCAGGAACCAGCCTCCTCTTTCACTTGCTGGCCTGGGCTCTGCTGCCCCAAGGGACAGGACTATGAAATCCACTGTGGCTTCTTCGTTTCATTGCCGTGTTCCTTAGCTGGGGTCTCTGCTAGTCAATGCCGGACCCAGCCTTTGCCTGGGGCTGCAGCATTTCCAGCCAGCTGCAAAACAGCTCGGCCCTGCTCTCTGGGCTGGGCAGCATGGAACGGTGCAATGGGGGGACCCTCTGTGTGCTGAGCTCTCCCTGCAACGCACACCAGTGCGAAGAAGGCTTTCGTGGCTGGAAATGAGAGCATGAGGCCTGCTTCTCCTAGCCTGGAGGCTGTGAAGGCAGATGCTCTCCAGTACGGCGTGAGCGTGGCACTCTGGCCCCAAAGCAGGGTCGTGGCCTCGATTGCCAGGAGGAAGACCCAGGCTCAATGCCGCTGTCTTGTTTCCCAGAGCAGCGGTAGCTGGCAGCAACACGAAGGCAGAGTCGTAGGGGGGGCATTTGGGATCAGTGGAGGCGCTCAAGCTGGCCCCCCCGTAACCAAGAGGAAGCTGCAGGCAGGGCATTCATAGCACGAGGCCCGTGGCTTTGAAGCTTGCTTCCTCTCTGGATCGGCCAGAGCCCAGAACGTCGTCTTTGCAAAGTTCACCCTTTTCGCTAGCTGGTGGCCTCGGATGCACAAGGGGTTACTGCCTTGCGCTCACCTGCCTGGCTGGGTTAGTGATCAGTTACGGGTCCTGATCTTGAGACAGTCTGATCCTGTGGTGATGGGACGTGGACGTGCCTCTGTCCTCCCAAAGGGCACTCCAGATGCCCCTCAGCTGGGTATCCTGTCCCATAAGCAATGGGCCAGCTGTGCCATGTTTCTCCCATGTTCCTTCCAATGGCCCCTTGCCAGGCAGCTCCTGCGTTGCCTTGTATCTCCCCCCCTTCAGCTACTAAGGGGGTGCTGAGCAGCTGTTCAGCCCTTGGGCTCTCTCAGCCCATTCGTCTCGTGGAGCTGGTGGCTTGCACGTGCTGTAATGGGCATCCTCGCCCACGCGCGGGGCAGCACGTCGGCATGAATCCAGCCCCTCCAGGTACTGGCCAGTGGATTTCAAAGGTAAACGCAGGGAGAACCGCACCCTGCCCTTCCGTGGTTCTAGGCGAGTGGACAGGGATGGAAGCTGCTGTGATCTCGGGCTGGGGCACTTGGGAACGCTGTACCCGTTACACAGGCAGAGCTATGCTGGGGCGATCCCCGCGGGGACGCTTAGTCCGGTAGAAGAGCAGCCGCTGTTTCCCCCCCACCCCCAGTTTAGCTTAACCCCCTTCCCAAGTGCCATGCGCTAGAGCGAGTTCTGCCAGGGTAGCTGTATTGCTTTTATGTTCACCCCTGGAGTTATAGCAGAACAACTTGCCCATGCAGACAAGGCCTACGGCTCTGCCCTTCCAGCCTGTACAATGTAAAGGGAAAGGTGCTTGAGTGTAACTGCTTTATGGGCGGGGAATCCCCCCGCAGGGCTCAGGGAATGGCCATTTCTCTGCAGATCCTCCCACCGGGCATACGGGATATTCTGGACTCTCACCTAGGACAGGGCAGTCGCACTGCATCTCCACGGCCTCATGGCGTCCTCTGGAGAGCACACTGCCATCGCCCCTGCACCGGCAGCTGCCACACAGTCCCCCTCCCAGGGGCAGTTTCAAGCCCGGGACCTGTGGCAGCTTGCGCTGGCTGGACTGGCAGCGAGGCCCCGTGAGGCAGGAGCTTGGATTTGTGCAGAGCTGATGCCACGGAGAGCAGCCGTGTCCCTGGTACAGCTGCGAATCCTGAAGCCTGCGGCTGGCGTGCGGCCTTCTGCGAGGTTGGGGGAAGTGTCCCATGGAGCCCCTGCTCCTCTTCCCGTGCCCTGCGGCTGGCGTCCGGTGGGTCGGCTCCCGCTCGTGCCGGCAGAGAGGAGTGTGTGGTCTCCACATGTTGAAGGGGAAGTGAAACCTGGCTGAGCCAGCTGCTGTGAAGCTAATCCCAAGTACTTGCAGCAATGGGTGGATAATGGGAGCTGAGACACGCCTCGACAGCGAGCAGAGGGGAATGGCTAGGTGCAGTCAGCAGGGCTTTCCCCTGCGGGGAGTTGTTTATCCGCAGAAAGCAATACAAGCTAACACGAGAACATTTCCTCCGGCCTGGGGGTCAACCCAGCATGAGCATCCCAACCTCCCCGTAGGCAACCCCTGGGGTGCCTCTGCAATGCGTAGCTGAGCTGGGCTCCAGCCCTTCCACGCCTGGTTCTGTGGCTCCCCGCTCCGTGCCCTGAGATCTCTTTCCCGGCTGGATTCGTCGGTTAGGGTTCTTTTTGGGGGAAAAAAGCGCTTTGGTCAAAACTGCGGCTTTAATGCAGTTGAACACAGGCTGTCATGCTCCCCTTAAGCCAGCCTTGAAATAAGATTTTACAGCTGCCCCCTTGTGCTCGTTAAATAGCCCAGTGCACCTGGTATGGCGTTGGGGTGAACAGCTCTGTTGTCCTGGCCTATTGCAACATGGCTCGTTCCATATTGCACAACCCGGCCCAAACTCTTGTGCATTGTGAGCTGGTTCAGGTGTCACCTTTAACCCCAGAGGTGGCTGCATGGATGAAATAATCTCTGTACGTCATTCTCCAGTCAGTTTGTGGGTGCACTCTGTGCTGAGCAAACGTTGCTTTTTATAGCTGGTGCCCTGTGGGATCCATAGGGGGATGGATGGTCCCCCTGTGGGGACCAGCCTGGTGTAGGGTTTTCCTGTCTCTTGTCTGTCTGCATCACAAGCTCATTTGGAATCTGATTAGACAGAGACGCCTCACGGGTTTGCTTCTTGGGCCCAGGGTCTGAGCGTGTCTGTGGTCTGCGTTTGGGCTGGCCCCAGGTGTGCCGGTCTCAGAGGGTGATAGAGAGGGGATTATAGAAAGGAATCTGGCGTGTGTGCTGGGATGGAAAGTATGCGTGGATTGAGATGCTGTTAAGGCAGGCAGCTGCTTTCTTATGCCTCTGATATTCAAATCAAGGATGGTCTCTAATAAAAGAACGTACAGTGCACTCTCTGGATGTGCGTGTAAAAAAATAACCCAGAGCACTTACAGAATAACTGCCATCTCTCGGATCCCTGGATCTCAAAGTGCAATAACAGAAATGACAAGTGGCTATAACTTACTTGGTGCAGGGTGTTTTCCCTCTTTACAGCTCTGTGCAGAGGTGCGCGTCCCCGACAATGTGGCTTTTGTTTCTGTGGCTTTCTGAGCGCCCTGCGGTGCAGGTGGCGAGCAGGGACAGGGCGCAGCTGCTCCTCAGGGTGTGTAAACCTCGAGGCTGCGGTTTGGGGCACGCGCGAGCTGGGCTTCCGCACCTGTAGGCAGAAGCTCATTGCTCCACCTGGTGGTGGTTGGGTGGTTGCATGTTCGGCCTTTGCGTTCCCTCTTGGGACTCTCCATTAGCCTCACTTCTTTAAAGGTGCCTCGAAGCCAGACTATGTTATCCACCCAAGCTCTAAATCTAATTAGGGCTGTAATTTAGTCCTCCCTGAAAACCACCTGGAGCAGATAATCTGATTACCAAGGCAGTGTGTAGAAAAGGCATCATCTTCTGGAGCGAGGATACCAGCTCTGTCCTCCCCGGGCGCATGGGACAGATGAGGTTACAGGCTCTCTGCCTGCCTCTCCGCCGCCAGGAAGATCAGGTGTGGTACATGCTGCACCATCTTCCACTCTGACCCAGGACTGGCCAACGTGCCGGCCAGCTGCAGGTGTTGATCCTACCTCCATGGCCGTATCTCTCTTCCCGCAGGCCCGCTAGGCAGAGCGAGAGAAGCACCCTACCGAGGACCGGCAGTAGTTAGGAGATATGGAGCCATTCGATTCTAGTCCACTGGTGTGCGCCTGGGCAGAGGCAGTAGGAACCCAAAGCTGGTGCCTGCTACCGGCTGGTGCCTGTTTAAAGCGTTGGTGGCCTCGGGCTAGTTCCAAGTGAACAGGCATCCAAACAGGGTTAAACCTCTGAGCGCGTCCCAGGAGTCAGTGGCCCATGGGGAACGCCCCCCCCCCAGCCCTGGGGGGCAGCACTGGGCAGCCACTAGTGTCCTGCTGCGAGCAGGGAACCGCCGTGGTTCGGCGACATGCCTGCTGGTTCCCTTCCATCGCCAACGGCCTCACCTCCGGCCTCCTGAGACAGAGCCGGTCCCCGCGCTGGGCAGCGCAGTGCCCCTCCCAGAGACTGGCTGGCTGAGCAGCGAGGGTCTGCCACTGTCCAAGAGTTGCTCCCCTTCACCAGGCAGGAGTGGGGGCAGCCAGCAGCACATGGGGCACGAGTGGAGGCAGCCGCCATGCGGGGACCCAGAGCCCTTTTCCTGTAGGCTGCTGTCTAGATCAGAGCAGCTGTGCCACACGAAGCATGGCCTTGCTGTGAAGCTTGGGCAGGAGGCTGTGGTGTGCCACCGCGGATGCTGCTGGCCCAGCGTGCCTAGCAGGGCTGGAAACGAGCGTGTCCGGCCGTTGCTGTTCAGCGCCTTTGAAGCCCAGCATGTGACTGTGTATGTGTAAACGGCAGCAGTATTTTCCTGCTGTGGACACTGCCCTTTGGTGCTTTGGTGGGCGCCAGCGGGCTGGCTTTTAAATCCAGAGAGGGAATGTTGGAGGGGTGAACCTAGCCTGTCCCTGCGGGAGTCTGCACGCGGGGCAAAGCACGGCAAGAGAAAAAACAATCCCTCTCCCTACGGCCGCAAGTTCTAAACCATCCCTCCAACCCCAAAGACTAGGGCAGCTCTGTGACTTGAGCTCCTTCCTTTGGGTGTTTGGAGATCCTTGCCATGAACACACACGGCGTGGGTGAAGGCACAGTGTAATGTCTGTGCTGGGAGCCAATCCTTCGAATCCCGTCGGGCATAAGGTATCAGCCTCTAATCAGAGGCGGCTACTTGTTCTCCAGGTGGTAAGATTGAGCCTAGAAGGCCCTTTCCCTGACTTCTTGCTCTCTCTCCCCTCGTGCAGAACCCCCGGTTCCCAGGCAATCTCCAGATGTCTGACCGGCAGCTTGACGAGGCAGGAGAAAACGACGTCAATAACTTGTAAGTGCACAGCGTGTGCGTCAGGGCAAGTCCGTGGTGGGAAATAGTCCTGCCATGGCAGAGAACCCAGCTGCAGGGGACATAAGGGGGGGTCTCCAGGCGTGGCAAAGGGCAGCGAGTGCCATGGCCTCCCATCACTGGCTCTCCCTGGCATCGCTGTGCGAGCCACGGGTGATGCTGCTGACTGGAAATGAGAACCAGGACGTCTGGGCCCTGCTTCCAGGCAGCCGCTCCCCATTAGGGGTGATTCTGCCCGGGGCATTTCAGCGTGCACATCCCATACAGAACTGCCTGGGATGAACCGTTTGCAGATGAGCCAGACGTGGCCATGCTAACGGGAACCACGGTGCCCATTGGCTGGGGCTGGGACGTCCCTCCTGATTACCCGTTATCAAACACTACTCCGCAGTAATGCTTGGCTGGAGACCTCCCCTCTCCTCCTCACCACTGCACAGGGCTGCTGGCTGAACCGTCCCTCCCCCCAGTGTTTTGGGGGACGGGGCTGGGTGGGCCCCACATAGTGGCCTCTGTTTTGTTTGTAACCTTGTGCCCTCTCTCCCAGCTTCCAGCTGACGGTGGAGATGTTTGACTACTTGGAGTGTGAGCTGAACCTGTTCCAGACGGGTAAGACTCTCGCTTTGATTAACATTGCACTTGTTCTGCGATGCTGACGCGATGCCCGGCCTTGGGGCATGAGCAGCCTCGTGGTGAGCTGCGGTGACGCCCCTCTCTGCCCTGCGCAGCGCGGGTCCGATTGCAAGCCGCAGTGAGGGCACGCGTGTCTGCGTGGAGGCGCGGGGTCGGAGTGTTTGGCGTCGCAGTTTCAAACCGTTGTTCGCTCTGTGTGTGTGTATCCATGTCCGTGCGTCTTACCTAGGCTGCGGGAAGGGAGTTGACTGAGGGCGTCTGAGCTCATCTGTTTTCCATGCACTCCACCAGTTATTATTAGCTGAAATTATTCCACATCAGACCACATGTGTCTGGCTCCTCCCCATCTGCCCAGCTGCAGCCGGCCTGCCCTGCGTTCCAGCCAGGCGTGCCAGGCCTCCAGGGACCACTTCCACCTCGCAGCACGCTGCTTCCTCCTGGCTCTCCTCCTTGGTTTGCTCCCCATCTCCGAGTTCTCTCGTTCTGGTGGCCTCCCTGGCTTTAAGTTCCTCTTTTGCTCTTCTCAGCTCGGGGGTTTATGGCTCTCCTGAATGGAGAGGGCAGCTTTCCCCTTCCACGCACGTCACAGACAGGCTCTTGCTTCAGGGATTGTTTTGGGGGACATGTCTGGCTCTGCGATAGGTGCTCCTCTGGGCCGCAGTGGAGCAGAGAGGCAATAATGAGCCAGCCTCCACGATGTACAGTTGGGGGCTCCGCTCTCGTGTGCTTCCATGCACAGCTGTCGGATTCTGCTTCTTGAGCTGAACTAGAGCAGTACCAGGGCAATTGCTTTTCGTGCTGTGCCAAAGGGTCGCGGGTGCAGCCGCTGTAGTGCAGTGGGGGGTTTGCTTGCGTTGAAGCCGGAGTAAAGCAATTTGTCAGCGTATGGAAGTTCCTGGATGCTGAGATTTCATATGAGAAATAAGACGGTTGGTTGCCATCTCACAGTGCTAAAGGCTGGAGAAACGGGGCTGAAAGTACAGCCGACGGAATCCAGTCCCGTCCCAGCGTTGAAGGGCTGTGCTGCAGTGCGCGCCACATAATGCTGTCAGGGTCCTAGTGGTGGCAGGCTTTACGCCAAGATCATTACTGTGGCCCTAGCAAGGCAGTTACAGTCGGGGGGAGGCAACCGTGTCTCCAGACTGCAGGTTGGCAGATTCTGTGCTGGGACAGTCGCCTGGGTGATCCTGTTGTCTGTCCCTGGCTCACACGCAATGATACAGCCCGATAAGGGCAATCACGTCTGTGCAACAGACGCTCCTGCAGTCCGTGTCACAGGCTAGACGGTGCCTTCGCATCTCACGGTCTAGCGCGGGTAAGGCAGTGATCCTTGGAGGAGCTGGCCCGAGGTGCTGTCTGCGATAGCAGGAGCAATCCGCGGGTAACGCTACGCCCCGATATATGGTGAGGATGAGGCTGTCGTTGTGCTACATAGCAACCTGCCGCCAGAACAGGACCCAAGAGTAATGACACGAACACATGGGATCAAAGCCCCAACGCATAATGGGGGGGCCGTACCCACTCCCGACAGACACGTGCGGGTGAGTCGTTTTCTTTCGCAAACGTGGGTAGCGTTGGTGTGGTTTGTCACGGCAGTGTCATTGAATTGAACTAAGACAGCCTCTGGCGTCGCCGTGGGAGCTCACAAGCACCAATGAACCGAGCCTCCCGTCGCTAGCCCCATGGAACAGAAGGGGAAAGCAAGGCACAAGGCTGATCGGTGACTTGGCCAAGGCCCGTAAGACAAATCTCTGGCAGAACCTAGAACCTCCTAGTCCAGGGCTTCAGCCGCGTATCCCTCCTTTCCCTTGCCCGTGTCGGAGACCAGGCCGCCGTCCTGTAACAGAGCAGGGCAGGGAGTGCAGCTGTGCTTCTGAGCGGGACAGGACCCTGTGTGCTGGCCCTGCAGTATTTCTGCAGCCGTGCGACATGCCTCTGTGGCATCTGCCTGTGCTTGTCTGCTCCGCTCCGCTCCATGCCGCTTCGGAGCTCTGCTCTGCTGGGAAGGAAGGAGGCTCTAATGAAGCCGGCTTTGTTTTTCTGCTACTAGCCTAAGTGAATTAAGCAGGAATCATATCAGCTCTGCCCATTTACATCTCATTAGTGTGGCTTAGCTTTTGATTGACTCTTAAATCGCAGCTCAACTTCCCTGCTAATTACCAGGGACGTCATTTCATTATCCGATTGGGGGGGGAGGCAGGCAAGCCGGTGGAAATCCAAACTGACGCCCTGCCTCCCACTGCCTGGGCGAGATGGCATTGCTAATTGGCCCATTGTGGGCGTCCTCAGCTAAGCAGAGAGCAGGCCAGCATGGTGCATTAGCACGAGTCAAGCAGCCGGTCCCCAGGGAAAGGCAGGGCACTCTCCTGCGGGACGTAGGTGCTTCGGCTATCAAAGGCAGGCGGTGAGGAGACTGTCTCTGCTGGATGCTGTGTACAGAGCACAGCTCGGGTGATGTGAACGGGTTCTCGCAGCGGGAAGGCCTGCAAGAGGCACAAGAACGTGCCACAGGGCTGCAAAGGAAAGGAAATGCGCAGCCTGTGTGCCAGTGGCGTGCTGAGGGGACACCAGCCCGGTGGCCCCTCCAGGCCGGGGGGTGAGGCCGCCCTGTCCAAGCTGGCGCTGGGCTGCGGGGCTGGAGCAGCAGAGGCAGGTGCTGGGCGGGGGGCAGGCGGCAGAGGCAGCTGCCACAATGAGCACCGGAAAGCCGCCCAAGCAGGAGGTAAGCGGCATGTCCTTGCCCCCAGTCGCAGGTATAGGACCCCCCCACACACTCCCTCGAGACCTGGGAGGCGGTGCTGTCTGGTGGGAGCCGGGGACCCCTCCTGCTCTGCACGGGAGGTAGAGGGGGCGTGAGGCCTGGCGAGGGATGCAAATACAGGCTTGGCCCCCAGTGCTGAGTACCGGAGACCCACGGTAGGCCACTGCTGTGCGCCCCATCCGTCTGCTGCTGCTGTGCGAGGAAATTTCCTGAGGATGTTCTTTGAGGGCCTGGAGGAATGTGGAGCCTGCCTTCCAAACTCCAGCGCTGCTCCCAGTTCATCATTAGCTGTTGCTGCGTCGTGCGTCGTGGCAGGCAGGACATGCTGGACGTGGGAATCTAGTAAACAGACTGCTCGCTGGGACAGTACAGAGGCTATTCTCCCACTTCCAGACTAAAGAACCAATCCATCAATTGATCCATGCTGAAAGAGGCAGAGCTGGAAGGGAGACACAGTGTAATCCTGGTTCCACTGAAGTTGATGGGCGTTTATCCGTGATTTCTATGGGCCTACGATTTCACCCGTTGTCTCTTTCGTCTCCATCTATTGCAAGGCAGCGTAGACATGAGCCAGCACTGTGTTCGCTCGGAGATGTTTCTGGAGTCTCCTCACATTAGCATGCACGGTGCATCTCTGAGCACAAGCAGCCTGCACGCTTTCTGCAAATCAGGGCTCGTTTCTCTGATCGAATGTGCCCAGTTCTCCCCTCGCCGGGTCCCTTGCCGCATGCCACCTAGCATCTTGCAGTGCTCTGCCTTTCCGTTCAGGGAGAAACAAATGATTGCTGGGGTGCGAGTGCAGGGTGACAGATGTTCTGCCTGACGATGGACCAGTCCTGGCCTACGTGTTGGGGAAAGGCTCAGAGCCCCACCTGAAAAGGAAAGCTGTCATTTCAGGCCTGACCTCATTATTTTATTCTGCAGTTGAGCAGCATCTGCTCAGATGCTGACTGGGCTACAAATGGCAAGCGATGTTCATCCTCACGCTCTCGGGTCCCTGTCGAAACACAAGGGGCAATTCATGGCTTGATATTCCTGATGGTTCTAAAGTGAAAACCAGGCAGAACCAAACCATGTCTGAATACAAGTAAAATCCCTTCCAGGCCGTCTTTACCACTCAGGAGGGAGCAAAGGATATATCTCCAGTGCTTCCGGCCCAGATCCTCGAAGGGAGTTGATCCCTGAACTCCAGTTGAAACTGGTGGGAGTTGGGTGTCTAACTTCCTTGGAGGCTTTTAGCCTTCGGTGCCCCTTTCAGCCCTAACTCCTCCGGCAGAAGGGCGACTAGACACGGGGCCCTGTTCTCGCCTCCGCTACAACTGTCCTGGGCCCGATATGCCTGAAAGGGGGAAGCATTTGGCCCATTCCTTTGTGGCCCATCTCCGGAGGCAGGTTCTGCATTGGGGCGCACATCCGCTATTCCCAGGGGTTTGCGGGTGACTTAGCCTTGTGCTTTCAGCGCCTCTCCCACGAAAACACGGTTCACACATTGCAACTCCTGCCCCTGGTGGATACGCTGAGAATGTGGATCGGCGACTGACCTGGTCCCACATCCGCCCCAGGCCTGTTCAGGGAGGAGGTGGACGTGCTGGATTTGTCCCACCTGATGAGGTTGCTGAGCGCTGTGGTACATCAGGTCTCTTGATAGCATGCCAGATGTACCGTGATTCAAATGCAAACACTGAAGATGCATCGGGACTCAAAGGAAAGGGTGGCGTACTACTGCAGGCAGAAGAGGTCATGTGCTCTAGGCTCAATGCCTCAAAAGTCATTTCCAGTGGGACCCTTCGGGCAGGCCCACGAGAGTTAGGGCTTCTCAGGCCTAGGGGGTGCCCCATTTAGTCCATTGCTCCATGGCAGGCAATAGGCATCCCTGCAAAGCCTCTGGCCTGGATTCTGTTCCACAGTGAGTCTCGGGAGTCAACTGCAGTGTCCTCCTGTCCCAGTACAGTGGCTCGCCCCAGCAGGTACCCAACTCCAGTGGCCGCTCCAGCTCCTCGCACCAGGGCTGTCACACCTCAGCTGCCTTCAAATGCCACGTCCCTCCCAGGTCCCCAAGAAACCCTGCCAGCCAGATCCGCTCGTGAGCAGCCCTGCTGCCAGCTGCCATGGAACTGGTCCCCCGGCAGTCACAGGAGAAGAGTAGCGAATCTCCTCTTAGCAGATTGATCACAACGCGTGTGATAGATCCGTCCTCTGAGCCCAACGCCCAACCGGCCGTTTGTCCACTGGAAAACGGGTTTGCTAGTGAACTATCTGAATGTCCCTCACCGACAGCTGTCTTTCAGATCTGTCGTCTGGTTACCAGGTGTCTCTGGCCAGGGCCGCGTGGGTCGCCAGCAAAGGAGTTTGTTTCATGCAGCTCTCCTGAGCATGGATTTCCTTAGCAAAGCCGTCGATAACAGTGGGCCAGGGTGGTTTTCTGTCAGTTCCCTCGTTTCCTTTCCTCCTTTTGGCTTAAAACAGATGGAATTTGGTTTGTCCCGTAATTCCTGTGAAATGGGGATGGAGACTCTTAGTCTGGCATTGGGGGGTGGGGGTACAACAGCAGAGACAGACAAGCGCCCTGGAACAGTCTGGGCCCTTCCGTGTACCGATACGAGTAGCTGTGCAGAATAACCGGATGGCGTATGGCGCGTGTGTGAATTTCCTGGAAGGAGCCCTGAGCGCACTGTCTCTCTCTCCTGTTAGTGTTCAGCTCCTTGGACATGTCTCGCTCCGTCTCGGTCACTGCTGCTGGCCAGTGCCGCTTGGCCCCGCTAATACAGGTGATCCTGGACTGCAGCCATCTGTACGACTACACTGTTAAACTCCTCTTCAAGCTGCACTCCTGTAAGTATTAGCAAGGACCCTGCGCTGGAACTGCCCGGCGGCTCCGTGGCACCGCTGGGATGTCCTGAGAAGCTTTGACGTAGCAGCTTTCAAGTTTCGGTAGCATTTGTTTCCGAGACCGGCCCGCTAACCAGGCTGTGTGTGTATCAGGGGTGTTTAAACCTCTGCTCGCAGCGCGAGGGGTCCACAGGCCAATGACCAGTTTGAAACAGTGGCCAGGGCTGGCAGCGTGGGCCGGCAGCGTCCTCCGTGTCACATGCAGGAGACCAGGCCCGGTTTGACTCCTCCTGGCTATGGTCTCCGGCGTTTGGAAGTGCTGCCGACTCGCGGCTGACTGGAGGTCGGTGGCTCCCTCTAGCTGATGAGGAAACTGTTGATAGGCTTTCAAGGGCAGCTCAGCTCCATGGCATCTGTGATCAGGGGTTAACAGCTGATTTGTGCCTGTGCGGATTGATGCTGAACAGCCTGGTCCGAGCCACTGGCCAGTGGGGCATTAGTCTCACGGCTGGACCCCACATTTGCTGAGACTCCCTGCCCCTGGCTCTATCTATGCCCTTCCCTGGGGAGAGGACGGGGGATACCTGACTCTAGCAGCCCTCTCCGGGGAGAAGGGGAAAAGGCAGCTCCCTTCTACCCACAGGCCAGGGGAAAGGAGACCTCAAGGGCCAGGGGAGGTTAGTCCAAACGCCAGCATCCTTCTTCCTCCGTCCCCAAGTCTGGATGCTGGGCGAGCTAGTGAGACCCTTCCCCACACCACAGCTGTTGGCAGCTGGAAGAGTGGGAGGGGAGGGGCAGAGATTGAGGAAGAGAAAGAAGAGGAAAAGGGGGAGGCAGGGACAGAGCAGGGACTGCAGCAAGCAGCCAAAGAGCGAGAATGGGATGTGTGCAATGGGGGGGGGAGAGCGAGCGGCCCCAAAAAAGAGGGAGGGGAAGCTCCAAGGGAAACAGGAGCGGGGAAAATGGAGACAGAGGAAGGGCAGCAAAAGGCTGGCCGGGGCAGGCGAAAGCTTGAGCAGCGTTGCAGCGAAAGGCACGGGGGTGCCATCCGCCTGCGTGCCAGCCAGAGGGGACTTGGCTAAGAGTTCGTAAAGCTACCCACAAGGAGCGCGCTTCCCTTTAGACGGCAACCCCCTTGCAAGGGCGCTGGCCTCCCTCCCTGCCCATGGCAGGCTAGTCCCAGGACCTTGTGCCCTTGCCAGGCCAGCCCTGCTGAAGGAATCGTAACCACGCAGGGTTTCTGTGTCTGACGGAAGGAGTAAGAGCAGACAGCAGGGGCAGTGGTCGCCCGTCCGCCAAACCGCAGCTCCCCGAGCTGTCGCCTTTCTTCCTGGGCAGATTTCCTCGTAGCCGCGACTCGCAGGGCACAGACCCAAGCCGTGCATCGACCTGCCAAGATCATTTCCAGCCCTTTGGGTTTGGCGAGGTTGGGTTAATAGCTTTGAACTGTCTCCTGCAGCGTGAGACAGCGCCCCTCAGAGCCTTTTGCGCCCCCGCCTCCCGCGCATCGTGAAGGGCAGGTCTGGTGCCCCCATAGACCAGTGCCCAGGGGCCTGGCCCCCCTCCGCCCCCCTCGGTACACCACTGCTTCTGCCCCAGCCCTGCCTCCTGCACCCATCCAACACCCCCTAGCTCCCTGCTCCACTCCTGCGTCCCCTAGCCCTGCCCCATTTCTGTCCGCCCAGACACTCTCACTGCCCCCCACTCGCAGGCTCCTCTCCCCATTGCAGAGCTCCTATAAGGGGCACATCCAGGTCTTTGTCGTCGTCTTCCTCCCCCCCCCCCCATCTCCCCGCTCCCATTCTCTGCCCTCTTTCCCCCTTGCAGGGTCCCCTGCCCTCAACCCTTGGTCCCCTCTTCTCCCGGCTGACCCTCCCTCTCCCCTCGGCTCCCAGCTTCCTGGTGCCCTTTCCTGTCCCTGCCCATCTCTGCCAAGCCGCTCCGAGGAGCTGGGCAACGCCTTTAGGTTCCTGATGCGATGAAAGGGGCTTCTGCAGAGCGGGGCACTGGAACCTGGGGTGCTCCAGTGAGGAGCTGAGCCCAGGCCAGGCAGTGGGACCTGCTGTGGTCACGGGACACCCCATCACCTCCTGTCCTGGCTCCCTCCGCTGCCACCGCTGCTTTCTCCGCAGCCCCTGGCTCTGCTGCCGGCCACTCCTGGAGAAGCAAGGGGGCCAAAACACCCCCCCACACATGCCCTTTTGAATAAGTGAGAAGTGGAGTAACCCCTAAACGTAGAAAGGGGGCCCACCCCCGGCCTTTCTGTAGCCCAAGCGCTGAGGCTGCGGTAATAAAATGTTGTCCGACTGGCTGCTCTCCGAACGACGGCCTGTCCCTCGGTTGTCTCTGGAAGTGGGCCCGATTCCTGGCGAGTTGTTGAGGAGACCTGGGAGCTGAGAGTTTTCCTTTGCCTTCCTTGTCTGTCTCTCTTCCTCACAGGCCTCCCAGCTGATACGCTACAGGGCCACAGAGACCGTTTCCTGGAGCAGTTCAAGAAGTAAGTCCCCTGAGTGGCCAGCCTGTCCCGGCTGCTGCCTGCTGTCACCTTTGGCGCTGATCCTCTGCATGCTGGATTTAGATCAGCGGTTATTCCTTGTTCGTGGGGAGACCGACATCCGTTACGAATTCGGTAACTCAGTGAGCCATTCAAACCTAGCGTGCAGGCGGGCTCAGCGGCTGAGGAGAATGTCCTGGATTGGAAGTGACCCATCTGTGGCTGAGAAATCAGCAAAGTCCTGATTTCTGCAGCCCCCCAGCTCACAAAAGTTTCTGTTGGAGCTGGACGAGCCTCTTTACTGCGCCCATTCAGTTGGGATAATCCCCCGATGTTGAATAACAATTGCCTTACTACATTCAAGAGGCTTTCGGGACCTAATGGCATTTTATGGGCCATGCCAGCCAATGATTTAAAACCATTTCATTGTGGTTTCACCGCTGTGTGCAGTCGTCACACGGAGGTGAAAGTCCTTCACCCCTGGATTTTCCTGGAAGTCCTTTGAACCACTTCATATAAAGGCCCTTTGAGCGCGAAGAAAATAAGCGTTTAACCATGATTGTTAAGCTTGACCATAGCCCAGCTACAAAGGGTTGCTGATGGGGCTGTTGCTCAGCCAGATGGTGCACAGGTGTTTCAGTGATGGGCTCATTAGAAAGGTCTTGCTAGAGCCATTAATCTTCCCTCCCTCGGTAATATACTGAGCGAGCAGCATTTTCTGTTTGAGACGCTCCGGCTTCCGTCTCCTCCCCGCTCACCTTCCCCAGTCCGGAGGGAGGTGCAGGCTGTCGTATGCCGGAGGGATGCTGAGGAGACCTTATTTGTAGGAGCAGGAAGTCAAACGAGGGGAAAGGGGAAGCAGGAAATTCAGGGAAGATGGGTCTCTTGGTTAGTTAAAAGATTTAGCTGGTAAATTCTTTCCCCTTCGTTCTTCGTCTCAGCTGCACTTCGCATCAGGGATGGCCCCTCCCTCCCTGGGTGTATCCACCCTTCTGGATTCACCTTTTACCAAGTGTTCGCCACTTAGCGTGAGGCAGATGTCTAGGTACTGGCCCAAGGAGCAGAGCCGGTCCCCGCCTTGAGTTTTACGGCAGATGGGGTCAGTGTGACGGAAACCAATGGCTGCCTTTCCCTCTCTGGGCGGGATACCTGCTGTGGGACTGCACACGACGGGCAGAGAAGCCAGCTGCGTGCCTGCGTCTGTATGGAACTGACTGAGTAGTGCTAAACCAGGCCCCTTCCATGGCCACGGCCTGGAGAGTCCCCACCCTCACGTCCCATTTCCTTCCAGGTTGAAAGATTTGTTCTATCGATCCAGCAACCTGCAGTACTTTAAACGACTGATTCAGATCCCACAGCTTCCAGAGGTGAGACCCGAATAGCTTCTCTCTTGCCCTCGGGCACAGGCTAAGAGGAAGGGTTTGGCGTGAATAGACAGTGGGGTCTAGTGGTTAGTACGGGGCACTGGGTTCTGTTCCCAGCTCCACTACGGTCTCTGGACAAGTCAGTTAAACCCCAGTGTTGAAGGCTGGCTGCCTGCAAGCAAGCCCTGGAAAATGTATTTGCACGTACAGGACATTTGCTTTTCAGAGCCCCCAACTAGAGCTGAGCAAAATTTTTAGGTAAAAAACAAATTCATTGAAAAATGCACTGGGGGGCACCAAAACTCTTCAAAGACTCGGCGTCCCTTTGTACTATAGAAAGGGAGCAAAGTGCTGCCTCAGCACCATTGTGACCCCTCTGGAGCTTCCTGGGATGGTGGTGAGAGCGGATTTGGCCCCATTGTGTCTAATTCCCACAGAGCTGCTTTGCTTAAGATCCTGCCGTCAGTACCTTCTTCCCCCCACTCAGAATCCGCCCAACTTTCTGCGGGCATCGGCGCTGTCCGAACACATCAGTCCTGTGGTGGTCATCCCGGCTGAGGCCTCGTCCCCAGACAGCGAGCCCATCACCGATTTAGTGGAGATGGACACCGCGTCGCAACAGGTGAGCGCCTGGCCCATTGACGTCAGCCTCTGGAGCGCGAGACTTGCTCTGCCTATGTCCGGCGAGATTTCAGCTGCCTGTCTGGCCGTGGGGCGGCCTTGCTGCGGCTCTCATCTCCAGTCTCGCACCGTACTCGAGGTCTGTTGCATGTTTGGCTGTGTGAGCTGCTCAGAAAAGCCACAGGAAGTGGCGTCAATGTGGCTTATTCCCCTAGGGTCAGGAATGAGTGAACACCCTGGGGCGTGCCGTGCTGCTAAAGGTGCTGTCTGTCCAATAGGACGTGAACCAAGAATCTGAAGAGACCCCTTGGCCCTTACAGTGGAGGGGGGGACACTTCTGGTGTCCTGGCCACGTGGTGACTGCTTGATTGCACTTAGCTACCCTGCATTTCCCCTGCAGATCTACCTCGTGCCATGCTTCATTTCATGCGTGTGCGGGCATGCGAGCCTGTGCGTCTTGGGCAGTCTCACATGGTGGCGTTTTAAACCCCCTGTGTGCTAGGGTAAACGACTGCCTGGCTGCACGGCACCGAATTTGGCCCATTGCCTCTTCTAGTGGCTAATGCTGGTATTTCACGTGAAACGAAAAACGTAATGCTGGAGGGAACGGGGTTTCCTGCACGGCCACTAACTCCTTTGGGAGCTAGTGGTTCCGGCTGGGAAATCAGCTCTCGCCACTGCAAGTGCCTCGGAGGTAGCTGTTCCGCTTGCTGTTCCAGACAGGGCTGGCCTTCTGTCCTCTGCCATTGTCCGTCTGTCCCAGTCAGACCCGAGCGAGGTCAGTCCTCTAGTGGCAGTAACCCTGTTGTTTAAGAAAGCAAATGGAATTCATTGCCCCGCTGCCCTCCGCTAGAGCCAGCTGCATAGGAGATAGGGGCACATGCTTGATGGGAGCTGTCTGCTCGCCAGGGAAAGGGCTAGCTGTCCCTTACTGGCGCGGGTGTGGACTTGGGGCAGGGTGGGGTCTGGGGAGAGGGGTCTGCCCTTGGGAGGGAGTGGGGCTGAAGCGGGATATGTGACCGTGCAGCGTTTCTGGCCGGGTGCAGGGTGGCAGTAGATCTGTATTTGTTTTCCCCTCCAGAGCTTGTTCGACAATAAGTTCGACGACATCTTTGGCAGCTCGTTCAGTAACGACCCTTTCAACTTCAACAGTCAGAACGGGATGAGCAAGGATGACAAGTGAGTGCTGGCTCCGGGGCCCTGTAGCCTCCCGTAGAAGGGGCACCCTGCGGTTAGCTAAGGAGGGCGCACCTGCCCTGGGGTTCACCTGTGAAGGGCGCCAAGTGATGGGCCTGGCTCGGAGTCTGGGCTGGCTCTAAGGGAGGACCTAGCTGCCTGGCCGTAGGCTGGAAGTTGGGCAAGTGGGCTAATCAGCAGCTGGCAAATGGCTCCAGCGCGTAGCGCAGCGCAGCCTCGTGCAGCTCCTTGTGGTGTTGTAGGCAAGGAAAGGTACCTCTAGCCCCGAACACGTGCCCCTGTGAGCTGGCAGGCAGCAGGGGCGGGACCTCGCTGGGTCATTAGGAACACAGGGCTTGTCAGACTAGATCTGCCTAGGGGTCCATCCAGCCCAGTATCCAACCATGCTCCAGCTGCTTCAAAGGACAAAACCCTGCAGGAGGCGGTGATCAGATAACCACCCCCAGGGAAAGTTCTCGCCTAACCCCTGTAGGTAGAGCTGCTCACGCCCTGAAGCAGGGGGCTAGATCCTTTCCAGACCTTTTGTTCATGTTTTAATCTTTGCTATTACAGCTCCTCTGTGCCCAACCCTTTATTGCAGCCTCTCTAGCGCCTGGTTTCGGTTACATCTTACGGCAATGAGTTCCACAGGCTAACGGTGCATTGTAGGAAAACATATTTCCTTTAAACAGGTTTGAATTGGCCACCTTTCGGCTCCATTGAATGCCCCCTTGTCTTATGAGACTCAGGGAGTAAAAGCTCCCAGGCTCCCTCTTCTAAACTAGTGGTTTTCAACCTGTGGGCCAAAGACTCCTGGGGGTCCATAGACTACGTCCAAGGGGTCCCATAAGGTTTTCGTTACCATAGAACAGTGGTTTTCAGCCTGTGGGCTAAGATTTCCAAAGGGGTCCGCACCAGCATTTGACATTTTTTAGGGGTCCACAAATGAAAAAAGCTTGACAATAACTGCTCTAGACCATCCGTTACTTTGTATACCCCTGTCCTGTCCCCTCCTCTTCATCTCTTTGTAAGGCAAACTTTCCCATTCTTTCCATCTCTCTTGATGGGAGACGGTTTCCAGGCTCCTGATCTTTGCTCATCGCTGAAGCCCTTCTTCTTTTGCAATATCCTGTGAGGCAGGGTAACCGGTGCTGCGTGTCGCTTCCCAGGGGAGGGCACCCCCTCTGTTGATCTAATGGCCTTATAACGTGTTTTGTGTGATCCCCAAACCTCTGCGTGGGGTGGCAGGAGCACAGGTGAAGGGGAACAGCAAGGACGAAGCAACTGGTGTCTTTCTCCTTGTCAGGGACCGGTTGATCGAGCAGCTCTACCAAGAGATCAGTGCACTGAAAGGGGAGCTGGAGAACTTCAAGGCAGAGGTGAATGTGTAACCCTTCTTATCCCCGTTGACGCCGCGTGCAGGCTGTGCGCGCTGCGGCCCCGTGAGGTGCCGATCTAGGCCCGACATGGGAGCTCACGGTTGTGATCGCTGTCTCTCAGAGCAGCGTAGGGATTCGGTAGGTTTACTTCTGCTGAGTCCCACTGAACCAGGGGCCCAGCCTGGCTCTGGGGGCACCGCGCTCCAGACGTGCCCCCTTTCCAAGCCCTGACCACTTGGGGTCTCTACATGCCATGGGGTCTTTGTCTGAAGATCAGCTGTGTTCACGCTGGCAGCCTGGCGTTCCCTGCCTTGGGGCGGAGCTCATCCCCGCAGACAGAGGCGGGGGCTGTTACTCTCCCAGTTGCAGAGACCACTCCTGTGCCGGGGCTGCGCCACGGGCTGTATTTCTGCTCAGCCCCCTTAGGGAGGAGTTGGATTTGCTCGTTGCCCATGGACACAAGCGACAGCTGCTTCGAGAACAGCCAGTCAAGCACTGGGTGATGCGGAGAGCCGTTGTTTTCTGACTCGCATCCGATTCGCGGGTGCTGACTGGCTGCTGCTTTTATGAATGGGGTGGTTAGTAATTATGGGCCTCGGGTGCTCCAATTGGCTGGCCCAGGTCTAATTAGCTACAGCAGCGTAACGGCTTTGCCCCAGAGCTTCAGACTCCCCGCTCAAAGGGCGGCTGGCATCAGGGCACCGGGGCTAGAAGGGGGTTGACCCCGACCCACCTCTCCACCTTGGTGCCCGCAGAGCCATCGCCTAGGGGTGCAGCTGAGGGGGCGGATCAGCGAGCTGGAGGCGGAGCTGGCAGAACAGCGACACCTCAAGCAGCAGGCCCTGGATGAGAGCGATTTCCTGCGCGCCGAGCTGGAGGAGCTGAAGAAGCAGTGGGAGGACACCGAGAAAGCGCAGAGAAGCCTGACGGAGATCGAGAGTAAGGAAGGATCTCCGCTTTGCTGAGGAGTCTGCTTGATCCCCTAGCCGCTCCAGCGGGGCTGGCGCTTGCAGCTACTCCGTCCCCAGCCTCTGCCAACAAGGGGCGCTGTATGGGCGGGGCAGGCTGGCCGCGGGGAGCTCCAGGCCACCCCAGTCCCAGGCTCCCTGGGCAGGGCCTGTTTCCCCCAGCCAGGATGGCTGTAGGAAGAGAGTGGCGTGTGTGTTCCCAGTGCGCTCAGCCCCGTGCACGCTTGTGTTGTAGGGAAGGCGCAGGCTAACGAACAGCGGTACACGAGGCTAAAGGAGAAGTACAGCGAGCTGGTGCAGAACCACGCTGACCTGCTGCGCAAGGTAGGGCCTGGTTCCCCTCCTCTTCATGCCACCCCTGCCAAGCCGCCCCCTGGCTTGGTGCCAGTTCTTGTGCCCAGGAGAAGCAGGGATCTGCCACTGTGGACCCATGGCCCAACGTCCCCTGTGGAGAGGCCGCTCTGCTGCTGTTCCAGAGGCCAGCGGGCAAAGCTCCCCTGTGGGGAACCCCCTTTCCTTGCACCACACCTGGCTACTCCAGCTTGATGCAGGGCCAGGATTTTGCTCTGAGAGCAGGATGGGGGCAGAGATGAGGCCCGGCCCTGTCCAGTGGCGGGGTGGGTGACAAGCGGGGGCAGATGCAGCTGTTGAGTTCTTGCTGATGTTCCCCAGAACGCAGAGGTCACCAAGCAGGTAACGGTAGCGAGACAGGCCCAAGGCGATGTGGAGCGGGAGAAGAAAGAGTTAGAGGACTCCTTCCAGCGCGTGAGCGAGCAGGCCCAGAGGAAGGTGAGTCCGTGTGCAGAGCGGAGCAGGGAAGGCCCGGAGTGTGGGAGTCTCAGCTGGGGGTTCTGGCCGGGTTAGTCCCAGCGTGAGGGAGCACGTGCCGCGGAGACAGGTCTACGCCGTGTGCTCGTGGGACGGTGCACGCGAGGAGTGAGGGGGAGAAGATCAGTGCTGTAATAAGATCCTTAGCTCTAGGCCGCGGCCTGCGGTGGGTCACGAACACTCTGGGGCCGATGCGCCACCCTGTTGTGTGCGTCTTCAAGGGCTGCTTCTGCTCTGTCCGCAGACGCAGGAACAGGGAGAGGTCTTGGAAACCTTGAAGAGAGAGCTCACGGCCAGCAAGCAAGAGCTGCAGGCCCTCAAAAGCACGTTGGAATCCAGTTTGCAGGTGAGCACGTGCCTCCCTCGGTGAGACAGCAGCAGCCCCCAGCGCCAGGACGCTCCCCGGCCCCTTCCTCTGAGCGCCCCACACTGGCCCTGCCCCTCCCACCTGGAGACCCGTCTAGGACCAGCTAAGCGCAGAGTCCCGGTGCAGGCAGCCCCGTTCAGATCTGCGTTGGAATGGGCTGCCCGCACCGAACGGTGTGCTGGGCAGAGGTCAGGGGCTCGCGGGCAGCCCTGGACCCTTGCCATAAATCACGGATACAGTGGCAGCTCCATGGCAATGTTAAAGTCGGACACCGTGGCTGGGGGAATGTAGCCTGATTTGGGGTGTTTAGTCATTTGAATGGGGTTATAGGCTCGCCAACTGATCTGATCAGAAGATGATACGGTTCTTGTCCCGGAATCAGGCTCCAGAAGAGTTTTATAGGTGCACGACAGGAAGGTTCATAGTGCTAGCCAGATTTGCATAATTTTATACGCTTTTATTAAGATAACATAAAATGATAGACGAATGCCTGACTAAAAGAAAATGAACAATCAAATGGATAATGAATAGGGTTACAGTCTTATTTTAGAGACGCGTGATATATGTATATAGCCACGGTACGCTTTGGATTAATAGACTCACACCCTTCCCTGATGACCAGGTTGAGAAAGATGTCCGGTTCCTCAACTCTTGAGTGGAGGGGTGGAGAGCTGGGCCGTGCTCGAGGGCTAAGAGCTGTAAGGCTTTAAGACTACAAACAATACTAAGTATAAACGAAGGAATCTTAACACACTAACTAAAAAAATTTTCAAGAAGGAATAGCTGACAATCGCCCCAGGTAACATGATTTGCCCCTTCTTATCCCCTGACCAGCACTGGGTCCTCCTCCTAAGTCCAAACTTGGATTCTTCACCCCTGAATTCTTAGGGTACACTTACTCTATCGGCTGGTAGATTCATGTGTATTAATGACACATCTACATCCACTTTCCAGCTGGTTCCAGACAGTTCGTTGATCGCACCTTTGTTATTTCCGGCGCTTTGTGCGTTCTGTGTGTATCTGGGAAGTTCACTTGGGGCATAACCTGAGACAGCCGCCCCCGTTTTGATGCCTCCTGACTTATCCAGGGTAAAGGTTATAACCATACATGTCTTATCCTTTAACTCAACATTACTTATTTGGGCCAAAGGTCCCAAACCTGTGTATGCTAACGGCCTTAGCTTTCATACAGGATGTGGCCTGTAAGGTACCTTGCATTGCAGCTACAATACTTTAATAGGAATCTGTGACTATTCTAATAAAAACAACCATACTTTAATCTATAAGGAAAAGTATGTGTGTGTGTCTATATATATGCAAGCAAGCAGGCTAGTCCAGTAGGCTACAGGAAGGCTGCACGTCTGCTTTCGAGAGCGAGATACATGTGTTTCTAGCCTTCGCAGCAGACAAGATATCGCACCATGAAATCACACAGTAATTGCCAGCTTGCTGCTTTTCGGTTTCAGTTCCAGCATCGTTTGTGCAGGAAGCCCGTCTTTCACTGCACCCTGCAGCCGCTTTTAAAAAGCTCTTGCGCATTGTTCTCAAATTCCAGCAGATCACATGGTATCGGCTGTTTAAAATCACATAGGAATTGCAGTGTCTCGTGAGGGGAAGCGAGGTGGAAATCTCGGGGGCATGATCCGGTGACCTGGCAGGACTAGAAACACTTTCTTGGGATCAGTACAGGTGCAACCTTAGAGCAGCACATTTCTCTGAGGATCAGCCTGGGCTCGGTGGCCCAGAAGGAAAGCACGCTGCTCCCTAGCTGAACCAAACCAAACTGTTGATTTTTAAACTAACGTGCTTCCCAGTAACAAGGCAAACATATGAGGATTAACGCCCCGCCTGCTTGTGCAAAGTATGAATGAATACGTTTGGGTTCGTCTGAGCAACGTGTGAGTTACAAGAGGACATCAGTAAAGGGCTGTCCCTTTCAGCCCAGAGGAGAGTGGGACATGAATAGGCTCACTTCCTGTTGGTAAGCGTGGTGAGCTTGCCTTGGACAGAGGAAGCAGAGCATCGCACAGCTCCGGAGTCTGACAGAACTGCGTTGTGCGATTAAGGGGCAGGATGTGTGTGGTCGTGAAATACCCTGTGGCGCCGTTCCTCTGCTGTGCTGACCAGCCCCCAACTCAGGAAATTGTATGCTGGGGTTATCCATGGCCCTGCCTTTTCAGTTTCATGTCCTAGATTCTTGAGCCATGTTAGTGGCTGTGCCCCACCCCAGAGGGGGATGAGATTGGTGAAGTGACACTTCTGTTCCCTTCGTTTAAGTTTGTTCATTGCCATGAGAGTCTCAGGATGGAAAGTTCTGTGTGAACGTGGGATTCACGTCCGCCTAAAAGATCTGCCCTCGCCTAACCCAAGTCACAGCTCAATGCGAGATTCGCTGAATGACGGTCTCTGGCCAGCGTAACGCAGGAGGGCAGACTGGACGATCACAGTGGTCCTGGCTGGCCTGGGGATCCTGGGTGAACGTAAGATCGTTTGTTACCAGGCGCGCTCGCCCTGAGAGTGCCCCCCTCGCATCGTGTGTAACGTCGTCCGTGCTCCCTGCAGGCCGCTTGCCTCTCACCAGGTCTTCCACGGCTTGGCCCTCTGGCCACGTCACACGAAAGTTCAGTTCCCTTCTGGGGGACAGAAAGGTCCAAATGAAAGGCCAAAAATCAGTCTCCTCACTAGTGACTTCTTCTTGCCTTAGGGACGCCTGAAGTTTTCTGCTTCTGGGCCCCTACTGAGCATCTCTTCCCCAGCAGGATTCCCCCCGCCTTCCTTCCCTGGACCTCTGGCAGCTTACCCTGACTGAACTCTCCTCAGTCCTAGAGGCGGCTGCTCCGGGGCAGGGTGAAAGCAGCGTGGCAGGGAGGGTGCCCACCAGCCCTGTAGCTGAAGAAGATTTAGTCTCCAGGGCTAGCAAGCCAGCCCCAAATCCACTGAGCAATCACAGCCGCAGTGCCGTGTCGTGCCTGCGTGTGGTTCCAGGAGCGCTCGCTCCAGCCCCACGCCCTGGCTGGCAGCGTGCTGCTCATGGAGCGTGAGCGTAAGCCGACAGATACTGGTAAGTCTGGCTGCAGCCAGCGGGACGGGCCGACGTCCCAGGGAGCAGCGCTGGTGTCGCGGGGTGCGAGGACTCGCTGTCCCAGCCCCCCGGCCTTGGGATTGTTTAATTTGGGAATTTAGTAGGGAATGAGGCAGGAGAGATCCCAGAATGAGATCCTCATCTTTTCTCTCCCCGGTCCCTCCTCTGTCCCCTTTGCCCTGCAGTCGAAAGCAGAGTGCAGCGCTCGGACAGCCGGCTTGGAGCAGGAACGGGACAGCCTGGTGGCGGCGGTGGCGCAGCGCAGCCAGGAGGCGGTGGCCTTACAGGCCGAGGTGCAGCAGCTGAACGTCACTCTGGAGAGCGAGAAGGAGAGCGGCAGGAAAGCGCTGGAGACGCTACAGAGCCAGCTGGGAGAGAAGGTAACTCCTGCCTGCCGGCTTGGGGGTGCCCAGGGCAGGGGGTGGCGTTGCTACAGCCACGCTCCATCCCCTTGAGTACCCAGGAGTCCAAGGGCAGCTCCGGGGTGGAAGCAGGAGACTATGCCATGGCACTTAGGATCTGCAGAGGGATACGTCCCAGCTGCTCTTCCTGCCTTGCAGAGATTAGGGGAACGCCCCGTGGGCATGGCGCTTTTGTGCCCCTGCGCCCCTTTTCCTCCAGCTGGAAGGCTCTGGGGCCAAAGCAGCCTGTGGTGGCCCTTCCTGTTTCAATTACGTGGCTCTGGCACGTCCGTGGCCTTGGTGTTCTTGCCCAGAGCCTCCTGGGTGCCCTGGGAAGGCCCTGACCTCTCTCCTCTCTTTGTGCGTCCCCCCAGGAGAGCCGGGAGCAGGCCCTCCAGCAGCAGCTCCTGGACGAGCAGTTTGCCTTGCTGCAGTGCACTGTGCGGGAGGCAGAGCAAATGGTGCAGGACTCGCTGAACCGACTCGATGACCCCGCCCACATCAGCTGCACGAGCTCCGCAGGTACCAGCCGGCTGCCTTGCCGTCAGAGCTGGGCCAGCGCCTCCCTCTGTGCTGTGCATCCGGCTGCCCTGACCTCTGGCTGCTCACACACAGGGTGTGAAAACCCTCCAGCTCCAGTGCTCTCCCGAACCAACTTAGGGCACAGAGTGCTGAGGACTGGCATAAATCATTGTCTGCAACTGAGGGGAATTCAGTCCCAGCTCCTGCCTGGCCACTTGCCTCCCCTTGGATCGGCCGAGGATAAAGCATCAGGCTGCTCCGAGGCAGCTGAGCTGGGCCAGGGATCGGCAATGCCACTGACTGCAACTTCCGGGGGCCTAACCCCCACTCGCCCTCCCCCAGGCGGCGCTCGGCCAGTGTCACAGCAAGTGTTCCACAGCTGTGGACTTGCTCTAGAGAAGGCACCGAGTGAGGGTGGGTGTACGTACAGGCCCGTGCACTTCCTGTAAACTGAGCCAGGTACATTCGGGTGAGTCCCAAGGACTTTGCTGCCTCTCCTTAAAATCTTCAGCACAGGCGGGTGCCAAGGCATTTGCCTGGCAGGCCGGGGCTCCGGCTGTAGTGTGGGGACTTGGCTGACGGTGGAAATGGGGAGGCCAGGAGCAGGGGTGGATCGGGGGCTCCCAGGAGCCCTTTGTTCAGGCTGAAGGGACGTTTGAGGTGACCGCCCTTCCCGGGATGGAGTCCTCTCCCCACTGGGAGATCCCCGGGAGCCTAGTAACACTTCTGGAGAGCCAAAGTTTTGCCTTTGGAAAGGACCCAGATGTCCCGAAGTCCAGTATTCCCAAACGTGGCCAGACTCCCTCTGGCCCACGCTCCCGAGCGCCCGCACCGCGGCCTGCGCTCTGCTCTGGAGAGTGGCGGGTGCAAAACACACCCGCGGGATCCGGCTGGCCCTGCGCCGCTGCCTTCCTCTCCGCTGCTTTTGAGGGGGGGTTGGTTGTGCAGTTGGGGAAACAAAGGACTGGATGGCAGATCCCATCCCTGCTGGGCACCACTCCCCAGCCCTGGGTCACGGGGTTTCTCGTAAGCTGGGGCAGGCTCTCCAGGGGAGCCCCATGGTCAGGTGGTGACACGCTGCTGTGTAGAGCCCGGACTCTGCCGGCTGCTCAGTTCCCTCCAGGTCTCTCTTGTGTGTGCAGATTATCTCCTGTGCAGAACGCTGGCTGCCTCCGACTGCATAGAGCGGCTTCAGGGCGCGCATGGCAAATACCTTTCCAACCGCTCAGGTGAGAGAGCTGGCTGGGCACGAGCCCCGCCACGAGGAGGGGACAGCTCCGTGCCCCTTCTGCACGCCATGTGCAGCGAACAGCAAGATCTGCGGGGTGCTGGGACGAGGGGCGGTGCGAATGGTGGCGGCTTTCCCCAGGGAGCCGGCATGCCTCCAGAACAATCCCGTCCGCTTCCCTTACAGCCTTAGACCCACAGCCCACGGGCCAGCCGTGTAGGAAGCCCCTCTTGGAACCCGGCTCTCAGCGGTACATGAGGCACTGACCCTTCCCCTAGCAGCCAAGCAACAGCAGCTTTGGATCCCCTCCTGTGACGCTCCAGCTCGATTCCCGTGCAGACAAGCTGCTCGCCGGGCCTGTGGGAAACCGAGCCCAAAGGGGCTGGGCTGTAGTACCCGAAGCCGTAGCGGTGCCATGCACAGCAAGGCCCTGGGCGCTGGGCTTACGCACGCTCTCCGTGCCCATTTCTGGCCTGACACAGGCCGGCGTGCACCGTGGGGAGGAGATCTCTGAGCTGCGGCGCGGGAGGGCTAGGAGCTGGGTCTGCACCTGGCTCGGGGGCCGCGAGGGATGTACTTGCTCGGCTCCCTCTGATTCTGGCCCCCTCAAACCTGGGAGTCTCGCTTGCCTGGGGGTCAGTGGGCAGCGAAGGGCTGCTTGAACCGCCGAGCTGGCTAATGACTTAGCAGGGACTGTCTCCCGCGCCCGTCTTCCTTGCCCGCAGATGTAAGCAGCCTGCTGCCGCGTGTGGCCCAGTTCGCCCACCTGATCAGCGACACCATCGTGCAGGGCAGTGCCACCTCCCACATGGCCCCTATGGAGCCCGCTGACCGTAAGTATCCCCGCCAGGGCGAGGGGCTGGGGCTGTCCCCACTGGGGACACCCAGCTTCCTCCTCAGCCTCCGGCCTTGTGGTCTGCTTTCAGTGCTGTTGGAGACCTGCAAGCAGTGCGGGAGCGAGGCCCTGCGCTACCTGGGCACGCTGAAGGATGAGGCCTCCCTGAGGAGCGCCGACTGCACCGCCGTGAGGAACTGCCTGAGCAGAATCAGCGCCATTGGAGAGGTGAGAGTCCGACGCTCCCCACTCCTCTGGGCGGCAGGGCCCGTGGCGTGCCGACGGGCACGGGAGACTGACTGTTCAGAGAGGGCAGTGGGCTGGCAAGCAGGGAGTTAGGGGATCCCTGTGGGCCGGGGTGAGGTGTCTGGGAGAGGCAGACCCCAGACGCTGTGGAAACACCGCAGGAGATAGGCTCCGAGCAGGGGACTGGGAATCGGAGCTCCTGGGGTACGCGTCTGCCCTGCTCCGTGCCCTGCCTCCCTCTGGTGTGGGCGGGCTGCGTCCAGGTGTGGGATGTGCCTTCTAGCCCTCGGCTGCCCGCTCAGGCTGTTCACTCTCCCGTGTTCTCCTCCCAGGAGCTTCGGCCCAAAGGCCTTGACGTGGAGCAGGAGGAATTGGGGGACCTGGTGGACAAGGAGATGGCGGCTACGTCAGCTGCTGTCGAGACAGCAGCTGCCAGGATAGAGGTGAGACGGGAGAGGGGCTGGGGGCCCTGTTCCTTGTGCGGCTTCACTCCCAGCGACCCCTGCCCCACGCGGCCTCAGACCAGCGGTCCTAGGTCACCCAAGCCACATGGCAAGGGCCACGCAAACGCCACGGGGCAGGCTCCAGCCAGTCAGCGACCGAGGGCAGCAGGAAGCAAACAGCTCCTTATTGGCTCCTGCTCCCCCCACGCATTCCCGTAGGCTGCCTGGCCTGAGTCCCACAGACTTGATGGGGCCATTCTCAAAGCTGTCCCCGTTCTACTCGCAGATCTGAGCCAGCTGGGGACGCCTGCCCTGGGTGGCTGCAGCCCTGGCTAAGCCCCCGGCCCCTGGGGTGGGGCTAAAGATCAGCACCTTTGGGTGGCCCAGACCGAGTAACCAAAAGCTGCACAGCCGGGAGCCTCCCACACGCCTGGGGCTGAGCACGCTTCTCTCAGAGAGCTGCACCCGCGGGAATCGCTGGCCAGCCAGACGGGGCAGCTTGCCTGGCGGCCCTGGGCTGTGGTGGTTGCAGCCAGGCGGTGTCAGCGGCTGGAATCTGGTACGTTCCTTAGTGGGTCCAGGCCCCTGGCAGTGCCACAGGCTAATGCCGCAGTGGCAGAATCGGAGCTGTTGGAGGGCTGCTCCAGACCCAGATCCCATCTCCCGCACCCTCGTGCTCTGGGCAGGGGTGCGGCATGGGGCCATCCTGGCCAGCAGTTCGGGAAAGCGCTGCCAAGTCGAGCTCGGGGACGAGAGAATGCGGCTCGCGGGCCCTTGCCCGGGCTGTCAATCACAGCGCCCGGGAGCTGGCCGCGCGTGGTGCAGCGGTTGGGTTGGGTGAGAGGTGAGGATCTCTTGTCCCGCGTAACGTGTCCGCGCACAGCGAGTGGTTCACAGCGTGGCTCTGTCGCTCCAAACAGGAGATGCTCAGCAAGTCTCGGGCTGGGGATACCGGGGTCAAGCTGGAGGTCAATGAGAGGTGAGTACAAAGGGAAGATCTGCCCTGCTTGCTGCGTGCCGTCACCGGGGCTCCTGGGTTCGAACGCTGACTGCGAGGAGACTGGCTGGCTCTGCAAACAGGGGCTGTGCTCCTGGCCTGTCGTGGCTGGGAGGGTTCCCACCTGTGGCGCGGCGCTTCAAGGGCTGATTGATGCTGAGCGGCGTTGAAGCTTCTCGGTCAAGTGGTGAAAGCGGAGGGAGGTGTGAAATACAAGAAGGGGAATGGCCTGGGGAGGGGCAGCGGTCCACGACCTCGCTATGTTGCAGTGAAAGTGGGGAGGCTGTCGGGGGAGGCCTCGCACCAGCGTTGCAGCACTGATCCCCCCGGGAGACACGGGATGGCCAAGACCCATGTGGCCATGGATGTAGCCACGATCTCTTGGTCGCCGTTCTGAGGGAGAGCCTTGTGTTTGCCTCCAGCCCTGGCTGTGGGGAGCTCCCCAGGCAGAGGGCCAGAACGAGACCTAGGGACCACTCGACCCCAAGGCCCTCGTACTGGCCTCTGCGCAATGGGTAATTCCACCCCGAGGGAGTGAACACGCTGCCACGGAGCCGCTGCCTGTCTCGCTTGCAGCAGGCCGAAGGATGGGGCGCACTGAGGAGCCCGGGGTGTAGTGAGGGTGACGTTGCCGTTTGCTCTCGTGTTCAGGGTGGGCAGAACTTGGGAGATCTGTGCACAGCAGTGGGGTCCCCTGGGCTCCGTCTTTCCTGCCAGTCAAACGGTTGGTGGAGGGGAGTCTGTGGAGCCGCTGAGGGTGTGAATGTGGATTAGCTTTGTACCTGGGAACGTAGAAACGTAGGGCGGGAAGGGCCTCTAGTCCAGCCCCTGCACTGAGGCAGGACCAAGTAAACCTAAACCAGCCCTGACTGGTGTTTTTCCAACCTGTTCTTAAAAACCTCCAGTGACGGGGACTCCACAGCCTCCCTTGGAAGCCTGCTCCAGAGCGTAGCTACCCTCAGCGTTACAAAGCTTTTCCTAATGTCGAACCTCAATCTCCCTCGCTGCGGATTAAGCCCGTTAATTCTTGTCATTAGTGGATGGAGAACTGATTACCAGCCTCTTTATAGCAAGTTTAGATATACTATATACATTTATATATAGCAACGTTTCTATATAAACGTGCGCAGGTTTTTTAACCTTCCCTCATTGATCATTTGTGTTGCTCTCCTCTGGACTCCCTCCAGTTGGACCCCATCTCTCCTAAAGTGCGGGGCCCAGGACTGGACACGGTATTCCAGCTGAGCAATCACCACTGCAGCGTAGAGGGAGAATTACCTCCCGTCTTACATACGGCACTCCTCTTAGTACACCCCGGAACGGTATTGGCCCTTTCCACAGCTCTGTCACAGTAACTCGTATTCGGTTCGTGATCCTCTGGACCCGCAGGTGCTTTTCAGCAGTGCGGCCAGCCAATCATTGCCACTTCGCTGTTGGGCGTTTGACTTTCCCTTCCTAAGCGCAGTGCTTCGCACTTGTCTTTACTGAATTTCATCCGCCTGATGTCAGAGCAGTTCTCCGTTTTGTGGCTGTGAATTCTAACCTTGCTGTCAACCCTTCCCAGCTTGGCGCCAGCTGCAGATTTTCGAAGCGCACTCTCCCCTCCGTTCTCCGAGTCATTAACAAAAATAGTGGTAGTACGAGCCCTGGGACGGACTCCTGTGGGACTCCACTACGCCCTCCTGTTTTGACAGCGAACCATTGATCACCATTCTTTGAGCGCCGTCTTCAACCAGATGTGCACCCACCTTATAGGAATTTCATCCAGGCCACATTTCCCTAGTTGGCTAAGGAGAATGTCACGGGGGACTGTGTAAAAAGTCTGACTAAAATCAAGATGGATCTCATCTGCTATTTTCCCCCATAGCCACGAGGCCAGTGACTCCGTCAGAAAAGGAAATTTGGGTTGTTTAGTATGATTTAGCCATGACGCATCCATGCCGGCTATTCCTGATCACCCTCATATCCTCTAGGTGCTTACAAAGGTGGTGGTTTAATAATTTGTTCCAGTTTCTTTCCGGGTATTGAAGTTAGGCTGACTGCGCTCCAATTCCCCAGGTCCTCTTGTTCCCCTTGTTGAAGCTAGAGACCATATTTGTCCTTCTCCAGGACTTCTCAGAAACGATTGCAGACAGTTCCAATATCTCCAGTGGCTGGGGATGGGGCACTAGATGGGGCGGGCTCTGAAAATGCTTTCCCAGGGGTCTGGCTGGTGGGCATCGCCCGCCCGCGCGCTCAGGGTCTAACTATGGCCATATTTGGGGGCAGGGACAGAATTTTCTCCCAGGTCAGACTGGCAGAGACCCTGGGAGTTCTCGTCTTCCCCTGCGGCCTGGGGCACGGATCATTTGCAGGCGTCAATTAGTGGAAATGGTGGATTCTCTGTAACTTGAAGTCTTTCAATCGGATTTGAGGACTTCAGCCAGTAACTCTCAGGAGTGGCTGGGTGAGCTCCTGTGGCCTGTGTTGAGCGGGAGGTCAGCCTAGATGATCATAACAGTCCCTTCTGGCCTTAGAGCCTCTGAGTTTGTTACTTCAGCTGTTTCCTCAAGTGCTGTAGGATGAATGTCATTAGGCCCTGCCGCCTTGATTCCCTCCAGCTTCTCTTAACCCGTTTGTTCCCTGCCCTACCCTGAGCCGCCGCCTTCTCTTGCAGGATTCTGGGCTCCTGCACGGACCTAATGCAGGCGATCCAGGTGCTGGTTGTGGCCTCGAAGGACCTCCAGAGAGAGATCGTGGAGGGCGGAAGGGTAAGCAGGGCGTTCTCTAGTCCGCACCCGCTGGGAGAGCTGCTCCCGGCAGCCCCGAGTCAGCCACGCCGTGGCCTTACGTGGCAGATGAAAGTCGCCATAGTTGCTGGACACCAGAGAGCTGGGAGCGTGAGCGCCACAGGCCCTGTAACTATTGAGCCAGCTCCCGGGAGCGGGAAGCGCCGGCCAGGAGCTTGGCTGTTACTGGAAGCCCAGAGGCGCTTTCCGAACGTGGCCAGCTTCAGGCTCCAAAGACTTTTGGGGGGGATCAGGTTCCCACAGAGCTAGGCCGAGACCTCTGCGGTGTCAGTCAGAGCCTGTCCCCACCCCGGAGCTGTGTGGGTCCTGGCCTGCCATGGAAGTCGGAACGCCATTGAACGGAGCCACCCCAGGGCCCGTGGCCACGCCTCGCTAAGGGAGTGATGGAGGAACGTAGGCTAGCAGCCGAGGCACCTGGGCTAGGGACGGCAGGGCTGGCTATGGCCAGCATGACTGAGCTGCGTCTGCCGCACCCTCCTCTCCCGCGTTTGACCCCTGGGCTTTTCACTTCCAAATGACAGGGCGCGGCGTCCCCCAAGGAGTTCTACGCCAGGAACTCCCGCTGGACAGAGGGCCTGATCTCCGCGTCCAAAGCCGTGGGCTGGGGAGCAACTGTCATGGTGTAAGTGCCCACTGCCTCCGGGCGCGTGGTAGTGGCAGCTTGGCGTCGTGTGCGGAGACGGGCGGGGGCTGGGGGCGCGACGCCCTGGGTGCGGAGACAGGCGGGCGGGGAGGCCGTGCCAGTCCCAGCTGAGTCCTTCCCAAGAGCTCGTGTGAGGCCCAGTGAAGCGCTCCCAGCGAGCTGGGGTCAGGCTTGCGCCCTGCCACTGCCTAGGATCTGGGCAGGTGAGGCCGGGGAGCCGTGCCGCAACGGCATCCCCTGGCCAGGGTGCCGAGGGCGTGGGCTGCTGGTGTAGCGTGCACAGTGGGGTGTTGGTGTGTGCGGGGTCCCAGCCGCTCCCTCTGTGCCTTCCATAGCGATGCTGCTGACCTGGTGGTGCAAGGAAAAGGCAAGTTCGAGGAGCTGATGGTGTGTTCTCATGAGATCGCGGCTAGCACGGCCCAGCTGGTGGCAGCCTCGAAGGTAGGAGCTTTGCCAGCCACCCTCCTCTGCATACAGCTCGGCCTCGCCTTTGGGGTCGGCCAGCTTGCCTGCTTGTAGGGGTGGGAGGAGCAGCCATCGCTGATCCCAGTGTGGACCGTTGCTCGCTCCTGGGCACAGGAGCTGACTGGAAGATGTAGTGGGGAAGCGAGAGCCACCAAAGCTCCCGAAGGCAGCTACTTGCGACGGGCCCAGACTGTCTCCAGCATTGGCCACGTCTCTCCTGAGGCTTGCTTGTGTGTCGTGGGCACGGTGCCAGGGTGGGCAGAGCAGGGCACTTCCTGCCTGCGCGGGGGGCGTCCCTGCTTGTGCATGCCCAAAGCCGGGGCGGCGCGTACTCTGCCGCACCAGCAGATGGAAGGACACAGCTGTGTTCTGGCCTCCTCCCCCTGGGTCGTGGGGGGGCAGTGGTGCATGCAACCCTTGCTCGTGGTGAGTGATTCTCCCCAATGTTTGTGCATAGGGGAGGCTTCTTATGCCCTCTCCCCATGGGCTCAGTGGCAGGCCACAATCCGGCCGTGTGTGAACAGCTCCCTGGGCTGCTGTGGGGCTTTGGGGCTCCTAGCAGCCGTAGGCATAGAGCCCAGCTCCCCGGAGCGCTGCGCGTGCTGTGCCATCCTGTGATCACGCGCCCCCAGCAGATGGGTCGTCTCCTTCCCTGCCCGTCCCCTGCATGAGGCGAGCGTGATCTTCCCTTTGATCCGGCAGGTGAAAGCGGATAAGGACAGTGCCAACCTGTCCAGGCTCCAGCAGGCATCACGAGGCGTCAACCAGGCCACAGCCGGCGTAGTGGCCTCTACCAAGTCAGGGAAATCTCAGATCGAGGAGAAAGGTGAGAGCCAGGCCCAGCTGGGCAGTTAAATCTCTACCCAGCCGTTCCGATGTGGTTTCACTCCCCATTTCACTGTCTCCTTCTGTTCGCCCATCGTCCCGTCCTTCATCTCGGCGTCCCCTCCTCGCCTGGAGTTTCCCTGGTCACGTTCTCAGCCAGCTGGGCAGCCCATTCGGGTTCTCAGCCCAGTGTCCGGGGGAGGCCTGGCGCTGGGGAATAGCTCCTAACAGGAACAACTTGTCTCCTCTTCCCCGCAGACAGCATGGACTTCTCCAGCATGACACTAACTCAGATCAAGCGCCAAGAAATGGACTCTCAGGTAGGGCCATCGTCTCTCAGGCCTGTTACCGTTGGCTCTGGCCTGTTGAGGGCTGATGAGGGAAGGTTTAGCAGCCGAACACATGGCACTGCTGGGAGGCGTGCTGGTGCCAGCTCTGGATGGGGACGGGGAGGCTTGCAATGGGCCGTGGGAGGAGAGTCTCCGGGACGGAGGTGACACGGCTGCTGGCTAGGTGATGAGAAATTCCCCTTCCCCACTAGGTGCGAGTGCTGGAGCTGGAAAACCAGCTGCAGAAGGAGCGCCACAAGCTGGGAGAGCTCCGCAAGAAGCATTATAAGCTAGCGGGTGTGGCGGAGGGCTGGGACGAGGACGGTAAGTGCCGGGGGGGGACGGAGGGGTAGGGAAGCGGGCAGCCTGCGCTCAGCGAGGGAGGAAGGCAGGCTAGCTGGGAGGATTTGCTCTGTGCCTCTTCCCCTACGAGCATGAAAGCAGCGAGAAGTAAGAGTCCAACCAACAGCACGACTGCCTTTCCCGGAGCCTCCTGCTGGAGACCTCGGGCCCCGGGACACCGGGGAGCCGGTGCCCTTGGCCTGGAGTTGGAGCGGCTCCTTCCCATCACCACTGGGAGGGCCCAGGCAGCAGGTGAAGCCCTTACACCTGTAACCGCTGGGAGAGGCGGGCCCAGTCCATCAGCTGTGTTCCCCTAGATAGCAAGGAGGGGCCCTCCCTGCAGCTGCGTGCGGATCCCCTGACGGCCAGCGGAGCGCTGCTACGTCAGACATGCACCTCGGCCGGCTCCTCCACGTGGCCAGCGCTGCATGCTCCCTGCCGCCCCACGAGGCAGGGCCTTTATCCCACGTGCGTCAGTCAGCAAACAGGTGGAGAGGTGGTGGTTTGCCCAGGGCCACCCAAAGAGTCTGACCTGGGAGTAGCGCCCCGGGTGCGTGCTTCCCTTGCTGCAACCACTAGGCTACACCTCTAAAGTACACCGCAAACCTGACTTCCCCTTGGAGTGCTGGCTGGGGTGGGAGCTCCCGGCGCTCTCTGCGGGGGCGCCATGGGGGTGGGACAGGGATGCTGGCAAAGGAGACCACCCATTTCCTGAAGAGGAGTCCTACGGGAGTAGTCTTTGTCCCCCCCACTGCGCCAGGTGCTGCACAAACATAAAACAAAAAGATGGTCCCTGCCCCCACGAGCTGACAGCCTGGACAGCGTGCTGCCTGCCCGGAGAGACACTGACCCTCTGTCTGCCGTGCTGGCATTCTCCCCCCTGTAGCTGCAGATTAGCTGCCCCGCCTGAAGCAGCGCCCCACGGATGCCCCTTCCCGTGGCCGGGACCCAGCTTGGTGCAGCTCCTCCTGAAGATACACAATAAACCAGTGCGAAACCCAACTTGAAGCACACGTCCTCTGCGTTCCCAAGGACCCTCCTCTCCAGCACGCCCGGCTGGGCAGCCGCCCCCTCCTCGACTGGGCAAGTAGAAGGTGGGGAGGCCCAAAGTGCCACGAGCAAGGCACGCCGGCTCCCCCAGCCACAGGACACAGACTCCGCACGCGTGTTTTAGAGCTGCTCTGGGGACTCTCCTCTGGCTTCGTCGTTTGCACAGACTCTGGACCGGTTTTGCCTCGGTGGCGTGTGAGCCAGGACGGACCCAGCACCCTGGTGGCAGCGGCTCTGATCTCGTGTGGCGTGCTAGGGCTTTCTGACCTCACGGTGCTCCCCCAGCCCCAGCAGTGCAGACGCTGGCCCAGCTCAGAGCTAGTGTCCTGCCAGGCGGAGCGTCTGTCGCGCTGGGCAGGGCCACGCCGGGCTGCGGGCGTGGAACCGCGGCCAAGCCGGCTCTCCTGGTGGCGAAGCTGGGCAGGCTCTGGGCTCGGTGCTGGGCACACAGCCCTCCTCACCCCCGTATTTCCCCTCCCACTTGCTGCTCTAAGCTGGCCCTGCCGCAGCTCAGGGCCCAGGGGAGACGTGCAAGCACCAGGCCGTGCTGCACCCTGGGGTGGACCACGAGTGCCTTTACCTGCTGGAAGAGGGCCCGTGTGCCACAATAACACCTCATCCGCCAGTGTCTTACAGCCGGCCTCCAGCAGCCTGGGAGATGCCGGTGGAGCCCCTGCACGCAGCCCGGGGGAGCCCGTGTTCCCCTAAAGCCAGATGTTAGAGAGCCGTGGGGGCGGGGGGAGCGCATGGCCAGTCACTCCCCCGGCTCTTTCTGCAGGAAGAGAGCAGAGCCCCTGTGACGGGGGCTGACAGCGTGGGAGAGGGTCCCCCGACTAGCTAGTCCTCTCGACAGCGCCTTGTCCTGGGAGCCGTCCCAGCCGTAGTGCCCCGAGCAAATCACTGTGTTAGTGCCAGCAATAAATCACCGGCCGGGTGCCTGGTCTGGTGCAAGCGGGAGGCGGCTCTTTCCGGCCACTGCCTTTGCCAGCTACACCAGCACCGCACCAGTGGGTGCTACGCAGAGCTGCCCCGCCAGCTCTGATCCCCGCCCCAGCTCCTCTCCCAGTGGGTGCTGGTTGGGGAGACTTGAACCCTGGATCCAGCCATTCTGCGGGGCACCCGGCTGCCGGCTCTCCTCGCTGCAGGTAGGCCACTGATCTGAGCAGCGTGGCTGGGGACGGTGCGGACGGCAGGAGTCTGGCAGGACGCCTGGCTGTGACCCTCCGTGCCCTCTGCTTAGCCTTCCTCAACAGCCAGGCGTGGCCCCTGCCCCACCTGCTGCGTCACCCGTGCTGCAGCCGCTTCCCATCCTCGGCCTCCCCCGAGCGCGGTGGGCCTGGAGGGGGGCGAGCCAGCTGGTGCTCCTGGGAGGCTGGGGCTGCCCGGCGGTGATTCGGGGCGGCTGGAGCCACCGGGTGCTGGGGTGGGTGTGGCTGGGATTCGGGGTGGCCTGGCTCGAGTGGGGTGGGAGTGCTCCAGCTGTCGTAGGGGGGCAGCTGGAGGCAGTGATAAACCCTGGGCCCCACCTCCCCTAGGAACAGCCCCGCCCTTAGCTGCCTCTGTGCACGCGGTGCTGGCGCAGTCCTTGGCATCTTCTGGGCGCTGTGCCCCGCCGGCCAGGCGACCCACGGCCCAGACGGCTGCCGCAGGCTTGCAGGGGAGCACGGCAGTGACGGGAGCGTCTCCGGTCCCTTCTAGGCTGGGGGCCTGTCATTTTCACCAAAGGCAACCTGGGGTCCCCCGGCTCCCTGCTTAACGCGCTGGGGCTGGGGGGGGCCTCTAAGCTCACCCCTCCCTTTGAGCCTGGCCAGCTGCTCTCAGCATGGCCACGCCGTCATTTTAGATCACTCCTGGCCCCTCGCACTGCACTGGCCAGGGCCAGCGGGCGGGCTGGGCCAATCCCACAGCAATATGCCCCTGGCAGTGAGACGACACCGTCCCGCCCGGCTAACCGCGGGGGCTCCGGTGCTCCTTCTCCACCATTGCTGACAAAGCAGTCGGTAAAACGCCCTCCCTGCTGCCCAGGCCGGGCAGCGATGTCAGCCCCACATCGGGCTGCTTGTACCCGGCCGCATCCTGCGCCGTGGCACTTCCCGCAGGCCAGGGCCAGCTCCCTTCCGGGGGACCCTGCTGCGGTTAGAGCGTGCGTGGCTGGTCCCCCTCCCCGTGCCAGGGCTGCTGGCCGGGTCGGTGACCCGGGCGTGTGGCTGACGGCCGGGTCGGGGCCCAGCCTCCCATGCCTCTGGCTCGGACAGGGTCACCGCGCAGCTGCTCTCCGTGATTTGCACAGCAGCTGAGTGCAGCCGTAGCAATGGGCAGGCCAGACTCGGGACGGGTCTCACGGTCCGGCTCCGTGGAAGCCGGTGCTGCCTTCCTGCACCCCCAGGGGCTGACTGCGCCCCTTTGACGTTTGCAAGTGGCCGATTGCCCGTTGTCAGCAGCAGCTTCAGGGGGATTTTCACGCCAGCCGGCCCCGGGCAGGCTTCGCGGGTGCTGCAGCCCAGAGTCCGGCCTGGCTCTGACAGCTGCTCTCAGGAGACGCTCACAGCAGTGCCTGGCTCGTTCCAGTCTGCCCAGTGGCCTGCCTTACAATAGCCAGTTACCCCAGAGCTGGGGAGACGCTGGCTGCATTGCCAGCTCCGGCTCTCCTCTCCCAGCAGCGCGTCAGCCGGGGCCCACCCAAGCCATAGCAGGACAAGCCAGGGCCGAGCCCAGCCGCTGTCCGCGCCGGGTCGGGCGCATAGTGCCACGCACCTCCCTGGGCCCCTGGCGCGCGGGAGAAGAGGGCGAGCCGCGGCCTTCAGACCTGCCCCCCGCGCAATCCTCAGCCCTGGGTCTCTGCTCTGACATCAGCCGAAGCTTTGCTCCCTGGCTGAGCCCTGGCTGAGCCCCACACGGTGCTATGGCCAGGCGGGGCCTGTCTGCCACTGCTCTCGGCCCCTAGGACTTCGTGCCCGGGCCTCTCGCCGCCTCCCCCGAGCCTGGCTCCGAGCAGAACGAGCCTGATTTCGCCCCTCTCGGCTGTGGGCAAACCAAATACAACCCCAGCTCCAAGGAGCGCCCGCGGCTGGCAGCCACCTCCGAAGCAATATGAGCTGCAGCGTGCAGGCAGGCCGGGGGTCCTGACACCCCCTCGCCCGGGCCGGCTCAACCCCAACTACCTCAGCTTTCCAGGCTGCAGCCCATGCGGGTTGGTGACACTGGGGACAGAGCAAGGAGATGGGGGGTGGAGGGATTGTCAGGGGGCTGGGGCGAGGGGGGAGGTGGAGGGGTTCTCAGGGAGCAGAGAAAGGGGATGGGGCTTTGGGGGGGCAGTGAGGGCAAGGAGACAGGCAGAGGAGTTCGAGGTGGGGCAGAGGCTGACAGGTGAAGGGGGTTGTCAGGGCAAGGGGGTGCTGACAGACTCGGAGGAGGGAGATGGGGGAGAGAAGGGGCAGAGGACGGGGGGGTTCTCGGGGAGCGCAGGAGGCAGTGGGGGCTGTGGGGAGGGGTTCTCGGGGAGCGCAGGAAGCCGTGGGGGCTGTGGGGAGGGGTTCTCGGGGAGCGCAGGAGGCCGTGGGGGGCTGACAGAGGGATTGTTTCTTTTTTTAACCTTCCCGAGCCCGGGGTGAGCGAACGTCCCTGGGTGCAGGGCCCCGCAGCGCCAGGCTCACCGTGCCATCTGGCCCGCCCAGGCTACAGGCACCCAGCTGTCGCCAAGAGAGCTTTTAATGATTGGATGGGGGTCGTCGTCTAATACTGACTGTGTGGTCTCTGTTTTTAAATAAACCTTTCAGCCCAGTCACCGGGCGAGTCCTTGGCCGGTTGGGGCTGCGATGCATTTTCTTTGCGGCTTCACGGGGGATATTATGGGCTGTTTTGGCTCCATGGATGGAGGCAGTACAGCCTAATGGAGAGTGCAGTGGCATTCAGGAGAGCTGGGTTCTACTGGCTCGGCTGGAGAGCCTTGAGCAAGTCTCATATTTGTGTGTCTGCCTCGGTTTCCCCATCTTTAAGATGGGGGTAAGGATTCTAACCTTTGTAAAACCCTTTGGGATCTGCTGGGGGAGAGAGCCAGATGAGAATAGGATCCAGCTCTGACGTGGCAGTTTCCAGCCGTAGATCTCAGAGGAGAGCAATGTGCTTAGCCCCATTGTACAGATGGGGAAACTGAGGCACGGAGAAAGGCCTGATTTGCTCGAGGTCGCCCAGCAGGCCAGTGTCAGAGCTGGGCATTACACAGTGTCCCAGTACAGTGCTCTACCTACTAGGCAACACCCTAAGAAGTAGATACCATGTAACCCTTCATGGCTCCCGCGCTGGGGGAAGGCTTCCAGCTCAAGGAAAGAGAAGGACGTGACTACAGGCTGAAACAGGTATGCCAGGTGCTCCCATTTACCCTCCCCCTAGCACGAGCAGCTCCTTGCACAATTGTCTGCTGGGGTCCCCGTTCGCCCCTGAAGCAGCAGGTCCCGACCTCTGGGGGCGCCAGGATCCAGGCCCAGCCGCAGGAGCCGTGATGGCAGCAGGCGCGAAGAGAGCGCGCGGGAGGCGGCTGGGCTGTGACCCGCTGCCCCGCTGACTAAGTGGTTGGGCTCCATGCGTTGCAGTCACGAAGGGGGCCCCGTATCTCCCGGTGGCTGGGCGGAGTCAGCTCGCTCTGGGTCACCTCCTCACCCCACTTGGGTTATCTCCTTGGGGGCCCTGGCACGGACCGGGGGGGTGGGGGGGGCTCTCTCCAGCTGGGGGCTCTCCTTGAGCCTGCAGGGGCGATGCAGCGGGGCTAGAGCGGGGCGTGGAGCCAGCTTCGCCGTTCCTTGGGCTCGTGCCATTATCTCACGCTCAGGCCCAACGTGCAGGGTCCGAGTTGAAGGGCGTTTCCGGCTCGACTCCAGCTCCCGAGGCTCCCGTTTACAGGCGGGCGCTGAATCGGGTCCCGGCGGGCCCATTCCCACCGCCTGGCTGGGGATTGGCTCAGGTGAACGCACTCGAACGGCCTGCACCAGCCAGTGCCCCCCCACTTGGCTCCCTGCAGACGGGGGGCAACGCTGCAGCGAGCCCCCCTTCCCTCTGCATGGGGTCCCCTGAACACTGAGAGCCCCCTGACCTCGGCACCCCCTGACCAGTCGCCCACATCACCCACCCCAGCCAGCCCTGCTCATTGGCTTTCAAGGGCTTGGTGCCCCTAAGTAACTTGTGCCCTCTGGAAAATCCTTCCCCTCCCCTTGTGTTTGGTCCTCGTCTGTGGCCCCCTCGCTCGTTTCCCTGTGACTGTCAGACTGCAGGCCGGCAAGCGCCTTGGGCTGTGTCCTCTGCATTGAAGCATATGGCCAGGGAGATGTGGACCAGGCTCTGCCTGCTGTGGGGGTAGAACTAGGGTGACCAGATGGCAAGTGGGAAAAATCAGGACAGGAGGTGGGGGGTAATAGGTGCCTATATTTTAAAAAAGCCCCAAATATTAGGACTGTCCCTATGAAATCGGTCACCTGAGGTGGAACAGAGCCCGGGTCTGCCCTACAGGGTCTCTGGTATTGTATGAATAGTAGCTAGCCACAGTCTCCTCTTCCCCAGCTTCCAAGTTTGTCCTCCCCAAAAGGTATGAAAGGACCCAAAGTTATTTTTGGTGCAGTAGAAAGCAAAGGGCTGACCCCAACAACCCTACACAGGGGCCTGATTCAAAGCCCACAGAAGGCAATGGAAGATTGTCTGTTATCACCTGGCTTTGGATTAGGATCTCTTTGCACGTGTATGCTAATTTAAGGTACTTATTAAAGGGCCACTCAGTCCTCTGTGGCAGCTACCCAGATGGCTGCAGATGTGCAGGCCTGACTTTCAAATCCTGCTAGCCCATGGCAGAAAATCGCCCTATAGGAATCTGCAGAACCGTAAGACTGTAGGGCAACTAACCCAGCCAGATCTGGCAGCCCAACTCCTCCGAGGCAAGGAGGCTGAGAACACTGGGAATAGTTCTACGCCATATGATACCACAAGAACACCTCAGAGAGTTAGTGGCACGGGGGACGCCACTTTTTAAAAATGCCTTTTTATTCCAAAGTTTGAATCCCTGCTAATGAGCAGTAGCACGCGAGTTTACAAAAATCCTTCTGTGTCTCTGGATTTCTCCAGTCCTGTGGTGTCTGGCCCGGCGCACCAAACCTAAGAGCTAAAATGATCCTGAACAGTCACTACGGAGCTGAGCGCATTTATTCTCCCCGGAGCTGCTACAGCTGGAGACTGCAGTTTTTGCAAATGATTCTTCTGATTATGAACATAACAAAGTCAAGTCAACACAAAGCACAAGTGCCCAGCAGAGATGAGCTCAGAAAGTTCCAGGAAGAAAAGAAAAGAGAAAGTTGCCCTGTTTTGGATAAACATGATAATTCTCCCCCCATCGCCCCCATTGGGGCATGACATTTGACCATGACAGATTGTGACCCTTTTCCATCCCTTCCTTGAGCAGGGGTTAGCCTCACCGCAGACAGGAGGGCGGGGAAGGGGTGACTAACAGTAAGAAGCTGGTTTGATGAGGATGGCAGAAGCTTGGCA
>ML675623.1:2292915-2305318 GCA_007922155.1 Mesoclemmys tuberculata | reverse complement strand
CGCACTTACCCATCACCTCCCGCCACGCGTCTGTCCCAGGCTGACGCGGACGCTCTGGCCAGGGCCATCACTTATAGTTCCTGCGGGCAGAGGCAGGTGCGGCTACCGGTTTCTCCCTGCAGCGCCCCGGGGAGGCTGCCCTGCCGTGGCAAACAAGCCGTCAAGTGTCACGAACTGGAATTTGTCTAGTGAGAAACTGTGCTGAGGAGCCTTATCAGCCGTGAGCAGCGAGTACCTGGGAGCCTGCCTGGACCGGGCGGGTCTGTTATCTGAGGGAGGCTCTTCCCTGGAACCGCCATCCAGCGGGATCTGGAACGATGCCTCGGACTAGAGGTAACGCGGGGCAGATCTCAGGGCTGGCAGCTCTGGGGCCAGGCCAGGGGCCTGCTGCTCGTTGTGACAGGAGCAGTCCAAAGGGGCGACGAATGCTGCAAAGCGCTGGGATTTGCTGCTCACACAGTGCGGTGACGGACAGGTGCTAGTGGCAGTGAGGGATGTTCTCTCGCTGGGTCCATTAAATACGACAGGTTGTTTAAAAACAAAACTGGAGGTGCAAATTCCACCCCGGAGAAGCGCCTCTGCACCGGCAGACCCCAGAAGTCAAGCGTGTTGCCGTCCCTGCCCTGTCAGGGCCCAACGTGAGCCACGGGCTCCCAGCACCCTGCCCACGTGGTTCCAAGTCCCTATTGCGGATGCACTTGCCACTGCCAGCTTCTCCAGACCCCTTCCTCTCTGCCCAGCCCACAGCTGATCCCTGCATGGGCAGGAAGAGCCACCAAGTGCCCCAGACACATTCAGGATCGTCCTCTCCAATGAGTCACAGAGACGGGCGCCAGCCGGCTCAGCACTTGCCTGATGTCTAGGAGCCGGACGTGAGGTTTGTGTGTTCTGCTGATATTAAAGCTCATGCTGTAAAATGCCTCTGCTTTGCAGCTCCCTCCCCGCTCAGTCAGAGACACGTTTCTCTTCCTGGCCCTTTGTGGAGCTCGGCTACCTGCACAGCGTTTGGGGAGTCTGAGGGGGCAGATAGGGGGTGACTGGTGGAGTATTTTGGGAAATGAGGGGTGGCAGAGTCGTGCTTTGGTTGCAGTTTTCTTTCACTGTGTGGGGATTGTATGTGGGGTATCGGCACTGCAGTGATGGGCGTCCTGATCAAAGGCTGGACAGACAAACAGATGTGCTGCACTTCGGTATTTGCCCAGGGTTTTGTGTTGCATTTGATGGCTGGAGCGCCCACAGCCTCGGATCGGCGTCCTAGCCTGGCTCACTGTTGTAATACGGATAACCACAATAACCGGCTCGTTCATCTGAGCCTCACCTGGCATTTGTGTGGAACTCGTCCCCCTGCGAGCCACTGAGGCCAGGAATACAGCCAGATTCAATATGGGCTCGGACATTTGTGTGGACAGCCGGAACAGCCAGGGTTAGATTTGTTATCGCTACACATCTTAGAAGGAACATTGACTCCCCAACTGCAGGGCGTTAGCTAGTCTTTAGCTACTGGGGCCGTGGCTGGCTTGCCAGGCGATGAAGACTGCTCGCTTCTGCTCGAGGAGATGGCGGATCTGAGTGTCATTGGCGTCAAGCCAGTCCTGGTTCCGTTGCAATGTGAACCCAATAGTCTGGGTGCAGGTGTCTTGGACAGCAGACTTGAGTTGCTCCCAGTGTGCCTGGATGGAGATGGCATCAGCGGTAGGGACTTGCTCCAGTGCCCTGTGCAACTGGGCCTGGAACTCCTCCCACTGTGCCAGGTCCTTCAGGGCTGCGACATTCAGCCATCTCCAGGCAGCCGTCTGGGTCTTCCGGTGTCTGGCACCAGGCGGATGTTCATCACTGAGCACCCAAGTTGGTGGTCTGTCTAGCAGTCTTCAGATTCCTTCATGGTCCTCGTGATGAGTATGTCCCTCGGGTCTCTGCCTCGGACGATGATGTAGTCCAGGAGTTGCCAATGCGCCGACCTCGGATGTCTCCACGTGGTCCTGAGCCAATCCTTCTGGCAGAACACTGTGTTCATCACGATCAGGCCGTGTTGGGCGCACTTGGTCAGGGGCAGGATACCGTTGGCATTGGTCTTCCCAACGCCATTCTTGCCGATGGTGCCACTCCAGATTTCGTGGTCAGGTCCAACCTGGGTGTTGAAATCGCCCAGGAGAATGACTTTGTCATCCCTGGGGATGGAGGCAAGGGAGTTGCCAGGACTGGAGTAGAACCTTTCCCTGACTCCATCATCGGAACCCACAGTCGGGGCGTATGCGCTGATGACAGTTGGTTTCGGCTGAGGTGCAGGAGGAGGGTCACCAGCCTTGCGTTGACACCCGAGGGGAGTTCGGGAAGCGCGTCAGCGATCTTGTTCCTGATGGGAAAGCCGACTCCATGGATGCAGGGGTCACGGTGTGATTTCCCTTTCCAGAAGAAGGTATACCCTCCGCTGATCTCCCTCTCAGGTGAGCCAGGTTTCACTGAGAGCAGCAAGGTGGATGTTGTGCCTGGCTAGCTCCCAAGCCCACGATGACAGTTCATTTCGTCCGCAGGAACGGTGATCCCACCGGGTGCGGTTTCCCAGCCAGGAGAGTTGGGACAGCCTGTTTGTGGGGCACCTTTTCTAGCCCCCTCCCCATTCAGAGTGAGCAGAGGGTGTCCTGAAGAGGCTGCTCAGTCGTGGATGCAACTCCTGAAGGACATCCGTCCCGACACAGGTGCCCGACGACCATCACGCATCCGCCGCCTGTGTGCAGATTCTTGGCTGGGCGCCTTCAGGTATCACAGACCCGCCCTCATCACCAATCCTCCATCGCCACAGGGCTGTTAGACTGGATGGAAGCCTGCGCACGGTAGGTTTAACGTGGGGACTCCGGTGCGCAGTGGGGTCCACACGTTCTTGGTGGTTGGTGGCCGGGTTCAGTGGCATGGCGGACCACGATGACTGGGGCCACTTCTTCCACCTTCACAGGCGTTGGGGCCTCAGCCTTCCTCCGCTGCTCCGCTGTGAAGGACTTCTTGGATTGTTCTTTTTCGGGAACCTCCCCCTCAACTTTACCACCATGGTCGGCCCTACCAGGAGCGTGAGCTCCAGACAACGTCGCTCTCTGGGTCATTGGAACACACAAGCCTCTCCACCACGACAAGGTGACGATCCTTGGAGCGACAAAAGATGGCAATATATCACCAGCTGAAGGCTGAGGTCCAGCGATGCATCCGTGACACGAAGAAGGTGTGCGAGATCCAGGGCTACGCCGACCAGCATTGCAGGCGTAACTTCTTTTAGGCTCCCAAGACAATCTATGGACCTCGCTCCATCGGACAAAATCCCCTCCGATCACGGGACGGCTTCTGGTTCCTCAAGGATGACACCAGCCGTCAGCGTTGGAAGGAGCATTTCCAACTCCTCTCAGTTGGGAATCCACCGGAATGGAGGCGACTCTCCAAGCCACCCTGCAACGCCCTATGGAGGATTCCCTCGGCCATCCACCAACCACTGGAGAGCTGAAGGGGGCCATCCAATGCTTGAAAGCCAGGCGCGCAGTGTGGGGACGGGGGATGTTGTACTGGAAGAGCGGGCTGTCCTGCTGTCTGCAGTACCAGGCTGACCCCTCGTGGCTGCAGCTCATTGGTGCGGTGAATGGGAGACGCCTATCCGAAGCATGAGGCAGGAGAGAAGTGAAGTGTGGGAAGGGGCAGCCTTTCCCAGCTCTGCTTCTGCTGCTCTTTGTGGATGTTGTCCCGGCAGAGGACAATGTAGCCAATTTAGTCTATTTGGGACTCAGTTCATTGCTTACGTATGAGAGACTTGCGTGAGCCTCAATACTCCAGCACAAATGTCAGCTTCCTTTTGCACGGTTCCTTTGCTTCTGTGATATCATTTTGTACTTTCTTTGCTCTTGTGTTACATTAGCTCATGCTCTGCACTCTGGTGCCGTTGGCTGGACCTGAATTGTTCATATGAAATATTTGTCAGATATTTTTCTCACTGTTGGAAATTGTCATTGGAATCACCAAACTGGAATGTATTTATTTTTGTTCTGAAAAATGAAATAAATGATGTTTAAACAAATTTTAAAACATCCAAATATCGGTACGTTGTTTTCCCATAGTATGGAAGTGTTTTTAAAAGCAATGTCTAAGTAGCAATACATTTGAACACAGGGCATATCACTGTGTAATATTTGAAGAGTGAATGCTGCATATGGCCAGTCATTTAATTTTGCTGTAACAAGGAACAACAGATGTTTTGTTACCATCGTTATACACAATAATATGGCCTGAATCTTGAATATGTTTCTTTTTATTTTGCATGAGAATTTAGTTAATAAATGTTAAGATTCATTTGTTACGTACTGTGGGAAGGCGCTGTGGCCTCCCCCGGAGGTGGGACCCGAGGATAGGCCGCAGCGACCCAGCTGGGCCGAACCAGCCCCAGCAGGCAAGTCTGCCCAGCAACAGAGAGGTCAGCCGGTGATAGGGCTGGCCAGCCAGTCTGCCCGGCAACCGCTGGGCCGGACAGTGATAGACTGCCCGGCCAGCCCAACCAGCAGCTGAGGGGCGGAGCCCTGCAGGAAGGGGGAGTATAAAAGGCCAGGCCCCAGAGCTCACTAGGAGGCAGACAGACGCCGGAGGCAGACGTGCTGCCCTGCAGGCCCAGACCTGGGCCAGGTTGGAGCCCGGCGGATGTGAGCGGCTCCGGCTGCCGTCAGCCAAGACCCCACTGGCTTCCCGAGATACCCTGACGCAGGGAGTGGATAGGATCTCCGGGGCCTGGTGGCTGGAACAGGCCCACAGGCCCCAGTGATTGGCCAGAGATATCTGACCCCCGGGACTGGACCGAGGAGCCAGAGCAACCCAGAGGGGAGATCCCCCTCCCAAGGCCAGGCCGGACCTGGACAAGCTGCCTACGCTGAGCCCCCAGGAACCCTGCGACCTCGAGGAGCTGCCCCTCGCTGAGGAGCTGCCCGCCTTGCTGCCTGTAGACGAGGAGGGACTGGTGAACTGGCCGTGGGCCGAGTACCCTTACGACCCGGTGGAGACCGGGACCTGGGGAGCCGGGCAGGAAGTGGCCCAGGGACAACCTGAACCCGTGGCTGAGTTAGGGGCCCAGCCCTGTCGGTGTGTTGCAGCAGGAGCCCCGCCGACATGGTGGCAACGCCTTTGCCGCTACTAGGGCCCTGGGCTGGGACACAGTGGAGACGGGTGGGCCTGCGTCCCCCTCCCCCCTTTCCCTAGCCACCCTGGGAGGACGTGCTCTTTCCTCCTGCTGCCGAGTGCATCCATTGCCTGCCTCACTCTACCTGAGGGGCCAAGGCGCTAGACCGCTCATGTGCCTGCCCTGCCCTGAGGGCCAGGGCGCTACACTGCTGGCCACCCGCCTGGTCCGAGACCCCGGCCAGTGACCTGCACCAAGGCACGAACTAATTCCCCATTCTGGAAGGTGCTGTGGCCTCCTCCAGAGTCGGGACCCGAGGATAGGCCGCAGCGACCAGGCCAGATCAAGCGGCCTTGTAACACTTACCTGTACAATTCAATAGCACCTTTATACTCGAGCATAGATTATACTTTACTTTTGCACGAACTACCCTCTGTAGCATAAAGCTGTACTTCCTTCAGTGATGTATTCCTATGAACCTCACTTCTGATCTATAGTGACAGTATGATTGATGATCAGTTGGTGAGCCAGTCTAGTTGACCTGCCTTGTTTTATATTGAAGTCAGTGACGGTATTTATCAAGACTGGACAGAGTAACTGGAGAAAACCACAGGACTGGATATTGACATTTAAAAAGTAAAAAATGGTTAGAAAAATAGTGAACATATCAGAACAATCTGAAATATGTTCCCATTTTTCCATAGCAGAGACTGGTTCTGAGGAGAGAGATCTAAAATGTGACGGCTGAGACTCATGTTTCAAGGTGTGATAAATGTTTTCATTTTAAATGTAAATGTGTGGCCCCCGAAACCACTGCATTATGATGTTCTTTATTTTGGCTGGTCGTTAAGATCCAGATGGACAGAGGACCTGACGAAAAAAGAAAGGAGGGGAAGGGGGAACACTAGCATTAGGTTAGGAAATAGTAGCAGTGAGTCGTAGGTAACATGCGTATAACGATAAACCATATGGTTATACATTCTCTAAGTTACCGCTATTCAGGGTACATCATGAAAGAAAAACACAGCACACATTTACAGAGGAGCCCACTGCCTAGTGACTAACGTTAATACGTATGCTTTGCTGGAAGGGAACAAGCTCTTAGTAAGTTTTTTTTATTGTGGTTACAACTGGTTTACTCTCCACTGGATGGAAATCCTCTCCATGGCTCGAGTATAAGAGCTGTCTCTCTTTTGCTTTGGTGAGCAAGGCTGAGCATTTCCATCCGGCACAAGTAATCCTCCCGCCCCAAGATTTGTACAGAGGCCTGGAGAAAATCAACCCAGCTCCAGCATTAGCTGTCAGGGCCCCTGCTATAGAGGCAGAAGAGTAAACCCATGGCTGCTTCTATGAGTCACAAATCCTGTCTGGGCAATGGCCATGTGGATTCCAGACCTTCCCACCCTCAAAATCTAGAGACCGATTTTCTCTTGTAGCAAGAGAGATTTGGCACTGCTAAAGGGAGCAAACTGCACCTCCGTGAATCTCATGATTCGCTTGCACACGTGTGCTCCTCTAGCTTAGACCCACTGGCTAGCTGTGGTTTGTAAGGCCTTCGGGGCAGGGGCTGTCCTGCACCATGTGTTTGTTCAGTGACCAGCCCAATGGGCCCTGACCTGGATGGACTCTAGCCCCTACAGCAATATAAATGATACGTAATAAGGTGCCCATGAGACATTACACCAGCTGGGTATCGCATAGGCATGCTCCACGCTGCGCACCACCCCATGGCAGGGCAGACTGGGGGGTATTTGGTGTACGAGTTGGCAATGCTATGGCAAGGGAACCCCCAGGGCCAGATCCAGCTCCTCTGTGCCACCTGGGTGGTGCCAAGGGGCTTGAACAGGGGCAGAAAAATCAGGCGCTAGGTGCTTAGAACAGGAAGGGACATTCGCCATCAGCCTGGAACAAAGTGTTACTGAGATGGCCCCACTGGGATGTTGGGAAGGACTCTGTGAGCCACAGATAAAAGACCCTGGCCAGAGAACATATAAACTATTATTGCAACGAACAGGCTCTGAATTGTGGCGGTGTCCCTGTGACTTTAGCGTGTTGCAGTCCAAGAGTCCCTGCCTCATGAGTGATGCAACAAATGCATTAGTTATGGGTGTTAATGCCTAATGAACTGCTAAGCATATTTTACTCAGAATACAGCGAGAGTCACTTAACCAGAGTCCATCTGGCACACAGACTCTGTTAGACAAATGGGTTTGCTAATGCGAGATTGCTTTGAACAGATAGTTTTGTTAACGGCGAAACGTAACTTCACAGAGTAGAGTCAAAGGACACCCACCTGCTGGGCAGGGAGCAGAGCCGAGGGAACCCATCTCAGATGCGAGTGTTCATGTACTGGCTTCCAATAATACCAGCGCACGCCACGCAGAGCGCCCCCAGGGCTTTGAAGAGGGTGGCTCATGAAACCCAAACAGCATCTTCTGGGAAAGAAAATTTGTGTGTGTATTTTTCAATGTATAAGAACAGGCCCCACCTCAAGTGTCTGGCACCTTTACAATCAATTCCCATTCTCAAATACAAGCAATAAACAGAACCACACAGACTGTCACACAAAACTAATAGCCTGCCAACCCCAGGAGCTCTCAGCTCACCCCTTTTCCACCAAGCCCTTCTCCTGGCTCGCTGCGGGAGGGGAGAGATGGGCTGGGCAGTGCATGGGGAAGGTTAACAAAGCTAGGATCTGGTGGAGCAAGGGAGAAACAAGTTCTAAAGTCGAGGGCCTTTCTGAGCGTGCCCTGCCGGCCACCTCCCCTCATGGAAAGCTAGGGAACTCGTGCAGCAGCATGGATGCTGACTGCAACACCAACGTGATCACAGAGGAGTCGTCTCAGGTAACCAGGCCCAGCTCCTCCGTCTCCACACGCAAAGCGTCGAGCGGCCTGCTCAGAGTCCAGAGCTTCATGTTGAATCCCCTCGGGATGAAGCGCCATTGAAAATAATCTGGCACCATACTTAAGCCGCAGTTTCGGTTTCCTTAGGAGACGACCCTGTGAGCAGCATGTTACAGCGGCTAATCTAAAGGTCACAAAGGTACGGGTAACGGCATTGGTCTCTTCATCCAAAAGAAATCATTAGAGGTATGGAACAGCTTCCATATGAGGAGAAATTAAAAAGATTGGGACAGTTCACCTTGAAAAAGAGACGACTAAGGGGCTAGAGGTCTGGAAAACCATGAATGGAGTGTAGAAAGTGAATAGGGCAATGTTATTTACCCTTTCACATAATACAAGAAACAGGGCTCACCCAAGGGGAGTTAGATTAGATGACCCTTGCGGTCCCTTCTAACTCAATGATTCTATGAATGCAATTAATAGGCAGCAGGTTTAAAATACACTTAAGGAAGTACTTCACGCAACACACAGTCAACCTGTGGAACTCATTGCCAGGGGATGTTCTGAAGGCCAAAACTATAACTGGGTTAAAAAAAGACCTAGATAAATTCATGATAGGTCCGTCAGTGGCTTTTAGCCAAGATAGTCAGGGATGCAACCCCATGCTGCAGGTGTCCCTAAATTTCTAAATGTCAGCAGCTGGGACTAAATGACAGGGGATCACTCAACAATTGCTCTGTTCATTCTTTCTGAAGCATCTGGCACTGGCCACCATCAGAAGATGTTTGATGAGGTGGGTTCTGAGTTACTACGGAGAATTCTTTCTTGGTTGTCTGGCTGGTGAGTCTTGCCCACATGCTCAGGATTTAACTGATGCCCATATTTGGGGTCAGGAAGGAATGTTCCCCTATGGCAGATTGGCAACAAGTCTAGGGGTTTTTCGCCTTCCTCCGTAGGACAGGGCATGGCTCACTTGCTGGCGGAATCTCTGTATCTTAAAGTATTTAAACCATGATCTGAGGACTTTAATGACTCAGTCATAGGTTAGATGTTTATTACAGGAGTGGCTGGGTGAGGTTCTGTGGCCTGCGTTGTGCAGGAGGTCAGACTAGACGATCCCATTGGCCCCTTCTGACCTTACAGTCTGAGTCTAAGACAGACTGGATGGACCATTGGTCTGATCCAGTATGGCTATTCTTATGTTATTTACAGACCTCTAGCATCTCCCCAATTAATTGTCTCTTTTTTTTAAGCTGAACAGTCCTAATTTTTTGCATTCTCTCCTCGCATGGAAGCCATTCCATACCCTTGACAATCTTTGTTGCCCTTCTCTGAACTTTTTCCAGTTCCACTACATCCTTTTGGGGATGGGGTGACGAGAACTGGATATGGCAGTCAAGGTGTTTCCTTCCTCAGGCCCTTCAGTCCGACAGACACGCCCCAGCCTCCCACCGTTTTCAGTTCTGAGCCAGCCTCTCCCATTTCTCAGCTGGGTACTAAGAGATGACAAGTTCCCTTTCTCAGCCAAAACGGATTGCCACGACACAGGGGAAACGGGTTACACAGCTGTGCGCAGAATCCTGCACGGAGTCTCTCTCCCCCTCCTCTTTCTCCAAAAATACTTTCTTCCCTGTCTCCCAGCACAGAGATGTGGATTTCTCTGCAGCCATACAAGCAGCATTCGCCATGTGCCAGGGCAATGGCTTTATGGGGCAGCACCTTCAGGAAGATTCCCAGGGGCCAAGTAACAAGGGGCTGCAATCAGCGATCGATTTAAATGCCTATTTCTTTACCTAATTCAAAAACGTGCTGATGGAGAGCTCAGAATTTGGTATCACATCCAGCAGCGAGCCATCTGGGTGAGCTTTCAACCTGGACTGATTTAAAGGAGGCCTATTTACATATCCCTGCCATCCTGATTCACTGTACATCTCAGCTGTTTTCCACCCACTCTAGTCATGGCTCTCCAGCCTTTCAGAAGGGGATGGTGGGGCTGTTTCCCTGCAGATGTAAGGCTTGTATGATATTTCCTATCTGGATGACATATGTGGCCATTTTTCCAAAAAGTAAATTCCTCCGTGAGGAAGCAGATCTTTAGGCCCAGCTTGCTAGCCCAGCTTTTACCTTTGCATATTAATGTGCACTAATTAATTAAAGGGATGGTCTGATGTACCCCAGTCCCGTTCTCTAAGAATGAGAGTTGGTCACAATCCTGGTAAATCCCAATAATATAAAGGTCTTGTGGGATAGATGGGGTAAAAAAAATCAATCAAATCATAGAATTGTAAAAAGGAATGTCAATTTCATTGTAAATGTCAGGCATAGGGCTACTGCACACTTGCTTAGTTCACATATTTGGAGTCTGGAAAATCAGGATTTGCCTTGAATTTTGAAATCAAGTTTATGGGAACAGCCCAGTGACCTTCCTCCAACTTTACACTGGCTAGCTGAGTAACCTCTAACACCACAATCTCCTCACTGTCTTCAAATCAAACCACACCCTGCCTGACGGACAGTGGACAGAGCGAAGATCAAAGGGACAGTTTTCACTTAGGAGTTGTTGTTTATGGCAGTGGAGGAGGCGAGGCTGTTTTGCCCAATCTTATTTCACATTTTCATTAATGACTTGGGGAAAGGCAAACGCACCATCAACGCAGCGCACACTAAATGGGGAGCTGGTGAAACCAGGACACACCTCCTAATGGTGACACTTCTGGACAAAGGACACAGACTGAGTACACGTGCTCAGTTCTATCCTCATGGGTCTGAGAGAGACAAAAGAAGCTGAGGGAATATCATTTATTGGACCAACTTCTGCTGAGGAGAGCCAAGCTTTCAATTTACACAGAGCTCTTCTTCGGGTCAGAGGAACAGAATCCTCACTCGTCCCCGGAGCGGTCACTACATCAGGGTATGGGGCAAGAATAAAAGGTAGGGACCTGCTTTTCTTCATGGGCCAATGGATTCGTGCAGTCCATGGAACCGCTGGCGACATTCTCATCCTATCACTCTCTCTCAGGGCTTGTGATCACCAGGCAGCGTCGCTGGGTTCACAGACTGTTTTTAGCAGTCAAACTAGGTAAAACGCTGAGCACAGCATTGGGCAGTACAGAGAAGGCCAAGCTGCGTCAGCTGGTGTGGGGTCAGTTGGTGGAGCATTGCCACGACTGGATGACATGATGCTGAACACCACCTCTTCTAGTCTACATGGACCACTCAGCATCTCGTCGGCTATCTTGGAGCTTCACACTCCAGCTGACATACGATTCCATTTCCCAGCGAAGACTGGCCCTTGTTCTAGGAACCGCAGCATCCCAGAGGTGCAGCCTGGCGGAGCGCTTGCTGCTTCGCGGTGGTGAAAGAAAGAAAGAGCAGATCCTGTGAGGCGCTGGGGGGGTCAGCAGAGAGCAGAGATGGGGTAGGAAGGCCAGCGGGACTTTCAGTTCTGTATCCAGATTTCATTGGCACAAGCCTAGAGCACTTCCCTCGGCCTGGTGATCACAGTCACGCTTTGTCTCTAGGGAGGAGAGGTCTTGGGGAAACCAGTGCTCTGAAGATGAAACTGGCTCCAATGATAATCCTCTGCACTTCCCAGCATCTTCCATCTAAGAGCACGTCTACACCTCAGCTGTTAAACGGGCACCGTAGCGTCCAATCAAGAGATTTTTCCATCAGTGTAGATAATCCATCTCTCTGAGGTGGAAGGGACGTCGATGGGAGAATTCTTCCTTCATCCTCGCCATGTCTACACCTTGGTGCTCCGGGAGTCCATTCCTCACTGCCGTGAGTAACACAGCTACTTTGGTCTAGTATTTCTGCCTAGACCAGGTCCGAAAGTGCTTCTCAAGAGGGCCTAAGACCCGGGCATTCCCAGGGACAGCCCTCTCTGGCCCCCTGGTGCCAGCCCCCAGCCCCACGGCAGCCCCACCTGGGCACGACATGCCAGGCCAGGCACAGCCGGGCCAGCCCCCAGAGCCACGGCCCAGCCCGAGCGCCCCACCGCATCTGGCTTTTCCCTCTGGGCCTCGCACGCCGGTTTCTGGACCTCCGGGCTCAGCCGGCAGACGACCCCGCGCCCCAGACCTGGCGCCCGGAGGGACATCGAGGAGGCGAGGGATGAAGAGGGGTGTCCTTTGCCAGACTGCCCCCACTTCCCCTTCAGTCCCCGGGCGCCTGGCTGGTACCGGCCCCACCGCCCGCAGGAGACCCTGGGGCACCTCCCTGCGGGGGGCTCCTCCACACCCCTGGCCTCGTGTGCCCAGCGCCCCGGCCCCGGGGGGCGCGGCGGGGCGGGGCCGATTGTGACACGCCGGCCCGCCCGGCCCAGCGGCCATGGAGCGGCGGGAGGCGGCGGGCGCCGCCGAGGCCGGGCCGGGCGCGGAGGCCGAGTTCCGGGCGGCGCCGCAGCGGGGCCAGGCGC
>ML675623.1:2198270-2292515 GCA_007922155.1 Mesoclemmys tuberculata | reverse complement strand
CGCTGCGGGGCCGGGCCGAGCGGCTGCGGGCCGCGCTGCGGGCCGTGCGGGAGCAGAGCGGCGGCGCCCCCGCCGCGCTGGTGGCCGTGCTGGTGCAGCCGCGGCCGGAGGAGGAGGCGGAGGCGCGGCGCCGCCTGGACCGGCTGCTGGGCGAGGTCTTCGCGCCGCCCGCCGAGCTGCACAGCGCCGTCTTCCGCCCCGGCCGGGCCCAGGGCGCCCTGGAGGTCCGGCGAGCCGCCTGCGGGGCCCTGCGCGCCGAGCCAGGTGCGCGGCTGGCCCTGGAGCCCCCGTGAGGACGGGGGGCTGGCCCCGGGTGGGGGCTGCCCGGGGGGCGCTGGGGGGCGACCCATAAATTCCAGCCTTGGCGGCGGTGGGAAACCGGGCCCCCTCCGCCCCAGCTAAACCGCCCCCAGCGGTCGTCCCGCTTGCCCTTTGAACACTGGCACAACACTGGCTTTTTGCTAGTCCCCTGGGACTTGCCCGGGTGGCCAGGACTGGTCGCACATCAACCCCAACGGCTGCGGGGCCTCCTCGGCCAGCTCTTTTAAAACTCCTGGGTGTAAGTCAGGGAGCTCTGTGTCGCTTCAGCAGTGGCTGTTTAGCACCCTCCCGTCCACCCACCTTCCACCCCAAAGAGACGGATTGGCTACATCAGTGCACGTAGGAAGCATCTTCGCCCTGGGGTGCGAGGGCGCTGTGCCCGGGTGGCAGCTGAGGTATAGCCGTGCCCTGAGGTGGACAGTGCTGGGCAGGGCAGAGTGTCAATCGTTATCAATTTCATCTTCAAAGCACTAATTTCTGCAAGAGACAAAGCCTGTCCTTGATCCCCAGGCCGAGGGAAGCTCTAGGTTTGTGCCAGTGGAACCTGGATGCAGAACTGAAAATCTCACTGGACTCTCTACCCCGTCACTGCTCTCTGCTGACCCCCCATAGCAGGGCTGCCTCGCGGGCTCTGCTCTTTGTTTCTTTCACCACCGTGTAGCAGCAAGAGCTCCGCCAGGCTGAATCTCAGGGATGCTGCGATTCCTAGAACAAGGGCCACTGGGAAATCGAGCTGTATGTCAGCTGGAGTGTGAAGCTCCAATTTAGCTGATGTGATGCTGCTTGGTCCGTGTAGACTAGAAGAGGTTGTGTTCAGCATCATGTCATCCAGCCGTGGCGCTGCTCCACCAAGAGCCAGGTTAACCCCGCACCAGCTGACAAGATGCTGAACGCAGCTTGGCCTAGTCTGTACTGCCCAACGCCGTGCTCAGCATTTTACCTAGTTTGACTGCTAAAAACAGTGTGAACCCAGCGACGCTGCCTGGTGATCACAAGCCCTGAGGGAGAGTGATAGGATGAGAATGTCGCCAGCGGATCCATGAACTGCATGAATCCATTGGCCCATGAAGGGAAGCAAGTCCCTACGTTGTATTCTTGCCCCATACCCTGATGTAGTGACTGCTCCGGAGACGTGTTCTGGCTCCTGTGAACTGGGGTATGAGGATTCTGTTCTTTCAACCCATGAAAATACTGCTGAGACTGTTTGCTCAGGCCACATCCTTTGCATGGCGGTGTCACCATTAGGAGGCAGTCCTGGCCTCACCAGCTCTCTGGTTAGTGTGCTGCGCACAAGAAATTGACAAGAGAGTTTATCCATTTCCCTAGATCATTAATGAAGAGGTTATAACCCTCAAGCCACTGGCACCGCCATAAACGACGACTTGTAACTTTTATCATCACTCTTTGTTCATGGTCTTTCAAGCAGCATTTAGTTTGAGTTGAAGACAGTGATAGGGAGTCTGAGACTGGGACATTAGAGGTCACTCAGCGGACCATCAAAAGCTTGATTTCTATACTAGAGGCAAGCCTTGATTTTCCAGACTCCAAATATGTGAATTACTCAAAATTATTATGTAGTTCTGTGCCCAAAATTCAGGATGAAACTGAAACGTCTCTTCACAGCCTTCTAATTTTATTGAGTTTTACCCCTAATTTTCCCACAGGACCTTTATATTGGGATTTACCACGATCGTGACGGACTCTCTTTCTTACAGAGGGGGACTGGGGCGGGGGTAAATCAGACAATCCCAGAATTGGCCTTCGTTAATTTGCACACATTAATGCTCTTGCTTAAAGGGGTGTCAAAACGGGTAGGAAAAATCACCTTGGCAACCAGAGCAATTTAGCCTCCTTTGTGGACAGCATAGCTGTGAAGCAGAACTTTCTTCTGTCTAGTTGGCAGTGACTTTTCAATCATGTGCTTTGTGTGACATGTACATGTGGCTACGCTCATAGATGTGTTTGTATGACAGCTGACTGCTGAAGCATCCCCTGGATATATGTATAATCCCTTACAGTATAATGGCCTGTATCCGGGGTCCAGGCCATGGAGGGGGCTGTGCCCCAGGGTCAGGCAAGGTGCTATATTGTGACATAGCAGGAAAGTGTAATTTGTGATTCCTTCAGTATTAGGCAAGCAGAGGGCAGGAGAGTTCATGCTAACAGGACATGGACAATGATGGGCAGGCGCCAGAGAAAACCCCTGCTGCTGCCACTAGCTCTGGGGAGCAGATCCTAAAGGATTTCCAGGTTCTGATAGAGAAAGTTGGGGGGAAGCCAGAGGTGCTGCTGGTTGGGGAGCCTCTGGAAGGAAAGGACACCCGGGCTCTGATGGCAGCTTTTGTCCAGGAATTGTTCCCAGATGCCTGCAAACCAGACATCAGTCCAGCAATGGCTCTGACCAAGACACAGCCAGGGGCCAAGCCTGGTACTAGCAACAGTCAATCTCAACTCATCTTCTTCCTGTGCCGAGCTTCCTCCCTGCGGGCCAAACAGGCCGAGATCCAGAAGGTCTTGAGGGAAGTGAAGAAGTTTAGCCGCAGAACCCCAGCGGCCCTGGTGGGAGTTGTCATGCAGCCCAAGAAGGAAGAGGAGGCAGAGGCCCGGAAGCTGATGAAAAGTCTTCTCCAGGATGTCTTCCCTAGACAGCCACGTAAACGGCACAAGCGGGGTAGCAAGCAGGGCCCGGCACAGACGCTGGAGCTGGAGGAGGTGGAAGTGGAGGTGGAAGTTTTCATTCCAGGCCGGCCACGGGGGAAACTGGCCATCATGAAAGCCGCCTGCCGAGCGTCCGAAGCCCTGCAGCAGAGCAAGTCCGCAGGTGGGAGGTCAGATGGTGTGGCCGGATGGGGGTGAAAGCCAGGGAGCATGTGGGAGCAGTGGATGGAGGAGTGCCGTGGGCAGTACGCTGGATGGCAGGATGAGGAAGCTGGGCATTCGGGGCATTCGCCATTTTATTGTCGTCGGCTGTTGTGATTTCTGTACAGACTGAAGATGGGGGAGATCTCTGTGAATAATAAATACGGGCTCTTTTTATATCTCACATATAGCTGATTGACGTGCGGGGCAGATGTTCCCAGCACGCCACGGTGGGCTCCGTGGGTAGGGGTCTGTGAAGCGTCCAGCGCGCTTGACGGTGCCCTGTAAGTAATACGGACCCTGCCACGCCACCTGGGCTCTGGCCCACTTTGGGAACTGTGTGCCGCCTCCGAGAGAAACAATCCAAGTAATGGGACTCCCACTCTTTCCCTTGGGCGAACAGTCTGGGTTCCGCCAACATTAGACCAGAACAGTGGGTCTGGCAAAGAACCTGCTTCAGAAGGCATCTTGCTGTAGCTTTGGTGTTTATAGTGCAACAGGAGGCTGGGGCCTGTCATGGTGCTCGTGGCTCTGACTGTATCTGTTGAAGCAGCCGTCGTAGCTTCCCCATCTGCTCCCCCATTGCTGCATGTGCTATCAGCCCTTGGAACTGGAACGTGGGATCGTACAGACCCCCATCTCACGGGCCCCCTGGTTTTTTGTTACAGGATTTGCTGCTGAGTGAGGGGGCTGTTGGCAATGCACTGTTTGGTGCCTGCTGGGTTTGAGCATGAGATGGGGCTGTCTGGGGTTTTAGCGAGGGATGGAGAACATATGAACAGCCATATGGGGTCAGACCAATGGTCCATCTGGTCCAGTATCCTGTCTTCAGACAGTGGCCAGTGCCAGCTGCTTCTGAGGGAATGAACAATTTCAAGCGATCCATCCTGTCGTCCAGACCCATCTTCTGACAGTTGGAGGTTTAGGAACACCTGGAGCATGGGGTGGCGTCCCTGGCCATCTAGACTAATAGCCATTGATGAACCTTTGCTCTGTGAATGTATCTCATTCTTTTCTGAGCCGTTACACTTTTGGTCTTCACAACATCCCCTGGCAACGAGCTCCACAGCTTGACTGTGCGTTGTGTGATGTACTTACTTCCTTTTCTTTGCTTTAAATCTGCTGCCTGTTAATTTCATTAGTTGAACCCAAGTTCTTGTGTATGTGAAGAGCTAAATAACATTTCCCTGTTACTCTCTATACCCCATTCATGATTTTACAGACTTCTATCATATCACCCCTTCGTTGTCTCAAAGACAGTCCCAGTCTTTTTAATCTCTCCCTTGTATGGAAACTGTACCATACCCCTGATCATTTTTGTTGCTTTTGGTACCTTTTCCAATTCCGATCTATCTTTTTTGAGATGGGGGCAACCAGGACTGCATGCAGTATTCAAGGAGCGGGGATAGCATGGATAGTGGCATAATATTTTCTGTTTTATTATCTATCCCTTTTCCAGTGGTCCTTAACATTTTCTTAGCTTTTTTTGACTGCAGCTACACACTGAGCAAATGTTTTCAGAGAACTATCCACAACCACTCCGAGATCTCTTTCTTGACTCTGTCATTTTCTGTATATAGTTGGGATTATTTTTGTTAATGTGCATTACTTTATACTTATCAACATTGAATGTCATCTGCCCTTTTGTTGCCCAGTCACCCAGTTTAATGAGATTCCTTTGTAACTCTCTGCAGTCAGCTTTGGACTCAACTATCTTGAGTAATTTAGTATTGTTTCAAATTTTGCCACCTCAGTCATTGTTCACCCCTTTTCCAGATCACTTCTGCAGTTTCATATTTGGGCTCCTTCAGAACTCTTGGGTGGCTAGGTCTGGGCCTGGTGACTAATTACTGTTACATTTATCACGTTGTTCCAAAACATCCTCTTAATGACACCTCAATCCGGGATAGTTCCTCAGATTCGTCACTTAAAAAGGATGGCTTAGGTGTGGAGATCTCCCTCGCTCCCGTGCACATCCTCTGCGGTGAAGACCGATGCAAAGAATTCATTTAGCTCAGTGGTTTTCAACCTGCAGCCCATAGGCCACTTGCGGCCTAAACAGAGCGGCAGTCCATGTGACATCCTCAGGGCCATACAGGTAGTATACATATTCTATGGATGCAGCTCACACAGCACAGAGAGAGCTGCATATACAGCCCACAATGGTGAATAAGTTGAAAACCACTGATATAGCATCTCCACAATGGCCTTGTCATTCTTGAGTGCTCCATTAGCACCTCGATCGTCCAGTGGCCCTGCTGACTCTTTCGTAGGCTTCCTGTTTCTGATTAACTTAAAAAATGTTTTGTTGTTGGTTTTTGTGTCTTTAGCTAGTTGCCCTTCAGACTCTTTCTGAGCCTGCCTTGTTATATTTTTACACTTGACTTGCCAGACTTTATGCTCCTTTCTGTTTTCCTCACTAGGATTTGACTTCCAATTTTTAAAGGATGCATGTCTTTTTGCCCCTAAGTGCCTCTTTTACTCTGGTGTTTAGCCATGGTGGCATTTTTTGGTCCTCTTACTGCCTTTTTCGATTTGGGATCTACATTTAGTTTGAACCTCTATTACGCTATTTTTAAATAGCCTCCATGCAGTTTGCAGGCATTTCACCCTTGTGACTGTACCTCTTAATCTCCATTTAACTAGCTTCCTCATTTTTGTGCAGTTCCCCTCTTTGAAGTTAAATTCCACTGTGGTGGGTTTCTTTGTTATTTTCTCTCCTACAAGGATGTTAAATTTAATTACATTATGGTCGCTATTACCAAGCAGTTCAGCTATAGTCACCTCTTCAACCCGATCCTGTGCTCCACTTCGGACTAAATCAGGAATTGTCTCTCCCCTTGTGGGTTTCAGGATTAGCTGCCCCAAGAAGCACTCATTAATGATGTTTAGCGATTGTATCTCTGCATCCTGTCCTGAGATGACATTTGCCCAGTCAATATGGAGATGTGTAGTTGAAATCCCCCATTATTATTGTGTCCTTGCAGAGCTATTCAGGGCCCAGCAGGCTTGAGCAGAGGGCCCAAGATGGGGAGGGGACTGTTCCAGGACATTCTCTCTTCTTACGAAGGAGAATTGCCCAATAGCTCATTTCTATCTGTGGCCCGTTGACTTTGGGGTAGACTCATGGGGTAGCAGTTCTCAGTTACACTAAGAACAATGTGGAGGGGCTAGTGCTAATTGTCCAACAGCCCCTTCTGGAGCGATAGTGTCAAGTCGTGTGGTCCTAAGTAGTGGTATGTAAAAGCACCTTTGTGCCCTGCAGCTGTTGAACAGGCAGTGTTTGCTCAGGATGTGCATGTGTAGAAGGCTCTGTCTTTCTGTGCAGGGGGCGGTCCCAGCTCAGGTGGGATGTGCTTTCATTTTAAGCAGGTGGGAGCTTGGCAGCCATTCAGACTGTGCAATGCAGGGCCTGAGACATCTAGTGATGACCCCTCGGGAGGTTGGCATGCCTGTCTTGTGCCCTTCAGAAAGGATAAAGAGATCAATGACATTCTTCAAGAGGATGGTTTGAATGAAGCAGGCTTTGAAAGCTCTGCTCATGCCAAGGGCAGGACCCAGCATCTTCTCAGGTTTGAGTCAAGGACAAAAAAGCTGGGGAGGGAAATGGCTTGATTATTACGGCAACTGGAAACTCCCTGGGGAAAGAACCTCAAGACTACATACTACTGAGCTGCAATAGAAAATTCAGTAGGAAAAGAGACATGAAGGCAGCAGACTTTTCCTTCAGGCTCAAGGATGTAAAGGGCTCCAAGAAGGCCACCTTCCAAACTGCCAGATAAAGGTGGGACAGCTGTTAGCCAGGATTTCAAATGGGGTGAGGTGAAAGCTAGCAAAGCACCATGTTAAGTGTCCAGGGAGGAACACAGTCCTGAGAAAGGAGGAACTCCTGCGTGATTCCATTTACAGATCCCCTGAAAGACCGAAAGACCCAGGGATAAGCATTTATCACATCCATACTGAAGAAGACAGGAATGAAGAAACCTAGCCTCTCCCTGTACTATGAAGTAAAGAAGCCCCATGTAAGAGGCATCATGGTGCCTGCTTTCCTGGAGACCAAGTGGGTGGTGAGTCCCTGCCTGAGGAGCCTGTCTGAGAGGCAGGCTGACTGAGTGAGCTGGCCAGGGTTTGGATGGGAGAATGCGTTTTGTGCACGGAAGGCCTGGAAAGCCAAGCAACCTGCTTGGACATGCTAAAGCAAACTGGAGCTGGTTTGTACCAGGGCCGTCCGAGACTGCGTCCAGCTGCAGGGCCACCTTCACTTTGCCCTGCCTTTTCTAGGACTTTTCTGCAGTGAGGTGTTGGAGGGGAAATGAAGACACTTGGGGAAAGCTCCCTTGGACTGAGTGTGCCCCGGCCTGACAGGTTGAGGGTAACCGCTGCAGATTTTGCACGCTGTCTTTGACCTCCTTGCGAATTCAGTGTGCTGGAGGGAGCCCGTGCTGGCAAAGTACGAGACTGAACAGTTGGAGGCTGAGGGACCTGCTGAGCTAGCCTGCCTTATTGTGGCCCCCTGGGATGAAAAGGGCTCCTACAGACCACAAAGTGCATTCTACCCACAAAGGATTTTGGGGCTTCTTTGAGGAGAGGTTCGCACTTTCTCCCCACTGCCAGGTGGGATTGTCTGATCTTGCCAGAACGTGTTGACCTTTGGCTTGATGGCTTCTGAGAGCCCTAAACGCCAGTCTGTATGTACAGAAGAAGCTGTCCACAGAAGATCACGTTGCTTGAGCTGCGCCTACCCCCATTCCAGGTATTGAGTCCTTAGTGATATTCAACCAGCAAGGGATAACCTTTCAGCATGTTCTTTCTGCCGTATGCATTGGGGTGTCTGGAGGAGGAGACAGCTCCACTTTAGGGTGGCTGGGAGAGTGGCGAGTTTCTAGCAGGAACCGTTGTAGGGAAACAGCCACTACCACCATCACCATGTTAGATGTGGTACAGACAACCACCTTCTGTCCTGCACCTCCTGCTGCAGAGGCAAGAAGGAAACTGGCTGGAGACAGGAAGGGCCTTAGCTGAGAGTCCAAATGAAGGCTGCCCAACTGCAGCAGGGACGAGCAGCTGCCCCATGCAGCTTTGGCCACAGAAACGCTAGTGGTTTTAGCATTTGTTTATGGCTGACTGACACGTGCGAACTGCCTGGCGTTCTACAGTGTCGTCTGTGCATTCACATAGGTTTATAAAGGTTTCGCTCCTTGGGGCAGGATTGTCTTGTCATTATGTGTCCGGGCAGCTACTAGCACAGCGGCACTTCGATCTTTAATTCCAGACCCTCCGTGTTATCACAGTACGAACAACTAATCATCCAAGCTTTAGAGAGTGGGAAGCATGTCTGCTGTCTGGGCGGTTGACACACATAAGTGTTCACAGCAAGATGTGCTGCACGGTTGATGAATTGGATGTAATTTCCAATCCCAAGGGAGCTGTAGAACAAATGGCGGAGGTGGGTTTTGGATGAGGGCTAGGGCTATGTAGGTTTTCATCCCATATATATCACAGCAGCATCTCAGCACCTTCCAGTTGAACATTAAACTGCATACCATCAGTCACGTGTCCAATCTCACCCCCTGACGGGGGAATAGGGGGTGCAATGGCGTGTGTCACTTTGGATTTTTTGTATACTAAATGTACACCATGTTGCTAGATGTTTACGTATGAGAAGGCAACGTCAGAGAAATTCTCCTTGTACTTTGAGCGGAAGGTGGGGAGAGCTGGGCTGGCCCTTAGCTCCTGGAGACGTTAATAGCACAGACTCCGACAGTGCCTGACAGAGCTCCATCTCCTGCTGAGGCGAGCTTTACCCTTATTGCAGAAAGTCCCACTGGGCCAGAGGAATAAAGTTGTCCACCGAGGCTCACGCCCTGTAGGACTGAGGCTATATGGCAGTAGGAGGAAGTGGAGAGGCTTATGACAGCCCTGCTGATTGAGGGAGTGTGTCCCTCATTTGTGGAGTCATAACTTAGAGGCCGTGTTAGAGCTTTAGCTCCTAGTGGATTCCCAGCAAGCAGCTGTGGCTAAGAGTGCTTTCTTCCCTCTGCACCTGGCAAGATGAGGGTGACCATTTCTTTTCAATGAAGGGATCTTGCTACTTGTATCTGTACTTTTGCATCCTCCATGCGAGGCCTGCTGTAACGTGCTATCTCCTGAGGAAACCTGGACCCTGAAACTGGTGCTGAATTTGGCTGGCCGGTGTTTTGGCAGCGCTTCATTCCAAGAGCCCCGGGCTTCACACTGCGTGTTTGGTTCTTTACTTGTGGAGTTTGGGGAATTGGTTTTACACTACAAAGCTCTAGGGCCTGGATCCAAAAAGGGACTGAAGTACCTAGAAAATTCCTCAAAGCCTCAATTAGGCACCTAGGTTCCCTATACAAAGAGTGGGGAGAGCTAGGCACCTAAGAATGGGATCCCCAAAGCCGGCCCACTATGCAAGGAGCTGCATAAACTAGCCAACTGAGGAGAAAGGTGTGTTCTAAACCCCAGCCCTCCCAGGGAGTTTGGCACCCAAGTGCAGGCTCTAGGGAGCTATCTCTTCTTGCAATCCACAACTGGGAATCCCTCTTGGAGTCAGGCAGCTCAAGTCATAAGTTGTTTCATGTGAGAATGAGTTAGTCACCGGCCTGCCTCCATACAAACGGCCAGCGAAGGAGGAAGTGGTGGTGGTGCTGCCCTGGTAGCTTTTAGCCTAGTGGTTACAGCACTTCCTTGGGATGTGGGAGATCTGGGTTCAGTCCCCCTTGTGCTTGTTGCAGAGAGAGGATTTGAAAAGGGGTCTCCCACCTCTCAGGAGAGTGCCCTAACCATGCGGCTTTGGGATATTCTGATGTGGGATTCCCTGAATCTCTTTTGTTGAAGCCTCTTCCTCTGGCCAGGGGCCCATTTTGTCTGGGACATGATCCAATAGGTGGGCTCTGAGCACACCTGCCAGATTGGACCCCACAGGCGAGTTAGGTGCTCCTTTGCCATCTCTCAGATCGCTGTGGGGAATCAGGTGGGAGATGGGCATCTGGACACCCAGAGTGAGGCAGCAGTGTTCATGCCCAGAGGCAGAAATTTAGGTGCCGAGGGAACTTGTACTGCAGAAATTTAGGCACTGAATGATTTTAGCCACCTACAGGGTTAGGTGGCAGCTGAGTGGGGGTTTTGTGGATCACAGTGGCACCAAAAACTGTGACTTAGGATCCTAAATCAATCACTTTTTAAAAAAAAAAAAAATTTTCATAACATTTTCTTTCCCAGAAAACGCTGTTTGGATTTCACGAGCCACCCTCTTCAAAGTCCTGGGGGTGCTCTGCGTGGCGTGCGCTGGTATTATTGGAAGCCAGTACATGAACACTCGCATCTGAGATGGGTTCCCTCAGGCCTGCTCCCTGCCCAGCAGGTGGGTGTCCTTTGACTCTACTCTGTGAAGTTACATTTCGCCATTAACAAAAAGATCTGTTCAAAGCAATGTTGCATTAGCAAACCCATTTGTCTAACAGAGTCTGTGTGCCAGATGGAAGCTGGTTAAGTGACTCTCGCTGTATTCTGAGTAAAATATGCTTAGCAGTTCATTAGACATTACCACCCATAACTAATTCATTTGTTGCATCACTCATAAGGCAGGGACTCTGGTACTGCAGCATGCTAACGTCACAGGGACACCGTCACAATTCAGGGCCTGTTCATGGTGATGATAATTTGTGTTCTCTGGCCAGGGTCTTTTTAGCCATGGCTCTCAAAGTCCTTCCCAACATCCCATGGGGTGATCTCAGTAAAACTTTGTTCGAGGCTGATGGAAAACGACCCTTGCTGTTTTAAGTACAATACAAAAGAAACTCTGTCACTAGCTTCTGGGCTTGGGAATGTCTTAAATCTGCAGCATCGTCACTGCTCACACACGACACTCCCCACTGTTACAGCTTACTTTACCAGCCATCTTTTGTGCTCCCTCTGTTGCACCTACAGCAGGAGCTCCACCAGCTATTCCTGGAGCTGGGCTGAAACTCTCCAGGATTCTGTACAACGTTTTGGGGAGCGGAAAGATGGAAACATTTACCCCTGCTTACCAAAGCCAAGAGTGAATCAACTTTTATGCTTAAGCTTCTGAAAGAGTTTTCCATCTGATGGAGAGTAAACAAATTACAACCAAATAAAACTTACCGAAGTGTTTTTTCTCTTTAAGCAAAACACAGATATTAACATTAGTCACAAGGCAGCTGATACACGCGTAAATTTGTGGTTTTTCTTCAATAGTGTGGTCTCCATAGGCGTTACTCAGGCCGTGAACAGCCATATGTTGTAGCATTATATGCATGTTACCTAGAACACACTGCTGCTAATGCCTAACCTGATGTTGTTTGTATTTTCATTTTTTTCCAGATCCTCTTTCCGTCTGGATCTCATCTGTCATCTAAAATAAAATACATCAGCACATGTTCCTGTTTTGTGTTTGTGTTAATGCAGAGCTCCATAAGTAAGGTTGTTGCAGCCAACTTCTGTTATAAAGTCCTATGTTAATCCACCATTAATTTTGGCATAGAAAATTTATTTGGTATGAAAGTTACCAGATTTGCTGTGAAGGCAAAGGAAAATATTTCTGTCAAGTCTGAAAATTTTTGAGTTACAGATCATTTAAAAAAAAATCTTGGCATGTCAAACATTTTTCTTGAGTCCCTCCAGCTCAAAGACGACTTGTTATCCTTCAAATGTTCATAGGGTTAAATCTCCTGGAAAACCCATGCCTTGGCTATATTGTGAGAAAATAGATTGTAATTAAGCCAACTTTATAAATGATTTTTGTTGGGTCCCAGTTCTGTTCTCATTCCTATCAATGTGATGTGTTGGGTCTTAGTTTTGTTTTGACTTTTTGTTCTTGTTATTGACTTCTGTGGGAACAGGACCAGATGTCTGTTTAGATAGGACATAAAGTTCCTTCTATCTCTGAGAGTTAAGCATGGCTTTCTTTTACTTCAAGTTATAGGGAACTGAGTTTGGGGCGTCAAGATCAGGGTCCTGGATACACCTTCTGCACCCTGTGTGGTTTGTAACTGTGAGGAAATAGCTTCTTCATAGTTAAGGTTACAAACCATTAGAAAGCTGACTTTGATCCCCTTTGTAAGACAAGAAAGAAGGGGCCTAAAAAGACAAACCATCTTGTTTTCACATTTGTAGGATGGAATCTCAATGACGACACTTGAAAATATTCTAAACTGAGTGAGGGCTTCTAGAGATTTAAATCATTCAAAGAGCCTCCTTTTCGTAATGTGTGGAAAGTGTCTGTTGTTTCTTTGCGTGATCATGCTGGGCCAAGAGAGGGACAGTGTACCACACATGTAAAACATAAGTAGATCTTGACAAGCTGCGGCAAGAGGCAGTTTTCAATGTAAGGAATAGTAAAATATTTATAAAATTGCCATTATTTGAAAACTAGACATGAATCTCTGTCAATGAAGCCAGAGAAGAAATGTGGTGAGGAGAATTTTTGCTGTCACCCTCCGAACTGGTCCAGGCTACTCCTGAAAAGTGAGAGGAAACACCAACGGTGACATCCTATCCCTTTTGAGATCAATAAAGATTTTCCCCTTGATTTTGGTGGGGCCAGGATTATCCCCCTAGGATAACTCTTCCTACCTTTCTCACCAAAGTGCCTCCTTCATCGAGGGGGAATATGTACTGGTGTCCAGCTGGGGTAACTGGGCCATAGAAAATACTCAAAAAATGTTACATAAGAAGTTTAAGATAGGGCTAGGGACAGAATCCTGGTACAGATTTAAGGCTGGAAAGGACCATTCTGATGATCCAACAGGCCTCCTGTATAGCACAGGCCAGAGACTTTCACCCAACGTGCCGACATCAAGCTGAATAACTTGCTAGTAGACCCATGCTATATGCGGTAGACCAAACTGCCTGTCGTATCAAATCTCTGCATTTAAGCCAACTGTCAAATTCAGCTCCTAAGTCCTCCCTGCTCTTGTAAGATGATTTGCAAGCTACATGTAATAAAGCATTAAAACACAGGTTGAGCTGCTTAACAGTAATGTGGCCTAGTGAGTTAGGCATGGGCTGTGGAACCAGGACATCCAAGTTCTCGTCTTGGTCTGACAATCTGCTAAAACTTTTGAGCAGCGTTCAGAGTTGTGAGGTAGGCTGTATGGTGCATGCACGGCTTACTTAATCTAAACTGTAACCAGCCAATGAAGAGCAAGACACTTCTAAAGAAGTCTAGCGTGCCCAATCCTGCAAACACATCAATGGCAAAAAGCCTCCGCTGATACCAACAAAAGCTGAATATTAAGCTGAAAATTATCCACAACAAAAATCATTAATAACTTTGGTTAATTACCACCTCTTTAATCGAATGTAGCTGCTGAACAGCTTCGCACTGTGATTTAACTGTAGGGAGGGTCTGAAGGGCCAAAACACAGCCGGTTCCTGAGCGACACAGAAGCATTAGGCCAGTCGTTATTTATACCCAGGGACTAGTTTGCGTGACTCACGCCTTCCAACCCTTGCAGAAACGTCCCCCTTTGCGCCCGCCTGGCGGCTCTCAGGCCCCATCCGGCCTCCCAACCAGAGGGGCGTCGTCGCCCCGGGCACCGGGGAGGGACACGTCGGAGGGAGGCAGAGAGAGGCGTGGGGGGAGCAGTCCCTGTGGGGCACGCATTGCCCGGGGGCGGGCCGGCCCGGTCTGCGTGGGGCGCGGGGTCCCGACGCGGGAAGCGCCGTCGCCGCCCGGGGGAGTTCAGCTGGCCTCCGTCCGTCCGTCCGTCCGTCCCTGGGGCGTCCCATGGGGGGGAGGGGGGGCTGCCTGCGGTCAGGCCTCTGGGGGCAGGAGGGGGCTGGAAATCCCCTGACTCCAGGAGCTGGGGATTGATGACGTCACTGGGACCTAGCCCCGCCCCCCGCTTCAGTGACGGGGGGCGGGGCCCGCAGCCAGGGCCGAGGCGGCTCGTGGGCGGGGCTGCGGCCCCACCAGGAGCAGCGGCCGTTGCTCCTCTCAGCTCCCGGCCCCGGAGTTGCCCCTTTAAGGGGGGGGGGGGCTCCGTTTGCGGAGACAAAGCCGGGCGCGCGGCTGGTCCGCGGTGCCCGGATGGCTGTGGGGGGACGCGGCCCCATTGGCCGGCGCGCGGCGAAGGCGGGGCCAGTAACGGGGCCCACAAAATGGAGTCGCGCTCCCCCCCCCCGCTTAAAAAACGGGGCCTTTTCCCCCCCCCCCGCGCGCGCTACGCAGCCTAAATTGTCCTCCCGGTGGGCGGGGCTAGCCGCTCAGACTGACGCGCCGCCCGGCCGCCGAGCCTGCGCGCGAGCCGGGCGGCGTCCAATCGGGCGGCGCCGTGGGCGGGCCTGCCGGCGCGAGCGGGTTAGGCTGCGCGCGCAGCGCCTCTGCCGGCGGCTCGTTCGGGACGGCGCGCGGGGGGGGGGAATCTCCCGCCATTTTTCAATCCTCCCGCCCGGGGCCCGCCGCCGCCCGTCATGGCGCCGCTGCTGGGCCGCAAGCCCTTCCCGCTGGCCAAGGCGCCGCCGCCGGGGGAGGCGGGCGAGAGGTTCGTCGTGCCGCACACGCAGGAGGCCTTCCGCACCCGCGAGTATCCGCCGGGCCCCGGCCCGTGGGGGGGCGGCGTCACCCGGCGCCAGCGGCTGCCTCGGGTCGCGGGCCGTCGGCCCCCCGCGCAGTGCCACAGCCCTCGGGCGAGGCTGAGGCGGGGGGGGTTGTGTGCCCCCCCGGGCAGCCCTGTCACGTGGGGGCGGGGGCCCGGGTCGCTGGGGGGAGGGTCAGGGTGTGAACCCGTCAGCGCCGGCCGGGGCCAGGCTTCCAGCCGAAGGGGCACTGGCGGGGCGGTGCCGGGCACGGTGTGTTCCAGGGGATGGGAGCTCCTGGCTGCAGCCCTGTGCGGACAGAGGCGCTGGGCGTGCCCCCTTGTGGTCCCGGGCCGAAGGGCAAGTCCACACTTGAAGCCTTGCCTCGGCCTAGCTGTGCTGGTGTGGATGCTCCTGTGCTAATGGGAGAGCGGCACAGTTCGGCCACCTGGGTGAGAGGCCGTAGCTGTGTTGATGGGAGAAGCTCTCCCGCTGACATAGTGTGGATCCTCCTATGCTAAGGGGAGAGTGTCTCAGCCACCTGGGTGAGAGGCCGTAGCTGTGTTGATGGGAGAAGCTCTCCCGCTGACATAGCACCGCCTGCGCCAGGGGTTAGCTAAGCATAACTACGTTGCTTAGGGATGTGGCTTTTTCACCCCCCCGAAGGATGCAGTTAAACTGATACAAGTCTGTAGTGTAGGTCTGGCCTAAGTGTTTGTAGGATAATGACCAGGGTAGAAGGTTGGTCCTTGCTTGGTAAGTTTATACCCTAATTTAAGATACGGGACAATAGTAGGTATACAAAGAGAATGAGGCCGAGAACAAGAACACATAAGTCATGTCTGTAAAGAGGTGTGAGAGTTTGAGTGTCTTAGTATAAATGTTAATGAGAGAGAGATGGGAAGCCCCAACTGGCTGGCTATGTAGTAGTTATCAGTAGTCCTCCGTTTACGCTAGTCTTGGAGCAGAAGTGCGTCTTCCGGAGGGATGTGAAGGACAGACTTATTCTTGCGTAAGTGGTGGTGTGGAAAGCACAGCTCTTGTGGGAGAAATTGAGAAATAGGCAACAGAAGTTGCTTGTCTGCAGTGGATACTTTTCTCTTTCTGTACAATTTGAAAGCCCTCTGGGATCTTCTTGTATGAAAGGTAGTATATAAATTCATAGTGGTATAGCATAATAAGTGTTGTTCATCACTTCTTGGAGGAAGGAAAAGGGGGAAGTGGGTGGTAGGCAAATCAATTGACCATGATGGGAGATGTCCCAGTAGTAGTTCTGTTTTGCTTCTGTGGAGAGAACTTACTTATGGAGACAGGCGTGTGTGGGTTGTGGGGGGGTGTGTGTGTGTGTGTGTGGTTTTTTTTTTTTTTTTTTAAATGGGCTGTAACTCTGCAAAGTTCTGCTATGGAGACTGATCTCTACAACAAGTGGGATGGAAATTGCAGGGAGAACTTTAGATTGTGGAGGAAATGTATAAATGTGTATAATGTGCTTGAGAGATCTTGGCAGCGCGTGAGACAAAGAGGCTGCAGAATTTATAAAGACTTGCATTAGAAAGTGTTCTATTACTTCATTATGAAGTGCAGCCAGGTAAAGCCCATAGGAAGGATTATGTACCCTTTGAGATGGAAATGTAAGTCTGCAGTTCAGACAGGTATTACTAATACATTCAATACAATGAAATGGTGTTGAGGTGTCTTAATTCAAAGTGAGTATTAATTTTAAATCATTTGAGTCTGAATAAACCTACAGTTTGTGTGACTGACATCTTTAGATGTTGTGGGATATGATGTATTGAAAAGAGCTCAGAAAAGCAACAAGAATGGGACTTGAAGGCTTCAATGGAGATTAAAATCAGTGATTGAAGTCAGTCCATCCTGCTACATATTGAAATTTTAATCATGTTTTAAATCAGTAAGCAGTAAACCCTGATTTAAACCATTGATTTTAATTGTCTTGCTTTTGTACTTATTTATTTTCATAAAGAAAAGTTGCTTTTTATTAGTTGGTAACCATTAAAACATGTTGATTTGCAACTAAATGTATATCCTTTTCACTAAATTTGGTTTTTCCCTTTTGCAAAGAGGATATACTATATCTAGAGACATATATTTAAGCAGTTCTATAACTTGCATATATTCAGAGTCTTAATTTTTACCTTTACATTAGAAAATGGTGAATATTGTGTTTCTTATGTACTAGCTTAATTTTTTACTTGTTTGGTATCAAACTCTCTTTGGTCAGGAATTCCAAAGCTATTAAAATGCAGAAAAACAAAAACATCCTCAGCAGTTTAAAGGCTTTTTAAATGTTTTAAAAGCTACCTTTAAATGTGCAGGATATACAAGAAATGTTTTTTCTTAAAACATATTTTGTGTTTAAAACTAACAGACTTATTAAGCAAAGGAAGCATTATCTGCAGTTAGCGAATTAAACTTAGTTTCTTATCAGCATGCCCTTCAGGATTTTAGAACTAGTAGATCTCACTCTCACACCTAGTTTTCATTCATGGATTGAAAGTGGAAACCAAGCTTTCCTGCATTCTCAGCTTCCCATTGCTTTTTAATGTTGATTAGTCAACTAGTTCAATTAAATGATTAGTTTAAACTGCAGTGAAAAAGATCTTCGCTCTGCACCTGCAGAACTAGCTACTGCTGTCAAAAGCTGGTTCAGCACGTTAACCAAACTCTGGTTCCAGGTGCTTAGCCAGTGGCTTACCCCCAGTTCAGTGATTTGACTGCTTTTAAGTGATTGGGAGTAAACATACTACTTATTTTTATTTAATTTAAATTATTTTAATAGATTAGAGTACATTTATGCCTTAACATTGGTTGTCATAATTTCAAATTTAATTTTCAATAAGTTTAATTTTAAAAGTAAGCCTGTATTAAATTTAAATGAAAAATTGATGTAAATTAAATGACTTTATTTAAAAAAAAAATCTTATTTGTATCCACATTTATGTATGTGTTGGTTGATTAGCTAGTAAGAGAATGTGAGATGCATGTCTGGAAATGTTTGAAGGGTGTGATTGTCAAGGAAAAAGAGGAATTATTTAGTGTCCTAGCATAGAGAGCATAACTAAAAGTAATGGAGTGAAAATGAGGGAAAACTTGGCCAAGTAGTAGGAAAGGTAGAGTTAGTGAGATGTTATCATATAGAATATTTCCCCTTGAGAAAAGTAGTGGAAGCTCTAATTCTTGGTACATTTATGAGGTCAAAATACTAGTAATTTAGGGCTTCTGTTCTTCGTGTTTATTAATTTGGGGTTCATTTTTAGAAAACGTAGCTTTATGTAGATTCTCAAATCAGGGTTTTTTGGGGTTTTTCTTTGTATATGTTGTAATGAGTAATGTATATTTGCTCATTATATACTGTAATAAGTAATCTCTGTGAGGTGCTCCCTAGTGCGCTCTAACATCATGGTTTTTGAAGCAATATGATGTGGAAGCACACTAGGGAATCTTTAGTGCACACCATCAGGGTGTGTACACATAAATGAATGTGCAACATAGCAGTGCCCTTTAGAAATCACATACTCGTAGTGCATGTTATTGCTCTGTGTAGATAAGGTAACCATTTCTTATGGTTTTTTCCTAGTGTTTATTGGATAAACACAGATTTCATTTTTTTTGTATGGGCCATGTTTATCGGTTAAACCTAAAACCAGAAGTTGTATAGTAAGCATACAATATGGAACTACCGGAAGAGACGCTGGCACAATGGATGTCTTCTATATCTATCTAGGCCAGGGGTCCCGAACTCTGGAGGAAATTTGGGGCAGGAGGAGGGAGTGCAGAAGTGCCACCTAGCCCTGCTTTGCCCCCATCTCCAATCCAGCCCCGCTTCCTGGCTCCCAGCCCCCACTGTGGTTTTGCCCCCACTCCTGGCCCTGGCTCCTGGGTTGGTGCAGATCAGGCAAGGGGGGGGTGTCCCACCCCAAAAGTTTAAGGACCACTGATTTAGGCGTATTACTTGCATGTGTGATGTAGGCAAGGTAAAGATGGGAGCAAAAGAAATGCAGATGAGCCTGTTGATTGTAAGGAGGTAACTAGGAGAATGTACCCCAGAGATAAAGATGGTTTTGGTCATTTTTATGTGCTGCCTGTAGCACAAATGGATGGTATTCCTGGTTCAGAATAGGAATGTGTGAGAGAGGAGAGGGGAGTGGCAGGGTGAAGTCTTCTTTCTAAAGCTGCTTTCAACACAATCTTACTACAAGACGTTTAGGCTTTCTCTTCTCTAGGAAAAAAGGTGTTAGTTAAGAACTCACTTTTATTCCTGGTGAAGACCTAACCTTTGAAATTTTCTTGTGTTGTGTAGGTTCTTAATCTGAACCCATCAATATAATGGAAAGTGAACTTCTTTGGATTTTGTCTAAGGGTTAACTGTAGGTCATACTTAATAAAATATCGAAATGAAGGCTCTCTTCAGGAAAGCATGAAGGATGGCATACAGTGGTGAGCTCAGCTTCCATATGGGCAGGGACACAGGAAGTATCTAAAGAGCAGAGCGGGTGGAGGGATGGGCTGGTAAGCGGAGCTTGAATGCTTATTTGAGTTTCGTTCTTACTTGCAGCTGTGCATGGCTGCCCTACACTATGAAATCCCCTTAAAGCCTTTCTAGAGGAAAAACCCTGCAGAGTCCACTGCATGCTAGATGAAACCTTAGGCTTCTGGTCTGTAACTTGGGATGAGCCTTGTTAATTGCATCTCTCTGGAGAGAGAGGTGATGTGACTTACTGGGCAAAGTTAGAAATACTCTTCTACTCAGGTAGGCTAATGGGTCTACCCAGCAATTCAGTAATATTTATTTTACATCTCACTTGGCTTTATGAAGGATACACAGGGGAAAGGGAGCAGTGTTGTTTTTTTTATGTGGTGTTTTTTAAATTCAAGAGTCTGATATACTGTCCAAAAGACAAACTTTGCCTTCTATGTGGTCCAAGTTTCTTTTTTCCAGTTTGTTGGGTTGCTAGCTTGTGACTTATTTCGAGATGCATTTCATTTACACCAATTGTGGTTTGAAAGACTGCAACTGGGATACGATGTGCAAAACACACAGTTTGAGACTCTGCTTAATTGAGCTGGGCATGAGGGGCAGGAATGCTGAAATCAAATGTCCGTAAGCAGTGGTGTTTGTTCGCTAGTGTTGCTTTCCCCACGAATAAAAGCTTGCTGCTCTCACTTATTTGTCTCCTTCTGTTTAGTAAGTGTTCTAAGGCAATGAGCTGGATTTCAGAAAGTTCAGCATTTCTTACTTTGGAGTAGCACAGAAAATAGTAGAGGGAGAGGTTTCACAAAAAGGAAATACTTTGCAGATGGGCAAAGTTCTAGCTTTCAGACCTTAGCATGTGGGTGTCCAGAAAGTTAAAATATGGTTGGAAAATACTTTACATATTGACAGCACCAAAACAGTATTGCGTCACATTGAAGTGACTCTTAGTCATAGGAACTTTGACGGCCCTGTGGCAAATTATTTTTAAAGCCAAGACATAATGTAAAAGCATGTTTGGTGTTTGTTTTTAACACAAATTATTTTTCCAGTTTTTAACACCTGAGTGCTCTTTAGTGTTTTAACTGAGTGTGATGTTGTCCCTTGCACAAAGTGGTGTACCTCTGATAAATTGAACTTGCATGTTATCCATAGCTATTTTTGCAAGTCTTATCAGTAGCTGATCTGGAATTTTTTTTATTATTATATTGACGCCCATGGAAATTTCAGCCAGTTACCAGCTTGATGCTGTTGGGAAGAAACTGTCTGGTTCACAATCCTGAGTTTGACCTGTCAGGTGACTTAAAATTAGAGATACTGGATCTCTTTCCAATTTGAGTGGAAAGAACGAAATAGAACTTGCATACCTGACTGGTTTAACATATAGTAATCTCTGCAGAAGCATCATCTTGCTTTTCTGGGTTCAGCATTGAATCACAAAATACTAGCTAGTCTTTAGGCTTCCGAGCACTGTTTTTTTAGGAGCTGGGAGGCACAAAAGGCAGCGTAATCTTTGTGAACATGAAGGTGGAATATTAGTTAAAGAATATGGCCAGAGATCAGCATTGATGGGCTCTGACCAGCTGTAATTGGAGTTGAGTTGCATTTGGGCGACAGAGCTGGGCGAGTGGGGCGGCACCCTCTGGATTGTAGACTGGTGAGATACGTGCTGGCTTTAAAATTACTCATTTAAAAGCATAGAGTTCTTATGCACTGGGATTATGCTGCTTTGTTCATGGATGCAAGGAAAAAATGTGTACAGAAAACCTGGAGGTGTGGGAAATAGTGTTAGAAATTTTAGTCCCAGCTAAAATAAGACATTTACTTGCTCTCTTTCAGACTGCCCACAAAAGGAGCTGAGTCTGTCTTTAGGGCAAGAGAGAACAAAGGCCCAGCATGTTGTAGGATAGCGAAGCAGAACCGTAACTCTCTTCCCCAGCCACCAATGCAGCACACAGTCTACCAATTCTGCAAACATTTAATCATTTTTAGGCCTCAAAGATGTGTGCTATCAGTTAAATATTATGTTCAACATTTAACAAATATGGGCAGCCTCGTTCACTTTCTTCTGGCACTTATATGTGCTATGGTATCTATGAACATTCTGTTCAGATATTGCCTGTATTTAGTGGGTGTGGGGGAGTGTTTATGGGGTCGGTTATGACTCCCAAAAGACGGTTGGGACAGCTGCCACTTGCATGTTTGGGATTCTGTCTATACTGAGAGCTGGGATTGTCAGTGCCTATAAAGAGAACTGGATTTAAGCACCATTCTTGCAAGAAAGTTGCAGGCAGGGCTTTAGTGCAGTGGATGCAGTGTCTCAGTTTATTGCTGAAATGGTTTGTAGTGGCTGTAAATACAAGTAAGAATCTTAGTTTATCATTTTGTTTTCCTGGTGAGAGGTGGTTAAAGCAACACGTTAGCCAACCTGTGTCCTTGATGCAGTATGAAGAAAATAACTTCTATCAAAGGTCTCTGCACTAAGTAATCTATGAAGAATGTCTCCTATAAGTGAAGGCAAAGATTAATTTCTGGAACTTGAAAGTTAGCGATTCCATCTGACATCCTAAACAGGTATTTAAAATGAAAAACGGCACAATGAACACTTCTGTACAAATAGTACTGGAGCAAAGATTCAGAATTCCAGAAGCTTTTCACAGTTTTATCATTAAAACACACTTTGGGGTGAAGGGATGTTACACTTTGGATAGTGGCAATCTTCTCTAATGATGACCTATTCCCAGTTTAGTCTCTTGCGTGGCCTTGGTTGCTGTGGATACAAACACAATAGTTACTTCTTGTGTGCATTGTGTAATTTGTGGCTGTTTCCTCTAGCTGGAACAGAGTGGAGAGGGACCCACAAAGACTGGGGTTATTTGCATGTTGGTCGTATGAGTATCCCAAGATTTAGTTTAACTGAAAGACACTAACTGTAGATAGCATAAAATCCTAGAAGCAATTTCAAGCACTAAATAGCATGGCTTTCCAAGGGAGCGTAAGAGAGACATCCTTAACAGGAAGGATTGTAAACTATTCAGCCAAACTGCGTGTAGGCCTCTCTGTCACTACAGTGATACATAGTTATTGTAAGTGTGCTTTATCTTTCATGCTTGTTCTATTGTAACTCTGTTTCCAAGGTAAAGACACTTTTCTTTGCCTTTCCTCTACTTTTTGCATTCTCAATTCTCAGTTTTTAATGACTAAAAAACCTGCAACTTGAGGCTGGTGTTGTGATCTATGAATAAGTTAATGTTAAGTTCAGCTGAATGGAAGGAACCAGTTCAACTAACCTAACAATTCGATTGTTTTGGGTATCCAAGGGGGCCTGCCATGCAGTAATTTTAATCTCTAATAACTTGTCTTTAATTCTGGAGTTTGAGTACAGGATGGAGTAAGAACTTCTGTATCAATTGCCATTTAAACACATTGCTGAGCGTTAGGGCAGGAGCTCTTTATGGTATTTTTCAAAGACAAGCTCTCCGATTTAACTTTAAAATTTAGAGTGGTGTGTACATATGGAAGCTGCAGTTCTGCAAAGCCAAACCTTGGCACAGTATTGTCTCTAGCCTAACCCTACTGTCAAATGGGAAGGGCTATATTGTACTTTGGTTTTGTTGTCTGCTCTCTGAATCCTGTTTTCCTGAGCTGATGCTCCTACAGAGAGTATGAGGCACGGCTAGAGAGATACAACGAACGAATATGGACGTGTAAAAGCACAGGAAGCAGCCAACTGACGCACAAAGAAGCTTGGGAGGAGGAGCAGGAAGTTGCTGAGCTGTAAGTAACAGTGCAAAAGTTGGTATGCATTTGTCTTTAGAATTTGGGGACAGGAGAACTGATTTTAGAATATGTGGCTGCCAGTTATACAGCAAGGCGTTTAGGACTTTGTAGCTGAAATAAATTTGGCTCCAAATTTGACATGCTCACTAATGCAGCTTAATCTGTAATAATACTTTATATAAGAGTCTTCCTCTTAGTGTTCTTTTTAACAGACTAATCTGGAATACAACATTTGACATATCTCTCAAAGCTACCTACATAAAGGGAGACTTTCTCTGGAATTTCTCCTGTTCCACTAATTGTTAAAGGAGAGAAAACAAATGTACCTATGTAGTTTGACTTTTATTGGGTTCCACATAATGACTGTGTGCATACCAGCTGGTTATTCGGCAGTAGTTTTTTTTGTTTGTTTTTTTCCAGATTTATGCAGGCATCAACCAGTGAAACTGGTGCCATTAAATTCAGTAGTATTTTGGAATAAGGTATTGATGATCTGCTCCACTTGAAAAAAACAGCAAAATTGCAAGGGTAGTTCTGCCAGTCTATCTCTGTTTTCTCCAAAAGGTTGGCCTAACCCCTTTTGTCAGTCACACAGAATGGCCAGAACTTTGGTTTGCATCCAGCATAATACTTTCCATGATGAAGGAACCAAATGCAAGTCCTTGAGTGAGCTAACTAGATACCTTATTCCTCAGTTCTGTACCCAGTAAAAATTAGGGGAGTTGGACACCTAACTAAGGGCATATCTTTCTCAATTTTACATATTGGCAAATTTGGTGGCTCTCCTTTCTGTAAAGATGACCCATTCCAAACGAGATTTAATCTACAAACATAATATCTTGGATAGTGCTTCTGCTGTGTTTACTGGAGAGGGAATTCATCATTTTGATTGGACTAGTCAGTGGTCTAGAGAGGAATTACCTGCAACATTTTTCTAGTCCTATTAAGTTAGGGTGGATTGATTTAAATCATGATTTAAATATCACCAAGAGAAAATCATTAATTTAAATCAAGTTTCCCACTGATATTTCTTCACATATTTCTTAAACAATGGTGCAAATCTTATCACTAAACATGTTAATTTACAACTCAGTACAGCATTTTACAACATCTAGGGGGTATACTTCGTGTAATTTTTTAGATAACTTGATTTTTTATTAATTTTAGAAAATAGTACATAATACTCATGAAGCTGCAGATGCAGCAGCAGTACATTAGGAATGGTAAGATATCTCACTCACTCACAAAAGCACGTATATTTTATTAAACTAAATCTTATGTTACATAAATGTTTCACCTTTGCAATTGTAGCAGCCTCCTGAGTTGCTGGCTGACAGCTGTCCTTAAACTCTTTTTATTTTCAAATTTTATTAACTTTAACAGACAGGTCATCACAACAGTAAACCTACGTTGTCCTTAGCTTCTACAACCAGCTCTCATCTTCCCCATCCCCCTGTCACTTTTAGTCATAGACTGAAACAGAAATACGAGTTTTCCTGCTTTTTCAACTCCCAGTCAACTTCTTAGCTTCGAGTGAATAATACCAAACATAAATATTCTCTCTGTGCCTGCAGAGGAAGCTACTGCTGTGAAACATTGGCTTAGCAACTGAAGGAACTCTGTTTCAAGGTGCCTGGCTAATTATTTCCACCAATTCAGGGGAGTGACTTTGTTCAAAACATCAGAAAACATGTACTGTATAAATAGTTCTGCTCCAGCCCTGAAATTTATTATGACTGGCATAGCTGAGGAGTGATTTTGAGATGCCCATCTACCTTTATATCTGAGGTTGAGAATGTTCGCAAGAAAATGAGGTGGAGTTAGTGCTTGATCCATTCCCTTCTTTATTGACTGCAGTTTAACTTTCTGATGAGGTATCTCTTCAGTGTCTCTTGAAGTGCCTTCCAAATTTCGACAGCATCAGCAATGGAGCACCAGTTTCTCTGAAGTTTGTTAAAGACTATGGATATAGGCTTCAGCATACTGAGCATGTCCTCTACATTTCTCTTTAATCCAATGTTACATACTTTGGGTGAGGTGCTTCCATCTATTTTATCAAAACTTCACAAAGTTTTATGAGAATAGGCCAGTTTTTAATAAATTGTTCAAAACAATGAACCACAGAATTCCATCGAACATCTTGAGGGAGAATTAGTTTGGATCCTCCTGCTCTCTTCAGTGAAGCTGAAGCAAAATGGTTGTTATGGAAGTATTTTACGACTTCAACATTTTCTTTTATTCCTGGAGAAGACGTACTTTTAAGTCTTTGGCTAAAAGGTGCATTAAATGGACACTGCAGCCTAATATTATTAAGGAGCATCCTTCTGTTTCTTTTAAGTATCTTCTCATCTTTGCCACATTTGCAGCATTGTCTGTGACAAAAATTCAACTGTCACATGCGCAGTTTTCTTCAGTTTATTACAGCTTTCATTGCCACTTCTTTTACATATTCTGTTGTTTGGGCATTTCCTGATGTATCTATTGTTTCTGAAAGATATGCAACCCCATCTTCTGTTGTCACACAGGCATATATTACTGGATCATTGTGTACATTGCTGCACCCATCAAGGCTTGAACTGGCAAATTTCCCCTCCGTATTTCTTGCACACTGTTCAAGTGCCTTCTCATACACTGTGTGTAGTAACCTTCCACCAATCTCTGCTCTAGCAGGTGGACTCACCTAGCATGGTCACTCACTCTAGCATGGTCATAAGGACTCAATGAAGTGTTTATTGTTAACAGTACGAAAAGGAGGATTTGTGGCATAAATGAACCGAGCAATCTTTTCATCTATAGCGTCTTTTTGGTATTTCCTTGTCTTTACTATAAACCCATCCATGGTGATGGTTTTGCTGGATGATTGAAATCTTTTGCTTGCTATTGATACTTTGTTGTCTGAAATACTTTTAGTTGCAGCACTGCTGCTAAAAGTACTAATGGATGACTCTGAAGTTGCTGCAGATAGACACCGTCCCTTATGCTTAAATGGGATCCTGAAACAAAATTAAAAAGATTTTGAATGGTCGTTCTTCTCACTCTATTATTTAGTTAGTCATTTACATTTTTTTCAGCAAGGATGCAGATCCGATTCCAAATTACCAAAAAAGCTAAGACTGACTGCACTGAGGGGGCACTTAATTTTGGAGTAAGACCCATAGAACTCACTGGCACTTCTGTTTTTTGAGAATCCAAGTATAGGATGGGGTTCCCTTGGGAAAGTTGAGTTATGCTGAAGTAAAATAGGGAATAGACTTAGGGCATCACCGTTATGGTCTGTGGCCATGATGTTCCAGAATAAGGGGCATGTATTATGTAATATAAAATAAGAAAATGACACTGTGGCAACTGGCAACTCTAGATTTCTCTTACTGCAGCTTTCTGTACCATATACTTGCAACATCCAACATAGCAAACAACTTGGGAATTTACTTGTTAAATCACACTTGTACTAAAAGGCACAGAGAGTCTTAAATAATTCACTTTGCAGCACATCATTCTTCAATTTACTAATCAGTTGATCCACATTGTTCTTCACACATATCCACATCATTTTCTCCCAATAAGCAGTTTTCATTATGATGTTTCATTCTTGCAGCTAGGCCTGCATCTCCTTTTTGCACTGCTTACACTTAACACGTTTTCCTTTTTTACCCAGGGAAGGCATTTTCTTCAAAATATTCCCAGATAGTCTCTCTTTTACACCCAGAAGCCATGATAGTTTCTCTGTGCCAAAAGTGTGGGGGAATATAGGAAGCTGTGTGTATACTGGATAATGTCTTCCCTTTTTCTTTCCAGTCCAGTCCCCTCTTCCTCTCTACTCTGCCTCCATCCTTTGTGTCTCTGTCTTTGACAGTGTCTTACTAACTTCTCTGCCTTGATTGGCCCAGCTCCACCACCACATAAGCACAGAACAACAACAATCCTGTCCAGCCTGTGTCTTTCTTTGCACATGTGACTTTAGTCCACTGAGAAACAGAAACTGAAAGCCCAGAACTTTCAAGAAGCCAGAGCTGGTAGTTAGGCTGGACAGACTAGAGCCATTAATTCATTTTTATGAGACTAATTGTAGGTTTAGCATGTTTGTGATGAGATTTGATAGTAACTGTTTTTTAAATGAGAGAGAAATTTAGAATTGATTTAAAAAAAAATCTAAAATCTGATTTTTAAATTAACAGATTTTTTTAATCATTGATTTTTATCCACCCTGTATTAACGTGCTCTTTAAAAACTATTCCTCAACAGTCCAGGGTGCCAGAAGTCTTAGACAGAGGTATTGTCCTCTCTGATCTCTCCCTGGCTAATGCTCTTCAGTATGCGGAATGTATGTTGCACATTCTGTAATTGCATAATCTTGAAGTAGCTGAGTTAGTGGATCATTTGCCTAGCTTGGCTGTTTGTATCTGATACAATGATACAGGATTAGCTAACTGCTCCTGGTTTTATGAGTTTTCAGTTACATGAATGGGTGTCTCAATTCAGGTTAGCTACAGATTCTTATATTTTTCTTAAACCAAATAGAGATCCAGTGAAATATGTCTCTTAGAGACCAGTCTCCATAAAAACTTCATGCAGTTGCAGTTTTAAAACTTAAAACATTGATCTGAATGTACAAATTTAGTCAGCCTTTGTCATGAGGAGGAATTCACCAGTTAATAATCATAGAATAACTACAACTGAGGATTCAATCAGTAAGAGCTACCTTAAATTTATAAGACAAGAAAACTTTTGTTAGGGTGAAATGGAGATTTTTCTACCACTAAACAAACTTGAATTTGGTCTTTTCATATTTTTTTAAGGCAATATATCGCAAGATTTCAAACCAACAAATCTGCTCTCGGTTAGAAAGAGGAAACATGCAAGCCTGCCCCTCCTCCCCCCTCCCCCCCAATCTTTGTAGCTGATCATAACACCCTTCACACAACTAATTCAAGATCATCCAACAATACTGGGTACATCAGTTGGTGGAACATGTATTATCTTCATAGACTGAAATATTACACAATTGATTTAGCAAAGACCTGTTCTGCCCTGCTTACTGCATTATAAGAAATATAAAAAGCTGTGATATGGGAGAAAATGCTAAACTTCAGTTGGGATTGCAATGCTCCTGAAGGGAAAACTCATCTTAAAATGAAAAGGTGGAAAGATAATTGAGTGTTCATATGTCTCATAATAACTGAGTTAAATAAACTAAATTATACACCTCTCCTGGACAGAATACAAAATAACTCGAAGAAAGGTTGGTGCTATAGGTGCAACTGCAGTAGAAACATTTAAGAATAAAAAACATGGAATTTATTTTTCTTTGAGTGCTTGCTCATGTCTATTCCATTCTAGGTGTGTGCATGTCTCTGTGCACGGTTGCTGGAATTTTTTTATCACCCGGAGTCCTGCACACATGCCACTGTATATGAGGTGCTGCCGGTCCTAGCCCCTTCAGTTCCTTCTTTAAGCCTGTGATACCTTCTGTAGTTTTGCTAGCTGTTGTTCGTTCTGTTAGTTAAGTAGTTGTTAATAGTTCAGTAGTTAGGTTCAGAATAGTCCCTGCTGGGACCTTTGCCCGGAACTGGTCTGCAGGTTTCAAGTCCTGAGTCTCCTGCAGCAAACCCTTCCCTCTTAGTGACCCCCTAAGGCAGCTGCCTGAAGTGCCTAGGGGAAGGTCACAGGAAGGAGAAGTGTAAGATCTGTAAAGCTTTCAGGCAGCAGACCCAGAAGGAGAAGGAAATCTGCCTGAAGGCCTTACTGATGGAGGCAGTGCTAAGACCAGCGTCCGAGCTGGCATGATCCACCTCGGTGCCAAGTATGACGTCAGGACAAAACACCCACTCAACACCGGTCCCGACACGGCACCAGTCCTCTTCCTCTTCTCCATCAAGGAAGAAACAGAAGAAGCAACATGTGGAGAGAGGCCAATCCTCCGCACCAAGAAAGTCCAGGGAAGCAGGGTCCAGTGTGGAACCCGTATTGGGTCAACCGACTGAAGGTCAGCAGGAAAGGAGATCATTGCCCAGAAGCACGACCCTGATGAGAGAGCCCCTTCTGACTGTTGGGAGTGGAAGGGGGCCTCTTCAGATTGCAATGCCATTGATACCGGAGGCATTCCAGGCAGTGAGGAACCTGATGGCCCTGCTGTTGCCGCCTTCTCCTCTGCTCCTGGTGCCATTGAAGGAAAAGGTGTTGGTTTCCAAGGGGAAGCTTTCAGTGGTTCCCTCGCAGTGGCTGCATTGCTCTCCCGAACAAAGGGGCCCATTCCTGGGGGCCAGGTCACTGTGCAGGGAGTCAGCGTCATGGCACCAGTCCCCCAGAGGGCACTCCTGATCCCTGCCTCCGGGGCACTCCTCAGTGGAACATTAGAGGCAGTTGCTGACCACCATATCTCTGGCACTGAGATATATTCCTTCCTTCCTTCCGCCGGCCGCCCCCCCCCCCCCCCCAAAAAAAAGGTTGTCTGGCAGTGAGTCTGTTTCCTCAGAGGAGGGCAGGAAGCCAGCTGCCCAATTGGGGCATTGACTCAAGAGCAAGTCCCCTGCTCTGCAGATCCTGGTTGGCTCCAAGGCCAGTGCAATGGCTGGATCGGGGATCCCAGTAGCCCTAGGCCTTCTCTCATTCAGGTCCTCTGGCATACAGTCCGCTCCAGTGGCCATGGGACGGTGCACAAGTCAGCGCTGGAGGAGGACTCGGACCCCCAGTAGGAGACGTCATCAACAGCTCCCCCTCAGCAGGAAGGGTTGCCACTTTCCTCCATGCCAGCTCAGTCCTCCTCATCCTCCTGATGACTGTCATGTCGATTGTGTCGGGGCCACCTGTCCCTCTTGATGACTTTTGGCCCCACCAAGAACTCCTTCAGGGGATGGCCTTGAATTTGGGTTTGGAGGCAGAGGAGCTCAAGGAGGCCTCAGACAGCCTCTTTGATATACAGGCAGCAGCAGCCCTGGCCCGGGTCGCCCTGCCTGTACATGAAGGGGTGCTCAATGTGGTAAAAGTCCTGTGTAGGCTCCATCCTCTGTGGCCCCAACATCAAAAAAAGCAGAGCAAAAGTACTATGTTCCCACCAAGGGATTTGAATATCAGTTCATCCACCCCTCTTCGGGTTCCCTGGTAGTGGCGGCTGCTAACGAACACAGTAGGGAGGGCCAGCCTAGTGCATCTCCCAAAAACAAGGATGACGACAAATCTGAACCTTTTTGGGGAGAAAAATTTATTCAACAGCAAGCCTGCCTGTTCCTCAACCATCTTGCCCCCTTCCTGTCCAAAAGGGCCGAGATGCCAAGAACCCAAATGGTCTGATGTTATGATCTCAGTGGGATATGTCCTGCAGTTTTCTTCCTCCCCACCCCACACAACCCTCCCCTCCTCGTCCATCTTCAGGGACCACTTTCATGAGCAACTTCTCGTGTGGGAGGTGGAGAGCCTTATCAGCCTAAGGGCTATAAAGGAGTTATTGACACACATGAAAGGGAATGGATTTTATTCCCCGTACTTCCTTAATCCCAAGGCGAAAGTCCAAGCCCCAGGCGACTTCTCTGCTTCATTGTGGCCTGCTCCCATTTCCAATTTACAGCATTATCCTTTGGCCTCTCATCTGCCCCAAGAGTGTTTACAAAATATATGGTGGTGGTGCCAGTGCGCCCAAGCCTTTGGCTATCTGTCCATTGCTATTGCTCTCCTGGAAGGTATCTTTCCTAGTAGCGATTACCTCCGTGAGACAAGTCTCTGAAATTAGGACACTTACCTCAGAGCCGCCATACACAACCTTCTATAAGGACAAGGTCCAGTTGCGGCCTCATCCCACTTTCTTACCCAAGGTGGTGTCTCAATTTCATTGTAATCAAGATATATTTCTCCCAGTGTTCTTTCCCAAGCCGCATGGCTTGAAGGAAGAACAGAGGTGGCACACACTTGGCTTTAAGCGGGTGTTAGTACGTAGAAATGTAGAAAGCTAAGTTGTTCTGGAAAACTATGCAACTCTTTGTTGCAGTGGCAGATAGGATGAAGGGCTTACCTGTCCCCACCCAGTGCATTTCTTCCTCGATAACTTGCTGCATCAAGTTTTGTTACAAGCAGGCAAAGGTGCCTCTACCGGGTGTCATCACGGCCCACTCCACCAGAGCGCAAGCTTCCTCAGCGGCCTTTCTGGTGTAAGTGCTAGTGCAAGACTTCTGTAGAGCTGCCACCTGGTCATTGGTGCACATCTTCACAGCCCACTATGCCACTGTCCAGCAGGCATGGGATGATGCTGGCTTCGGCAGAGCGGTGCTGCAGGCAGCTCATCTGTAACTCTGGGCCTACCTCCAAGGTATTGCTTGTGAGCCATCTAGAATGGAATCGACATGAGTAAGCACTTGAAGAAAAGATGGTTACCCACCTTGTAACTGTTCTTCGAGATGTGTTGCTCATGTCTATTCCATGACGACCCCTCCTCCCCCCGTCCCCACTGTTGGAGTTGATGGCGAGAAGGAACTCAGGTTGTGGGGCTGGTGGCACCTCATGTACTGCGTCATGTGCGTGGGACTCCAGGGGGCACCAGAATTGGCCCTATGGCTACTGCTTAAGGGAGAAAAATTCCAGTAACTGTGCACGGAGGCACGCACATGCCTAGAATGGCATTGACGTGAGCAACACGTTTCAAAGAACAACAGTTACAAGGTGAGTAACTGTTTTTTCTAGATAGGAAAAATGTAAAAACAAACTCTTGTCATGGTGTTGGGTCAGTAACACAGGCAGGGAGTGTTTGTTGTATAGGTAATGCTTAATAGGGAGATGGCGATGGCCAGCAACATAAGCACTGCATTATGGCCCTGTTGTTCAGATGAACTTCGTATTTCTCATGGCTAAGATCAAGGCCAGCAAATTTGTATTCGTGACCCTATGAATGTTTGTTTTGTCTTACGATAAATCCCACTCTGTTTACATTATTGTATATTCTAATGTGGTGTCAACTTGAAGCATTTAAACTGTCAAAACACTCTCAGTGGCATGAACTGGCAGATCATATTGCATTTCGTGTGTTGTTAGCTCAATCATGTAAACTTTTCACAACCTTGTTCAGTTTGAAGGAGGAATTTCCCACCTGGTATGAGAAACTGGTACTGGAAATGGTCCACCACAACACAATCTCCTTGGAGAAGCTTGTAGATGCAGCCTGGCTAGAGATCATGACCAAATATGCAGTGGATGAGGAGTGTGACTTTGAGGTGAGGCTCTAGTTTCAAATACTTGTTATGCTTCCGTTTTAATGCTGCTGCTCTCAGGAGGGAGATTAAAAGAGATCAGACTTTTTTTCCCCTCCACACTTAATGACTATCAAATTTGTGCAGGATGGTAGGAATCTCACCTTTTTGTGGAATCCCCTTGATAGTGCTTCCAAAGCAATAGTATGGAAGCCAGTTTCTTAGGCAAAGGCTAATCTGTGTAGTTGTCAAAAAATAGGAGTGTCTTGGGCGAAGGAAACTTACGTTGTACCTAGAGGTCTAACGTGTAAGGTGTAACTGCTGCTTCTGTTCCACGCATAACATGCTCCCAGCAGGAATAGCAGAGTGTAACTGATATGGCTTGCAGTGGTTTCATTCTCTGACTTCTTAGAACAGTCTATAGCAGTGGCAGAAGCTCAGATGTGATTAGAGGAAGCCCTTCCCCCTTCAAAAAATAAAAGTGGGACGGACTGAATGGAAACTCATGCTTGTCAAAAAGACGGGGGAAGGTGCAGTCCTGGTCCTGTGACAATATATATTTGGAACTGAGTTGTGTCCTCTCTTTCCTGAGCTGGGACCACTGAAGTGGCACACGCGGCCCTTGCAACACATCTGTTTGGCAGACCGAGGAAGTAGCAATGATGGATTTTAGAAAAGCTGTGTGTGGTTTTTCCTGTCTTTGGAGTATAAGCGATCCTTCTGAATAGAAGGTTAATGGTGAGACCTTGTAAGTCTGTGAGAGGGGAAACTAAGGTCAAAGATTAAAAATTTTCTCTCAAACTATAGCATGTGTGTATATGACTTTTATTTTGTTCACCTTCCTTCCCTCCCTCCAAGTGTTAGAGCTGATCAGCTCATATTCCCGCCTAGTTACAGTTCTTTGATGCATTTTTCTGTCAGGTTGGGAAAGAGAAAATGCTGCCAGTTAAAATTGTGAAAGTACATCCACTGGAGAAGGTGGATGATGAGGCTGCTGAGAAGAAATCTGATGGAACGTGTGATTCCCCATCCAGTGACAAAGAGAACTCCAGTCAGGTAGCCCAGGACAACCAGAAGGAGTCAGTCCTGAAGGAGGAGGACAGCAGGCGAGAGACTATGAGTAAGTAACAAGACAGTGTACTTAAGGGTTTGTAGTTTGGGGAGAAGGAGGATGCACAAATCCAAACGTTGTTCTCAGGCCTGGGTTGTGAAATACTCTATGTACATGGTCTCCAAAGAGCACTGTATGAATCTTGTCATTCAATGTAACACAACACACTGATACTCTGATAGCTAGTGGTGTAGTTGTAATGGAGTTAAAAAGCATTGTGAGTCTCCAGCTACATATAGTCCATTCCAAAACAGAAAATATGCCACAGCTTACTAGTTGATTAGAAGTTCTGTGATATACCACTTAAAACTAGGAACTTGCATAGAATTTGCCTGGCCAATAAAAAAACATAGGCAGAAAAGAAAAGTTTTGTGGTCTGAATGACTTTGACTTACAGAAATCAACATTTAAATTTGCTTTTGTCCAATATAAACATATGAACCTCTCTTCAGAAGTCCTGTTAATCACAGCATGTCAGCTGTTTCTTTAGGATCTTTGTCGAAGCTAAGAAAGATCGGGCATGTTACTCATCACGAGTGGAGCTGTGCTGGTGTGGTGGTAGAAGCTGTAGCATAGCTAGGGCTTGTCTTCATCAGTATGTTTAACTTCACTCAGAGCAGGGTTAGGTCAGACAAGGGTAGACCTGACTGAGCCATGACTGTGCTGTAGCTTCCAAAATTGCTGCTGCTGGCTGACAGTTGTCAGTGTAGATGCAACGTTATTTATTATCCCAGATATATGGAGGCATACTAAACACATTTGACTGACATACACGAAGGATGTTGACCGTCCAATATCCTGTCCACAAGGCGGGTCAAATATGTCGCTGAAACAGTGGCTAAGCTGTCTTCCACTGATGCTATGGATGGGACCTAGATTTTGCTTCCACCTTCTTAGTGTTTTAGAGGGGCACCTTTCTAGGCTGCTGTGGGAATGCTTCAAGACTCTTCCTGTATTTCAACCCACTGCTGGTACCAGACACTTCTCTTCTCATCTGTTCCTCTTGCTGGAGCATAACTGATTGCACTGGTACCTACCATATTGCTGTATTTAGGGTCACTTTTTATGTAGTGACCAACAGACAGCAAAATGCAGCAAAAACACATTACCAACAAAAACAGTGAATCAGCAGAACTAGGGAATGGATTGTGCAGTATTTAACAAGTAAGAAACTACCCTCTGGGAACAACTAGGGTGATGCATACTTGTTGATGGAGCTGGTAGTTAGGTACTAGCTCACAGCTAGTGGGGTGGAATTGCTAGGTGTTGGATTAAAATGTCTTTCAACCACATCTTGAATTTAGATGGCATAACTTAACACATCGTGTTCAAAAGAACCGCTGATAGGAGCAGGGTGCAAATCAAAAGCAAGGAGAACCAGAGTTTTTCCATGCTTTCATTTTTCTTTTGCTCTTTTATAACTCTTCGAAACTTCCTCAACTTTAGAAAAGTTAGTATCAAAAGGAAAAAAATGGAACTGTAGCACTACCTATCTGTAACTCTTAGTATCTTCAACTTTTTGCAAAAGTTTGTGGATTTGGAAAAGGCCACTTTTTGTTCTGTGAGTTTTGAATGAAAAATTTCAGCCAGGTCTGATCAGTCTGAAATATGAAAGCATCTACTAATTCTTGAAAAGTGCTTGTTATGGTTAATTTTTGTAACACTGGAGGGGGAGGAGTAGAGTCCCCATTTTACACAAGAGGAAACTAGGAGTAGAGGTGAAATGGCTTACATACAGTGACACAGGAAATCACTGGCAGAGCCGTGACTGGAACCCAGATTTCCCAACTTCTAGTCCTAAGCTTCAATGGATTCTTACTCAATTCAAATAAGAAACTGTTATACTGTAGATGTATTCATGCCTTGAGCTATGGACTATGTAAAATGTTGTTAATCCTTGTAATTGTCCATACTATTTGAGAAATTGTTAACATGTGGAGAAACAGTCTGGCCTTAAACTCTAAGGCTGTCTACACTATAAGCGAGGGGTGTGATTCCTCTACTCTGTACGCATACTCATGGTAGCTCAATGGAAGCTAGCTTGCATATAAATAGCAATGTAGTTGTAGTAGCGGAGGCATGGCTGACCATTGGCAAGTACAAATTCACGTGAAACTGATGGTATGTACTCAGCATGGTCCAGCTACACCTTCCCTGCCATTACCCATGCTACCATGGCTACACCGCTGTTTATACTCATTAGCTTCATGAGATCTGGTGCAAGCGTATGTACACAGTCAGGAAATCACACCCCTAGCTCATATTAGACATAGCCTATGAATTTATTAAACAAATGGCTGTATTAGTAATGCTTAGCATGGGGCTAAAGCACAGTAATTTAATTACTGGGGAAGGAAGATACAGCAAATCCTTGTCATGGGCAAGTAATTGGCAAGACAATGTGGAATATATTTGTTTTATTTAAAATACTAATTTGGTCCAATTTATAGTATCAATGTAATGTTTGCCAAAACTTCATTAAACAAAATATAACAGGAGCACAGAAACCCCAAGTCTGTTCCTTTCTGAAAGGGACTGAGGGATACAGCCCAGCCCTCTGTGCTGCAGTGTGGCTTGGTAGCTATGTCAGACAAGTCAGGACTCCTGAGTTTTATTCTGGTTGTGGCACTGATTCTGACTTGGGTACAGTGATTGGTCTAATCTCTGCTTAAGAAACACCTTTGCAAAATAACGATGCTGTACAGGAAATTAACATTTTGAAGTGCTTTGCAGTCATCAAAGATGCTGTGAGTATGTAATTCCACACAAAATAATCTCTTAATATTAACAGTACAAGTACACGATTAAACTCCCAGTGTTAAGCATTTGTGTTCAACTATAACTCTGCTGTCTTGGGTGAATGCACAATATTCTTTTAGTTACATAATTAATATTTATTCTGCAATGTAACAATGCAGTTTTTCTACAAGTTTAGATACCATGTGTATCTTGTAATACTTAGCTGAGTTCTAGAATCCTTGAAGATAAGTATGAAATGCTTACATTACTTATACAACACGCTACAGATGAAGTGATGAGAACTTCTGATATATATATGCTAACTTCAGTTAATGGCTTTAGACCTTGAATTATGTCTAAAAGACCAAGCTGCTGATTGAAGAGAGAATGTCTAGTACATGACTAATCAAACTTCTGCCTGTTTAAAGGGAAGATAATTCCTTATAGACTAACTTTAAGTCAATAACTATATATTGCACTGTTAATAAAATTTGAGGTAAGTGTACAAGAATGAGGAAAAAAGATGCTATGTTACCCAAGCATCTTAAGACTGTAATATAAAGTTGTGTTTGAGAAAGCATGTGACTGAAAGCTGTGTTGTGCTGCATGCACAGAAGAGGGCAGAGTAAACCATAGCATTTTCTTGGTGCTCTTCATGTGGAACTTAATGTGATTTTTTTTGGGGGGGGGGGAGGAATAAATAAAGCCACTTCAGCCTCTTGGATTTGAAGCCCTGTTGCCTTCTATAGTGCATGTTGATTACATGACTTGGATATACCTAATATGTATTAGCAGCTCCTGACCTATAGACATTAGGACTTTGGAAGAAGCCCCACTTTTTGTATATCCTATGAATAGCGCAGCTGGAAAGGGCTGCTAAGGTGCATAGACAAGGCTTGCATTCCTGCATGCCTTAGTAGGTCCACCAGCATGGAATGGGGGTAAATGGGCTGGGCAGCTGAATTAGTCAAGCTGGGAGCCATAAATGTGAATCCATTAATGTTGAAGAAAATAATTTAGAGTTTAATCTGTTTTCTTTTTTTGTACATGTGCACAACATAATTGTGGGAATGCTCTTCACAAGTTTAGTGGAAAAAATGGCCTGTGCAGTCATAATACAGCTAAATTAAAAGCATCTTTCTCTGGAGTGAGGCTGAGTATTGCTCCTCAAAGGATATTTCCACTTGCTTAAAAATGACTGAAACTTTTTGGAAAGTGAGCCAAAAAAATCTGAATGGAGGCAAAGAATTAGAAACTTCAATGTGAAAACTTTTCCTAAGACTCAGGGTGACCCACTGGAAATAGTTATATAACTGTAGCAATCATTCAAAACGTTTTTGGAATATCTAAAATATTTAATAAATGAAAGGAAAGAGCTTCATTTGCATGCTTTAGAATGTTAACATCATTTTGTTAACCCAGTTCTTGCTGGTGTTTAACTTCTTGCTATAGAAGACTCTTAAAATCAGATTATAATTCCTAAAATTGTGTTTACATTTTTAGCTCTAACCTTTATTATATGTGGTCGATGGAGTCACAGCTGAGCCTGTCTTAGCATTCAGTCACTCAAGTTCTGCTCATGCAGTTCTCATCTTTCATTATCTAAGACCCGGTCCTCCAAGCTATTTAGGCTCCTAACTTCCACTGAAATCAATGAGAGTTAGCTGCCTAAATACCTTTTGAGTATCTGGGATGAATTGTTTTGCACACAACTTTCATTGTGCTCTTGAGTAGTAAAAACCTAATATAGTAATGTCCTTTCTATGACTACAGTCAATAGTAGACTGTTAAAATGTTAATGAATAGAAGAAATACTAACGCAAGGCAAAATCTATGACTTATGCATCCTGAGCAGCTAAGAGTGCCTCTTGTTATTTGGTCTTGACAAGAAGAGTGTGGCCTCTTCTCTCAGGTGTAACCTCTTCTCTCAGGTCTCTGATAGCATGAGCTGGGCCTGTCCCCTCAAAACCAAACTACTGTAATGTGCTGAAAATGGGGCATCACCTTTTAGACTCTCTGCACTAGCTTTAGTTAGTCTCTAATGTGGCTGCCCATTTATTAAATGGTACTTCATGCAGAGAGCACGTTATACCTATGCCCTGTAATCTAATCAACATTGCCTCCTTATTCATTTTGGAGGGAGTTTAAAGTGTTGGCTTCTTAACCTGTAAGTCCTTATTGCTTTAGGACTTGGCTGTTGGAGACAGATTCTCTGACCATGCAATAGCACTGTTGGCAGAATCCACTGAAATACTGAGTTTATAATCCCCTAGTTTAAAAAGGAGAGAGCTGCTCTCTTGCATAATCTTCTGTGAGGATGTGATGCTTCCTGGGGTTGGGAGGCACCTTGCTATCACTTGCCTTTAGAGTGAGAGAGCCTCATTTATACCTGCCAGTGGTCAGGTCCCTGGCAACCCTGATAGAGGCAACACAATATTACCTTCTCAGACCCTACTGGCTCCACTGTCCCTCAGCAGGCAAGTGGTAGGTACACACCAACCTCCAAGTCCTTCAAGCCTCCCTCTGGAGTGCCCAGGCCCTGGTCTACTGAACATTCAGATTCACTACTCCCAAAGGAATAGTACACACTAGCTTATTAGTTGTAACTCAGGATCACCACGCTGCTTAACACACATCACTTTGATAATAAACTTATTCTTGTTTTCATTATTAACGTATCTAAGAACAGAGATTCAAATGATAGAAAGTAAGAATAGCGGAAACAAATGCTTGCATAGAAACCAAAATCATAACATGCTTTCTAGAGCTTAAACTTAATTCACAGGCCATTCCCCTAGCTTACCCCAAATTCTTTTCCCATCATTTTCAATCAAGATGGCTATGGTCCCCTTTCATAAGATCAAGTCTGCTTACAGTTTGTCTTAGTAGATTGAAGGATGCCAATGTGTTTCACTGCACCCCCAGATATACCCGACCTCCAATCTTCATCTGAAAATGGTGTCCATCTGTCCTCATCTTTCTCTATTTACCTTTTCCTGTTAGTTTCTTTCTGAAGCCTCCACAAGCCCTTCATTAGATCTCGGCTCAGTACGCTAGTAGACTTCTGTTGTGAGACACACACAATATGCTGTAGTCCAGCACGGGGAGAAGTTTGTCCCAAGGCAAGCTATCTTTGAGTGACCTCCCTTTAACTACAAGACTTAGAGAACATAACTTGACTCCTCTCTCCCATTCCGTACCTACATTTCACAGTGATTGTGATGACCAGTGTGACACAGGCTTTCGTTAGAGACCTTACATGATATTCTTTTGGTGAACCCAGGGGATCTATGTACTCCTGCATCCTCTGCTGGTTGGCATCAGGGGCTTGTTGGATCACAGAGATCCTCAATTTAGGTACTTGTTCCTCACTGACTTGTCTACCAGATCTCGACTGCCTTCTGAGCAGACTGCATTGCCATCTCTTTTTGTCCTTTGCAACCAGGTTTTAAGTGGAGTGAGGGATAAAGGTGGCAATAAATAGATGTGGCAATGTTTCAGTTTCGTTGACTGATGTTTGGACACTGCTTTAATTGTTAGTGTCTAGAGCTGCTAAAACCATAAAGTTTACAAATGAGAGATAATGGTGTATAGAAATCTGTTTCTAGCCTAGGTCTAGAATTTTGCCTAAGTACACACACTTGATCCTTTTTTTTTAATTCATAACAATGAGCGTAAAAATAAAACTTGGGGTGGCTTTCTACAGTAAGCTCTTCCTGAAGAGAGATTTTTTTAGGGAAGACAAACTTCTGGCTGTTCTCTGGACAGGAAGTATGCACATGTTCTTTGTAGTAGTCGTCATGGTTCCTTTGAACAACGTCATAGTTGTTGTATGTGTATTTAGATAATAGACTAAATGTCTTGTGTTGAAGAGAGCTGACCCACTCAAAACTCTCTTGATTACATCTTTTCTCAGAATCTGAATAACTTATGGAAACGTGAGAGTTCTAAACCATTTGAGCCATTACATTTAGCTTGTTCTGTACTATTAGTTTGTAGCAAAACTCCATGGTGGAATGATTTCCAGAAATAAGTGGTCTGATCAAATTCACCAGCTGTATTTGGTTGTTAAAAGTAAACTTGAATGGCACACCGAAAACTCCACTGAGAAATGAAGACCTAAATCTTCAGTCTTGCCCTATTGTGTTTAGTACTGCAGGTCTTTTGGGATGTGACCATCTGTTTTACCAAGGCCCCTGCATTTCTGTGAAAGGAACATGTGACAAGTCTAAGCATGGTCTGTTCATGGTATGACTGTAGTCTTTTTAACTCCATACCCCCTAGGTCTGTCTTTCTCAGCAGTGCATCAGTAACTGTTTTGCCTTCTGGTTGACCAGGTGATCGGGCACGCAGGTCCCCTCGGAAACTTCCTACTTCTCTGAAGAAGGAAGAGAAGAAGTGGGTGCCACCAAAGTTCCTGCCACACAAATATGACGTTAAGCTGCAAAACGAAGATAAGGTGAGATGCCTATTTGAATCTTCTATTATGCAGCGTTACAGAAAAGAATGAAATAAATAAGCCCTGTGTACCATTAAACAGCAGTGAAGATTTCTTTAACCACATTTAGTATTGTTTAGAAATGTTGTCTTAATGGGGTGGCTTAAGCAATGGTAAGTAACTGCTAACTGGTTGTTAACTGACTAATCCCTGATCTGTCTGCCAGTTGTTTGATGAAATTTAGCCAGTGATATACTAACTGTAGAAGTGACCAGTAATAACTGCTTATATTTAACCAGTGATACCTTGTAAATGACATCATAGCTAATTACACGTCAGGAAGTGCTGTGGTTTGCCGCACTGCTGCATGCTTTCAATTCTGTCATCTATTCATTAGGGTGGTCAAAATCCTGATAGGAAGGCAGCAGTGACTTCAAACTAATGATTACAATTTACAGAGTAACTCCCCTGGTCTCTAAAAGGTCTTGATAAACTAGTCTCTTTTCTTTAACCAAATATTAGTGGTTGGGCATTTTTGCCAAACAAAGCAGTAGACTTAGGGCAAGAAATATGCAACATAAGTTAACATTTCAAATACTTAAGTGACAGTTTTTACCAAATTGGACATCCCACCAGTGTGTCTCAACTCTCCATGCTACAAGCACTGTTTTTTCTAATCTGGGGTTGCAACAGGTGGGGTCACCCAGAAGGGTGGATAACTTTTGGCTAAGAAGCAACATTGTGTACCATACCTGCGCTCTTGTGCTGTTTGAGAGAATATATAAAAATTGAATGTTACTGATCTGTCTTTGTGTGATGTTTCAAAGATCATCAGCAATGTGCCAGCAGATAGCTTGGTCCGCACAGAACGCCCTCCCAACAAAGAGATCCTGAGGTATTTCATCCGCCATAATGCTCTACGGGCTGGCACAGGCGAGAATGCTCCATGGGTGGTAGAGGATGAATTAGTGAAGAAGTATTCGCTTCCCAGTAAATTTAGTGATTTTCTGCTAGACCCACATAAGGTAAGAACTCTCATTTTAAAGTCTGCATGAAGGGATGGTGCTGGGAGTGTGGAAGAGACACTGGCCAAGATTTGCAAGTGAATAATTTTTTTTATTGACACCTTAAAGGGGCCTAGTTTTCAGGCTGAAAGCCAGGCTCTTCCTGAAAAGTTGCCTTAAAGGAATCGATTAAGATGAGCACATGAAAATAGTTATCTTTGAAAAGATTGGCTGGCATGGGTTTAGCTGGGCCATGGGTAGTCCTTAATTACACTTAAGGAGTGGAACTAGGTGAGAAGCCCAGAGTCCTGGTGTCATCAGATAGAATGAACTTCAAATTAAGTTGTCTGCTTAAATTGCATTCCTCCTTGCCAAGCTGTAGCAATTCTATAAAGAGCCCCCACTCTTGAAAAAGAAGAAATATAATTTTAGTTGGACTCCATATTGTCAGCAACAAATGTTGCTTGATTTATTGTGGTCACTATTGGCAGTTTTTTCGATCCCTTTACTATCCAGAAAACACACTTGTTTGTGAAACACTCAGTGTAGAAAATTTGGGTGAAGGAGACCTGCATATACTATTGTAAGGCAATGTGTTTATTCAATGACTTTATTTCATTTAGAGGTCTTTTCCAGTGCCTTGTGTCAGGGCAGTCTAGTGGCACAATTACTCTGACTGTGTTTTTTTTTTTTTTTTGCTTTAAGTAAGCAGTGTAAATCTCAGCAGATGAAGTTAACTTGAGATGTCAGTTTGCTATATAGGACAAAGCTATAACCTTTATCCAATAGTGTGAATTACTGAACCATTTATCTGTTTATAGTAGTTTAGCAATTGTAGTTGAGATATTAAATATTTTGGCTGTGTTCCCATAGTTTTTATTAGTTCCCAGCAGAATTAATATTGAACTTTCATATAGTGCTCTGGATTCACAGATCTTAGTGTTTTACAAAGGAAAGCAAGTGTTATCCCCATTTTATAGGTGGGGAAATTTGAGATGTAGAGGTGAAGTGATTTGCCCAAGGTGTGTCAGCACATCAGAGCAGAGCAGAGCTGAAAATAGGACTGGAGTTTCTCAGTCATGTGCCCTACTTTTGGACCACTCTATTCTATTATTGGATCCTAGGTGCAGGTTGCCATCCCCTAATCGAGGGTGCTACTTTTGGCTACCCCATGGCAACCACCACACCTTACACTGAATATTCCAAATAGCAGGGCTAAAAGGGGCTTTCAGGCTAACCATTGCTCCATTCTGGAGCGCAGAATCCGCCTTTGGAAGATGTGCATATTGGGGAAGTCCTGGGATTTTTCTTTATGGAATAATTCTAGCATGGTTCAGACTTCATAAAACTGCATCCTAGAACAGATAAATCCTTTTTTGACATCTTTCCACCTGCCCTAGTAGGATGGCTCCATGCTGTAGCAGATACTTTTAGGGTCTCATAGAAGTCTGGCGTAAGTTTACTTAAAGGAAACATTAATATAAAATCATGAATATGCAGAATGCCTCTTAATTTACTGTAGTATTTGGGGCATTCAGTTATTAAAAACACATAATTAAAAAGTATTTGCTGACCACCTTTAAATGGTTGAGTATTCAAAGTACCAAAGGAGACATGCTATCAATGTAAATAATTTTATTCTATTTGCACTTGCAGTGACTTGGCAAACGGGTGCCCTAACTGTCCCTAGAACAAGAGCATTTTTTAAATGAAACTTAGCCTCCCTGATCCGCATGAGATAGTATTTGTGCCTGGGATACGGGTGTTGTATCAATTGAAGGGCCACAGTGCCCTCTGTTTTAATAAGTGTAGTGAAAAACTTGCAAATCCGTTGCAATCAGTTTTAATTCTGAGGGAGGAAGCTGCTGTTACTTTCATGCCATTCATTGCTGCTTCTAGTTACTTTCTACTAGGAAACAGAGTAAGATTGAATCTGTAGAAGAAGCTAGAAATTGTTTTATATTTCATTGTAAATATTTAGGGAGTCCTGACCTTAATTATGTCCATCTGTTGAAGCATTAGAAAATTTTGGTCATAACAGCCAATTTCTGGTTTCTTAAAATAATTACTGGCAAATGCTATGAAGGGAAGTGTGGTAGCACATTATCTGAAGAATGGGCAAGTGAAGACAGGACATAGGAGTTAGTTAATACTGAGAGCTTGACGGAAAAAAAATTTGTCGATAACATTTGACTGCTTACTTCCTAAAAACTTCCCAATATATATTTTTGTGTGTAAAGAAATGTCCAAAGCGTCTGATAACTTGACGGACAACTTGTTGTCAAATATAACTACTAAAACAAAATAAAAATTGGTTATCTATAGTTACACAAGTACAAAAGAGCCTCCAGGGAAAATGTTCTCTCTGGTTTGTGAATTATATCAAAGTATGGAATAAAAACTTTTTTGATCATTGGTCCTGCCAGTGTTTGGGGAAAGTTTATTAATCCTATGAGCATCTGCCAAAGTAAGGCTAACCCTGAGAGGTTATTAGAGACTGGACTTTCTGCTGTGAATTGTTGTAGTTTGTAATCTTGTTAAAAAAACATCCTAATAGTCCCCGAGAATGTAAAGTCAAAATTTGCACCTGGGCTGTTTTCCTCTCTGAAGTCTTAAGGTATGTCTACACCGCAGTAAAACATCTGTAACTGGCCTTTGTCAGCTGACTCAAGCAGGGGCTGTGGGGCTATAATTGCAGTATAGAGGTTTGGGCTTGGGCTGGAGCCGGGGCTACAGGGACAGCCTGAACATCTACACTGCATTTTATAGCCCTGCAGCTCACGCCCTCCAAGCCTGAGTCAGTTGCCATGGGCCAGCAACGGGTGTTCTTTTCAATGTAGACATGCCCTGATTGCCGTGTTGATGCCTTAAGCGTTTCTAATGTTCAAGAGGTGGTACGTAGTCAACTGAAGGGAGAGAGAAAGCAAATGTCTCTCTTCACCCCTGTAGTTTCTCAATTAGAAGGCAGAACTGCTTATTGTCAGCTAATGGCACTAAAATGCCTTCGTTGCCCCTGGGGGTGGGGGAGGAATCGCACTGTAAGGGCCTGGGAATTAACGTAGTTCAGCTTACTTCAGGACTTTCATAGTCACAAGTCTGCAAAGCTTTCCATGCTTGGCCTCAGCCCAGTGGTAAATTCAGACAATTTTAAAATCTGAAAAGTTGTTGGAGGACAAGCCAATCTACACTGCCAGCGGCACCACCAGCAGTGTAGGATCGGTTTTGCAGGTTCAGTTGAGTAAAGACTGGCTCAATGGAACCTGGAAGTCGACTCTGTAAGTCCACCCTGGCAAGTAGCATAGTGCTGCGCCAACGGGAGGGCATTTCCCTTTGGCATAGTGCAGTGGAGACGCCACGGTAAGTAGATGTTAGGAAGTCAATGGAAGATATGCAAGTTACTGTATGTAGTTTGTTTTTTTTTCTGTTGACTGCCGCCGAAATCCGCGGCTAGTGTAGACCAGGCCTAGGATTAGCTCCTGAGTTCTGCCAAAATAACCTAGAGTTATAAGCAGGTTCAACTGTCACACATGCAGTAATATCTAACTTACATGGTTATGATGGTAGTCACTAATATCCTGCTGAAAATCTTCTGCATAAAAGAATTTTCTCCAAAGGTGGTCTCCTGCAGTGTTTATATGCTGTCCTTCAGTGAAGCTTTCTGCCATAGGAACACCAAGGACATTAAAAGAAAACTAAACTTTCATTCAATGATTAATGTAGTGACAAACATTCAGAAGTCAAGAAGTAAGAATGCTAACATTGCTGTGAGAAATGTAACGTGATGACGTTAGGCACATCTGTTTTCTTTCTGTTCTAAAATATGCGTTTTATATAAATTTCAGGATGGTGTACATCCTGTATATTTTATTATGCTTAAAATGGCAGAATCTTTTACTAAAACACCTTAACTTTTTCACTTTCTGACTTCTGATAGTTATAACTTTCAAGTTTTAAATATTGTATTATTTGACTTCTTGAAATTAACTGATCCAGTGCTCAGGTTGCACATCTGTGACCTGAATCTCAGAAATACTGAGAACCCCCAGATCCCATTGAAATCAATGGGAACTGAAGGTAATCACAGCACCTTAAAAAAATTAGGCTGCTAAACCACTGTGTAGTCTTTTGTTAGAACAACTTCTGTTGATGAAAGAGAAAAGCATTCAAACTTTGACCAAAAGAAGTCAATCCAATAAAAGGCATGACCTCTCTCACCTTGTCTATCCTGGGAACAACACAACTACAACAGTACAAACAAGTGTGTAGTCCTACTGATTAGGTTAACAGTCCTGAACAATAGAACTGCATCGACAAACAGATCTTTCCAAAGGCTAAAAACCCTCCAAATCCATCCCCATATTCTCAATATTACATGGATTAATTTTCAGCTGCCTCACCCTTATCCACAATCAAATCACTGAAAGACACTGAGAAAGAAGATCATTGGAGCTGGCTGGTAAAGTTGAAAGACATAGGCACTTAAACATGATGATAGGTACCTATCAATATAAGAAGCTGGATTTGAGAGCAGAATGTCATCTGTATGTTGCACACCACAGCCCATACCAACTTGCTGTCTCTTAGGCCCTGGCTACACTTACCTCCGAGATTCAGTGGCAGTCAACGGGAGTTACGCAAGCTACTCAAAAAACTTGCTTAACTCCTGTCAATTTCCCTGCTTCAGTTCTGTGCGCCATCTTCACTGCGCCACGCCAACAGGAACAGTGTTCCTGTCCATGCAGTGCTACGCCACTTGCGAAGGTGGTCTCTGTACGTTGATTTCTGGATTGAGTGAGCGGATCTTCACTGACCGCTCAGTCGATCCAGAGAAATCGATCTGACAGTGGCGAATTTGCTGCTATCAGTGCAGACATAGCCTTAAACTTCATATATACACTAAACAAGAGAGATGTCAGGATAGAACCCTGTAGTACCTCTCAGGAAAGCCCTGAGAGCAGGCTTCCCCAACTAATCTGTCCTCTTTTTACCATACAAACTTTCAAGCAAACAAATTCATAATCTGTAAAAACTAGAAATCTTTTCCATGTAATGAAGTTGGAAGTAACCTTAAAACATTGTAGTAAACAAACTTAACAACAAATAATAAAGCTAAATGTGGCTATTATTAACTTTATAACCTGAGGAACTCTGTATAGCAAATGGAAAGCCATTGCAGTGGTTTGTATATGCCCCTCAGATGTTCATAGAGAACTGAATTTATCTGCTAAATAATTATCAGGGAAAGGTTCTTTAGACATTGTCTCTGCGTAGATTGCTTTTGTATTAATCTCTCCTCTTAAATTCTAGTACATGACTCTCAACCCCTCAACCAAAAGGAAGAGTTCTGGGTCACCTGACAGAAAGCCCTCCAAGAAGTCCAAACCTGATGGATCTTCACTGGGCCAGCCACTGAGCCCTACGTTGTGGTGTCATGTGCATTTGAAGAAATCGATTATTGGCTCCCCACTAAAAGTGAAGAACTCTAAGAACTCAAAATCCACTAACGAGGAGTTGGAGGAGGTGATGAGAATAGTGTCTCCAGGCAAACTTGGTACTAACTTCCACATTCCTAAGAGGAGCCGACTAGGGAAGGGTAGTGACAAATCCTTGGACAAGAAACAGAAAGGGAAAAGGGTTCTGAATGGGCAGAAGTCCCCTGGAAAATCAAAATCACCCAGGAAGGTCTTGAAGAATCCCAAGATGAAAATGAAACAGATGACACTACTGGACATGACGAAAGGCACCCCTAAGGTGTCTAGAACTCCTAAGAACTCAGCAGGGACTCCCAGGTCCTCCAGCAAACCCCAGAAACATCTCCCTCCTGCTGCACTCCATCTCATTGCCTATTACAAGGAAAACAAAGACCGGGAGGATAAAAAAAGTGCCCTTTCCTGCATCATCTCCAAAACAGCCAGGCTACTCTCAAATGAGGACCGAGCCCGCCTCCCTGAAGAGTTGCGAGGGATAGTACAGAAACGCTATGAACTCCTAGAGCACAAAAAGAAATGGGCCTCCATGACAGAGGACCAGCGCAAGGAGTATCTGAAGAAGAAACGGGAGAAGCTGAAGGAGAAATTAAAGGAGAGAGCAAAAGAGCGGAAGGAAAAGGAGATGCAGGAAAAACTGGAAAAGCAGAAGCGGTATGAGGACCAGGATCTTAAAGGAAAGAACTTGCCTGCTTTTAAATTAGTAGATACTCCGGAAGGGCTTCCCAATACTCTCTTTGGGGATGTGGCTATGGTGGTAGAGTTCCTGAGCTGTTATTCAGGGTTACTGATGCCAGATGCTCAGTATCCCATTACAGCAGTCTCCTTGATGGAGGCTCTGTGTGCAGAGAAAGGGGGCTTTCTCTACTTGAACCGGGTGCTGGTCATTCTTCTACAGACCCTGCTGCAGGATGAAATTGCTGAAGACTATGCTGAGCTGGGAATGAAGCTCTCTGAAATCCCCCTTACCTTGCATTCTGTTTCCGAGCTGGTCCGCCTCTGTCTACGCAAGTCAGATGTGCAGGAGGAAAGTGAGGTTTCTGATAATGTAGATGAGAGCAAGGATTCAGCTACCTTTGAGGATAATGAAGTACAGGATGAGTTTTTGGAGAAGCTGGAGACGTCCGAGTTCTTTGAGCTGACATCTGAGGAGAAGCTACAGATACTCACAGCACTCTGCCACCGAATCCTAATGACATACTCTGTGCAGGACCACGTGGAGGCAAAGCAGCAGATGTCAGCTGAGCTGTGGAAGGAGCGTCTAGCAGTGTTGAAGGAAGAGAATGACAAGAAAAGAGCAGAAAAGCAAAAACGGAAAGAAATGGAGGCTAAAAACAAAGAGAATGGGAGAGATGAGAATGGGGTGGGAAGGAATGAAAAGAAAAAAATGGAGATGGTAAAAACAGAGCAACAAATGGAAATAGAGGCTGAAGATATGATCAGTGCTGTGAAAAGTAGGAGACTTCTTGCCATCCAAGCCAAGAAAGAGAAGGAGCAACAGGAGAGGCAAATGAGAGGTACAACACGAGAGTACTGGAGTGTGTGTGTGTGTGTGGGGGGGGAATGGGATACAAAAGTAACATAGGAAGTTCAGTTCTCCATTTCCAACAGTGCTACCTGGGTATGAGGGATTTTATGGCAGGTGTCAGTTAAGCTCGCTAGTTATATTGATCTGAGACATTGTGCAGCCTGCAGGATTTTCAAAGCCACAGCTGGTATAGTGCTTTAATGTTACTCCAGTAGCTCAAAATTTTGGGTGCTATTTGTCAGATCCTCTTCTTTCAGTTTTGCATCTGCAGAAATCCCCCACAAAGTGCCTTCCTAGTTCTGGCACATGGGGAGGGTTGGAAAACAGTAAGTCTATTCTTACTGGAGGAAAATCCTCTCATGCTTACCAAAATCTGGTTCCTTCCAAGACACAGAGGAGGTCCTCTGTCCACAAGCCAATTCCCCAAAACCTGGCCCACTAGCTCCCTGATGCTTCTAAATTTGCTACTTCATCTATTGTCACATTATCACCAACAGCACCTGCCTCACATGAGAACATGAGGGTGGGGGCTGTAAACGTCCATTTAAAATTGAAGAACTCATTTAAAAACGCTCACCGGGGTGAGATTTGGGTAGATAAGTGATACCAGCATTTTGCATAGCTGCCAGGTTTGTGTAGCTCCATGTAGTATCTTATGTTGGCCACTTCATTGCTATTTCAGACATTCATAGAACCATACACTGCCGTTTTAAAGAAGTGTTGATACAGGGCTGTCGAAAGTTGCCTGGTTAACAGCCCTCTGAAAACACCAACACACTTTTCTTGTTCTTTGGGGATTGTTTTCTGAAAATAAAGGCTAAAATCATGAGAAACATGCTTCCTTTCTCCCCAATACCCAATGGTACCTACTTTGCTGGAGGCTGCCATATGTTTACCCCTGCTATCTCATCAGCATTCCTGCCCACACCTGGGATCTGAGACTGAGAAAAGGAGACATTGTCTCCAGTTAATGGTTACACAAGGCCCCAATGTAACCTCTCAGTTCCCTGTGTCAAATCACTTATCTTTCCAAGGTGTGCCATCCTATACTAGTTGCCCTCTGTTCCCCTTCCATTCTCCCCCACCCCAAGAAGAGTGATCCTTCCCCCTGAAGGCTCCATTGTAGAAGTTGAAGAAGGGGACTGGAGTTCAAGGAACTCACAAAGCCATGTGGGGACCTTCCTTGGGGTGCCCAAGCCCCCCCCCCACCCCCCCTGGTGGCTTGAGCATGAGAGAAATGAGAAGCTGTTAATTATTTTTTTCCCTTTTGTTTTATGGCTGAACTAACAGCAGCTGAACACAGGTGAAAAGAATAAAATGAAGCTCCTGTTCCCTCAAGCACTGACTCCCAGAAGTGTCAGTGTGTGTTGTAAATAAACTCTAGGTCCCCAGAATCAATCCAGTTGTGGCGGTACCAATGGACCCTGTTTCATGCAATTTTCCAGGTGTGAGGGCATATTAGATGGGAACCTCTGCCTCTTGTGTCGCATGGATGGTTCCTCGTGCAGGACCAGAACCAGATGAAGCAGGAAATAGAACAGATTAATCAAAAATGGTTAATCGTGTAAATATACCATAGACAACATGTATCAGCTCCAAGGAGCTGTGCAGGGCATTGTGGGATAGGTGCAGGGAGAGCACCTAAAATAGGATTGTTAATGTGGATGCATGGCACTCTTGCAACTTTTTCTAGTTCAGTCACAGCTGTGCAATTGTCTAGTAGAAATCTAGCGAGGGAAACACAGGATTGGGTCTCCTGTGGAAAGTTTCTTCGCCTCCATAAAGACTAGAAGCCTGTTTAGAGTGTGTTTTAAATGAAGCTGAGATTCAGCAGCATGTCGCACAGCCTATTATGAAAAACATGAGACCCTGTTCATATCGGTTGTCTCCCCTCTGAAACTGTCTCTGCAACTGGACTGAACTTTCCTCATGAATAGCCGCTTCCTTAATCATCCCTGACAACTCCACTGTCCTTGCTGTCCCCTCACTTTGTAGCGTCTCTCACCTTTGACTCGCTCCTTTATGCATCCAGCTTTTTGTCAGTTCTGTTACTGCTGATTTGTTTTACGGATTTTGGTGATAAAACACAAGCTGGTGGCTTCCATCACCCCAGTGTTTGCCATTGTTACCAGACTTGGGGTAGTTAGGGTCAAACATCTGTAATCCTCAGGAGAGAGGGAATGAAATCTTGTGCCCCCTGAGGTGCCTATCTCTTGGCAGCTTCAGATCATACTTTGAGAGGTAGCTGTCAGTCCGGAGCCCTCTTTAAGCAATGTGGCTTCAAACAGGAAAGAAAGCGTGTTGAGTTTAAAGGAAAAGCTGACTTCCAATGGGATTTTGTTTTTGGTAAGAACAAGTTTCTGTTGCTTGGTATGTCCCTCTCTTTTTGAGTAGGGTGCTTTTTCTCCCTATGGAAAAGTTAATTGTTAATTAAGGACTAACAGAATCTGAAAACCCAGTTATTAAACTGGGCAGTATGTGTGGTGTTTAAGTATGCAATGATATCTTGGATAACGATGCACTTCAGATGAAGAAAACTCAGCTTAAAAGGAGAAAGAATGTGGCACAAGAATGAAAGTCAAGAGCCAAGTTCTGTTCTTAGCTCTGCCACAAGTGGTAATCTTAAGCAAATCACTTAAGGTGTCTGTTTTTCAATCATTAAACTCTTTACCAGTTGTAAAATACTCAGGTATAGGGATGGATGCCATACATGTTATCTACAAGTGAATGTGATTGCTGTTTTGCATTCTAACTTAAATAGCCCAGCTAGGCATTGAAGTAACATTTTGCAGAGAATAGGGAAATGAAATACTATTATACAGCCTTTGTTGTGCTTGGAGGGAGTTACCTACACACTAGTTTAACAGGACAAAGTCCTTGCAATCTGATTAGACTTCTTTTAAAAGATGAGTTTATATGCTTTGTGGAAAGCAGCAGAAATCTTGGAAATCTCAAAGTGCAGAAACTGCTCTTCCCAACATACAGGACTTTCCCTGTCCTTTTTAATCGGTCAGAGATAGGAATTGACAGGACTTGAAAAACTTCCCAGACACGCACTGGCCAGGGGGCAGAACCATAATTGGTTATGGAGAATGAGTTGGATGCCCACCAGTGAGCTCCCTGGCCAATATGCCAGTGAGAAGTCCAGCACCCACGGATCTGCTGGGATTCTTGCGGACAACACCCCAGCACGGGCTCCACCTTTTTATTAACATCTGACTGGGAACCTCATAAATTTGCTGCCCTTCCTGGTTTCATCTTACTGTTAAAAGGGGGAGAGCTTCATCTCGCCACCCAACCGATTTCTCCCCCCTTACTATACAGAGCATTCTGGCCGCAGCAGTGCGAGATTCTTCCTTTTAAATGTCTTTCTCAGCTTTCCCAAGCAGCAAAAAATGAAATTGTGGTTTCATTTTGATGTTGCTAAGGCCCACATGGTTCTGGGTAGCAGCAGTTAAACTGACCAGAATTGTGTCAATTGCACTGTTGCTTGGGAAACTCTGAGCAGGGGCAGAGGCACTGGAGCGGTCTGTAGGCTCAGGAATAAACTGCATCTGTTCTATGTTCAGGTGCCGTTTGGAGGTTTTCTTTGAAACCTTATGGGCTAGAAACGTATTTTTTGAGAGCTTAAATTCAGCAGAAATTGATGGTGTGGGCTCTGGCACTACCATGACAACTTGTTGCTTGATGGTGAATGGAGTTTTCAAGCTATGGTAGTAGTCAAACCAAATCAGTGCTCCTAATCTGGTACCATATCAGCAGTTAGGATGCCCGGTAGTAGGGCTTTAGAAGTACTGTTCTGACTCAGTAAAAAGCTTGTAGTTAAGTTTGTTGGGGTAACTAGTGAGCTCTTGTGAGCATGCTTTAAAGTGGGGAAGAGGATGTGCTATTAAGGAATTAACATCTGCCAAACCTGATAACCTTTCTAGGCCAAATGCAAGCCTCCCCAGTGCCCCGCATTTGAAAGTGGAAACCTGCTGGTATGCAATAGAAACCAAAACTCACAAATAGCTTATTAGGGTTTTAATCACTCTTTTAAGGGCCTTCTTGAGAGCTGGCCCTGTAAGAAGTTGCTCTGAGCATTTGCTGTTCTAGAAGTTCCTTAGCTATCTGACTATTCTGCACACCTATTTGTAGGAGAAATGTAGGTCATAGCTCTTTCAAGTCCTATTCCCCACTGCCTGTAAAGAGGCTACGGTGACGTTCTGGCAGCTGTGCAAGCACTAAGTGTACAATGAATGAGGCTTCATTGCTAGGTTTCAAAAGAAGGCATGGTGAAAGAGATTTGTAGCCCCCATAGAGTGGTGTGAGGAGCCCTTCTAGCTGTTGGCAAGATCTGTTTGTGTTTGGAAGCAGCCTATTGCCCCACGTTTCCTCATTGCCTATCTCCCATTGTGATCAGGATTCTCCAGGTTGGCTATAGTAGCTTATTGGTTCCATTTTCTCAAGCATTTGAACTCTAGGGTTTAAGTTCTGAATCTATTTGATTAGAATTTGGCCTTGAGTTGTAAGATAACTTTGTTTTCGTGGTCTGGATTTCAGTCTGACTTTAGACAGATGAATTTTTAGTTCCCTTTTTCTCAATGCATCTCTTAATAGTGATGGGACCTGTTCTTCACAGATGTTTCCTGCATCCTTACCTGCTTCTGAGTACCTTGAGCCTGTAAGAAAATCTTAAACCCCTCTGACCTCAGTCCTTTGCCTTCTTGGCAGGAGTTGGTTATTTATCCTGATCATGAGATGAAATGTCTAAGTAAAGCTCTTGGGTTTGTTTACACTGCAATGGGAGATGTGGCTGCAGCTTGAGTGTAGGCATACCTATGCTAGCTTTAGTGTAGCTGTGAAGACACGGCAGCATGGAATCAATATGGTTATGTACTCCTGATTCGGGGTGGGCTTGTGCAGTGACAGAAGCTTCAGTGTAGGCTGTATCTTCACTGCTTTTGGACTGCACTAGCTAGATTAAAGTTAACATAGGTATGTCTGCCTGAGCTGCAATTACCCTTTCAGTTGCAGTGTAGACACCATTCATCTACAGGAATCCTGCCAGGGTGCTCACCTTTCCCTGTTCCGTTCTGTTTGTAGACATCCCAGGGGATGTACAAGCTACCAGGATGCCAAGATTTTTGTCCTAACAGGTTACCTAAAGTTGCTATTTTACTCTTCTGCTGATATGGCAGTATATCTGGGAATGTATGAGTTACTAGAGCATGTACTTGTCCTTCCTATAGTCAGCTTGGAAACCTATATGGCACAGTCTACAATTGCCCATTTTGATAGGAAGGTTTTGGAAAGAGTCATTTATGGAGAGGACCTGAATAGAAGCAACTGGTCAAATGAAGTGAAGGTGTATAAGATCGTGCTGAGGAACAGGAGACCAAAAAATAAAATACCAGTAATATTTAAAGTCCTTCTCTTTGCCTCAGGCTAGCTCATCTTCCTGCTCTGGCTTTGTTCTGCATTCTTGTGGGAGTCTCTCAAACTGAAATTGAGTTTGTGGTTTGGGATTATTCAGAGTCTGGACTTTTGGGCAATTATGTGCAAGCTATATTGCGAGAAACTCGAAGGGCTTTTCTGCATTGGGGAGGGGTGTTCTAGTTTTCAACAGCTACTCTGCAATAACTCTCCAGATGGACACTCCCATTGCACACTGAGTACCTTTGTGTGCATTAGCTTAATTTACTTTGGAAATGCGTTAACAGAAATTGCCAGTAAATTAATCCGCTGTCTTCATCTAACTAATCCATCAAAATAGAAAATAGACTGTTGTGACGTGGCAAATCTGGTTACAGTAGTTTTCTTTTAATGTGTCTGTTTGGTAATCCCTATAGTAAAACTGGAGAAAGAAGCAGAGGAGGAGAGAATCCGGAAGCATAAAGCTGCAGTTGAAAAGGCTTTTCAAGATGGGATTGCCAAAGCTAAACTGGTGATGCGCAGAACGCCAATAGGAACTGATCGTAATCACAACAGGTAGAAGATCTAACCTTAAAGCTCCCCTGTTCTGTCAGTATTCTTTGTACTGCTAAAGGTCCTATGAGGTGGCCACCTTTTTTCTATTGAAGTAGAATGTTACAGGTGGATGTTTCGTGTAATTTGAGATCTTTTGTACCAGTGTGCAATGCGATAATGTGCATCTAGAACTTCAGGGGTGGCCTGGTGTGAAGCTAAGGTGGAGAAGAGGCCATCTCCAAAGTGCTGTAGTCTGGGGGATATGCTTCTCTGCAAGTCTGCCTTATCCAGTACTTCTCAGTCTTGTCAGGTTGGCAGCCCTTTATTCTAAATCAAAAACTTTTGTGACAGCCCCTTCACATTTAAAATAAACTTGGAGTAAAAGTCAGTGATAACCCTATGTAATTGGCTTGTGTTTTGAGAGGCTGACAGGGAGTATTTCACCTTGAAAGGTAAGAGTGCCCAGGGAAGGGGAGCAGGTGTTTTCTTTGCTTTAGATTGTAATAAAACTTTAATTGCCTCATGTCTGATTGGCTTACAACTCATCCGTTGAGAAACAATTGGCTAACGTTATCAAACTGCTGCCTATAGTCTCAAAGATGGTTACTGTTACTACCCTTCTCTCACTCAGACTTGGTGTATGGTAAACACCTTAGAAAGAATTATAGAATAAGCTCTTCTTGTTCATGCTGCATTTGTGCTAAAGATACAAATGCACGCAAATAGTCCATCTGTGTCTGTCTGTCTCCTTGCATACTTTGTCCTCCTGTGGTTCCTGCAGTAATGTGTCTGTGCTCTTTACAGATATTGGCTGTTTTCAGATGAGGTTCCTGGCTTGTTCATTGAGAAAGGCTGGGTACATGATGGTATAGACTACAGATTTATCCCTCGCTGCCAAAAGAAAGAGAAGGTGGTTGACGACGACGACGACGATGACGACGACTACTACCCAGGGGGTAAGATCAGCCAACTTATCCTGTAACAAATGGAATCCATTAGTGACTAGCTGGGGTCAGGGGTAGATCAGCAAATGGATGACCATGTAACAGACCAATTAAGGTGCCGTTCCTCTAGAGTGTCAGGGTAGGTCCCACCATATGGGTGTCATGAGTCGTGTGTGAGAGCGGAGTCTCTTGAATAGCAATGTCAAGGGCTGTCCTTGTGCCTTATGTTTCCATCTGAAGGGCATCCATGATCCTCCTTCAGTTCCTTTTTAATCCTTAGAGCTCTCAGATGGAACCTGTCCAACTCACTAATTCTCAGCTTTGGTTAAATTTTTTCCAAACTCTTCATAAAACCTTCAGCATTTTTATGATTCACTGACATCAGACTGCTGTGAATGGTATTGACCAATCTTGACTGAATAGTCATGGTCAACACCCACCCACCCACACACAGGTCTTCTGAACAAGCTGGATTCAAAACCTTCAGGCTTCAAGCTGTGTCCATTCTGAAATGCACTGATTCTGTTGAAAAATAAGTGCAGCAAGTGCCTCTTCTGTTCAGGAGAGTCCCAATACTGAGCAGATGTTCTCGTGGCACACAAAACATGTAAGTCAGGAGATGTGTGGTTGAAGCTTCAAATCTGGAGCAATTGATGACGCTCTCTTCAGATTCTGAGATGAGCTCCAGATTCCTGGTAAGAGACAAGGGACTCCAAAGACCAGCACAGAGAAGATAGCATGGAAAAGAGATTGGCATCCTCACCCAAGCAGACTCAACCAGCACTACAGATGCCATCGGGACTGAAACTGACACCAACATCTCCGGTACCAAAGTGTAGCTCCAAGAGGGGGCTGCTGTGATCCCCAAGGCAGACACATCAGGAGGAGCTCCGTGTTTTCCCACGAGGACGGACCACCTAAAGCCTCAGGATAAAACCATGAAGCTCCTCATGGCATTTAGTACCTAATGATGAGGAGCAGCCTGTGGCACAGAGACTTTTTCTTCCAGCACTAGCTGTAGCTCCAGCGATGCATCCCTCATTGGCAACGCCTACAACTGAAGATTTGTTTCTGGAAGAGCCAGGACCATCATAGGAGCTGAGGCACGTCTTGGTACTGTTACATGCCCCAGTACCAAGAGAGCCATGTACCTCAGCACGACCCTTAAATGATGTCTATTCCTGCTATCCATCACTATATGTTCTCACTGCCTTGGAGCTGAGAACCCTCTACTTAGGGGGTTTCTGTCAACACCACAAAGGTATGTCCTCTCTCCCTACAGGACTCAGCTGCTCTCTCTCGTCAGAAATGGCATTGGACTAGCCAGTATCACATAAGCCAGCTTGGCCCTTATGTCATATCACCGTGGCCTTAGTAGACTGTGTTGTCCACCATCACATGCATCTAGGGGCCTGTCTCCCCCATATTCAAGGAAGAGATTGCTCTTGCCATCAGCATGTCTGCTCAGACTGCCTATGCCAGACTACAAGGAAGAACCAGAACAAGGGCAGAGCAGCAACAGGGTCCTGTGTTTTCACCAACAGCTTTCGTCACCTAGTGCGGCGATTATCCTCAGCACTGATACTGGCCTGGGACGACTACAAGCCATTCCAAAATCTCCGTATGAGAATTACTTAAATCCTGGAGAAACAGACGTTGATCAAATCGGAGAAATATCATGAGTTGATATTTTGACACTTCCCAGTCCAGCCGGAATCACCCTTCTCATAAATGAGGGATGGCTTGACTTGGCTAAGGCCTGTGGCAGATGCCAACCACAATAACACCCACTGCAAGAGAAGCAGTACCCAATCCCTCAGACAGGGTTGGAATACTTCTTTGCCCACCTCAATCAGGGCTCCTTACCTATCTCCAATAATACAGGAAAAATCTACAGTAAAAAGGAAGCCAAGGACCCCAAAAAGGCTCTACCTCTTTACTCCTCTGCTTTTCTGCAACTACAAGAGGCAAATAGAACTTTTTGTGTTGGTATAGAGTGACACCCTTTCTCCCAAAACTCTCATGTGAAAACAAGAAGGAACCCAGGGAAATAAAAAGATATGCAAGTTGGTGGCCTTACAGGTGGCAATTGACACTTCCAACACCACGGTCAGATCTATAGCCATGGTGGTGACAATGCGCAAAGCTTCCTGATTCCAAGCATTGGGCATCCCTCGAGAGGTACAGGGCATGATTGAAAACGTAGAAAGCATGGAATTTACAGAGCAAACAGACAGCTCTTCATGCTCCTTGAAATACTCAAAAGCTCCCTGGGGACTTTCACCCCAGCCCCATACTGTAAAACATACCATTTTCAGTCCCAGTCAAGACAACAAGCATCATGCTGTCATTCTAGGCAACCTGAGTACCATGCCAAGAAAAAGCTACGGTGTGACAGGATTTGCCAGCCGCCGCCTTCCTCAGCAATGCGCATCTTTCCTATGGGATGTTAGCAAATTTGATAGGCTTGTTGGGAGCTGTACCAGATCCAGTTAAGACCGCATGACTTTTTAGAAGCCATCTTGCCCCATTCCACAAGAGGTGGTCTGCCATACCATTATACAAATGGGTACTAGAGGCCATTGCTCATGGCTTTCCCAGCCCTCTTTGGGGACCCTTCTCATGAGAGCCTGCTACAGGCAGAAGTGGCCTTGCTGCATTGTCTGGGAGGCAGAGGAGGTGCCACCAGATTTCAGGGTAAGGGGCTTCTGCTCCCAGTATTTGCTTATTGAAGAAGAAAAAAGGGGTCTTTGTCCTGTCCTAGACCTGAGAAGATTCAACAAATTCATGTCATCTGAGGTTCCAAATGGTAACTCTTGCCTGTCATTCCGTATCTTCATGCTCAAGGCTGGTCCATGGCTTTCCACTTGTATGATGTGCATGCATACTTCTATATCACTCTCTCTGTGGGCCATGGGAAGGATGTAAGATTGACAGTGGGTCCCAACCATTGCCAATCCAGGGTATTGCCCTTTGGACACACACGCTGTTCACAAAATACCTGCCAGTGGTGGCTGCACACCTAGGGAGTAAGTCTACCTGCACTGAGATGACTGCCTAGTCAGGGACAGGTCACAGCAGGAGATGTTGACAGCTCTGGAGTACATCTTCTCCATGTTCTTCCAATTGGAACTTCTTGTGAACTGCGAAAAATAACCTGTAACAGCCCGGCAGGTGCTGGTCGATCATAGCGCCTAAGAACTCTGTCGGGGAGAACTTACTTGTCAGGGACATGTGTACACTGCAGTTAAACCTCTGTGGCTGGCCTGTGTCGCTGCCTCGGGCTGTGGGGCTGTAAAGTTATGGTATAAGGATTTGGGCTTGGGTTGCGGCCCAGGCTCCAACTCAAGCCCAAACACTTCAGTTTTTTGCATCCCCAGTCCTGTGAGCCTGAGTCAGCTGACACAGGCCAGCTGTGGGTGTTTAATTGCAGTGTAGATGCACCCTCGGAGACCAGGTCTGGGGCTGCTAGGCCACATGTTGGTGTATATGTATGTGATACCACTTGCCACGCTTCACTTACGGTCTTAGATCTGCATGCTCCCTGCATCCAAGCATCACATGATCAAGAGTTATAGTCCCTCTCCAGGTCCTACAAGAAGCTGGTGGCTGCACCTGGAGAACATATGAAAGGAAGTTTCCTTCTTGATCCCCTCCCTGATGATGACTCTCATATCAGATGCTTCAGGGACAGCTGGGATGCCTGTTCTGAATTATCTCCAGATGCAGAGAGCCTGGTCCCAGTATGATTTGAAGCTGCATAAGAATGTCCTGGAGCTCAGAGCCATCTAGTTAGCCTGCGTGGTGTTCCTGCATTGCAGAGCCCTGAAGCTCATACAAATTTTAATGGACAACATGTCCACAGTGCACTAAGTAAACAAGCAAGGAGGTGTTCTGTCATCCCCTCTGTGACAGGAAGCTATCCGACTGTGGACTTGGCATCATCTCCATAGCATAACCCCCATTGGCTCTGCACGTTCTAGGAGCCAGCAACAACCTGGCTTTTTAGGCAGCCATGCTAGCACTTGAACGGAGATGGCCGATGTTCATCATAAAGTCAATCTGTCACCAATTGTGGGCTCCAACGATAGATCCATTTGCCCCAGAGGACAGTGCAAAGTGTTTAAACTTCTGCTCCAGAGTTCATGAGCCTGGGCTCTTTACCAGATGCCTTCCTGCTCCAATGGGTTCCAGGTCTCCTATACCCTTTCCCCCAATTACCTTGTTCCCTGGGCTATCATCTGATGGAACAATGCCATGAAGATCCTAAATAGCTCCTTAATGGTAGCAGTTGTTTTGGCTGTCAGACCTCCTTCATGCTTCCCTTCTGTCTCCTATAATCTCTGTCTGCCTGGATATGACATCCCAATTCCACTGCCAGATATTGTACCCACCTGCAGTCCTTGCACATGACTGCTTCGTTGTTGGCTGGCTGAGCATGGCAGACTTCTCAACAGGTTCAAGAAATCCTGCAGAGCAGGAAGCTACCTGCTAGGAAGACATACTTCTCCAAATGAAAACAGTGTTCATATGGGCAATCCAGTATCATCTGGACCCAGTTGAGGCTCCAGTACCAAAGATCCTCCACTACATGCTGCACTTGAAACAAAGTGGATTGTCAGTTAGTTCTCTCAAGGTCCACCTGGCAGCTGTATTGGCGTGTCACAGTCCAGTACCTCACCCACCTTGTCTCTCTAATATCCTGGGACTGACACGGCTACAACACTACATACACACTCCAGTACAGTCATACTTGCTCTTCTTACGTGAGATAGCACTGATGTTCCTCAAGGGCTTATTGCATACTTACCCACCTGTGAGAAACTCAACTCCTATGTGAGATCTCAACATTGTTCTCTGAAACATATGAAGTCTCCATTTGAGCCACTGTCTGACGGTTAGATACATCACCTTTCCCTGTAGGTGGACGCCTGCTGCTGTCACTTCAGCATGGGTCAGTGAGTTCCAGAGTGAAGATGCTACATACTTTGGTTGGTTTCCAGAGCTTTGCTCTATATTACTTTAACAGGACAAAACCCTTTATGCTGTCGTCTCATCTTTGTGGCTATAACTGCTCATTGAAAGGTCCAACCACCTCATCACAGACAATCTAAGTGGATCATGCAATGATCTCCATCTGTAATCAGTTAGTTGGTGAGTCTCTCCCTCCAGATTTCAAGAAATACTTCGAGTCCACATGCAGCATCTGTAGTTTGCTTTAGAAACATTCCCGTCTCTGAGACTTGCAAAAGCAGCAATTAGAGTAACCCACTGAGTTTTTAAATGTCATTCTTGACATGGCAGTAGATCTGATGCCAAGTTTGGGAGGGCAGTACTACGCTCTTTATTTGACTAATGCAGTTGGCACTCCTCATTCTCACCATCTAGGGTGGATTCTGCTTGCTAGTCACCTCTAGTGGGATCCACACGGATGCATACTCAGAATGGTTGGTCATACTACAGTACATCATCTCAGGCCCGGTCTACACTTACAATCTGGATTTGGCAGCAATCGACGGGAGATATGCAAGTGACATAAATCACTTGCGTATCTCCCTTCGACTTCGCTGCGTCTGCTCCGCGCGCCGTCCGCACTGCACTGCGCCGAAGAGAACAGCGTTCCCTTCGATGCAGCACTACGCCGCTTACTGGGGTGGTTTTCCTAGTCGCTTGCTGGATCCACTGAGCGGGTCTACACGGACTGCTCAGTCGATCCAGAGCAATCGATCTGACGGCAGCGAATTTGCCACTGTCAGTTTAGACCCTGCCTCAGAGAATCATTGTGGATCCCATAATCTGGCCTCTAGCCCCTCTGTTCAGAGTCTTCAGCAGCACAGGCTTTGAATTGCAAGGGAACTGAAGGAGGGTCCCAGTCACCCTTGCCTCATACAAGAGCATGAGGTGGCACAGGGTATATGAAGTACATGTGCACCTACAGTGAGATCCACAATGATTACAGCATGTCTCTAAGAACCACATAGGATGTGTGGTAAGTAACCGTGCTACATAATACCACTCAAACAGAAGAGAAACAACATAATGAGGACTTCAGCAGCCAGGATTCTAAATGAAACTAGGGTTTTGAGCCCTGTAGCTGTATTGGAGCCTTTCCTGCGACTGCCTTAACTGAAGAGAACCTGCATGCTGCCTGGGCACTGCTGCATACACAACTGCAGGGCAGCCAGAAAGTGGAGCAGGGACTAAGTAGCTGCCCTCCAGGGAGGGGGTGTGGCAGAGCTCCTGGCTCAGCACGGTGGCCCGGGGGAGGGATGACCCTAACACCCTGGTCACTCGCCATCCCTGCAGGGATGGGAACTTGGTCCACTCAACTCTTTGTCACTTGCTCCTGCCACCCCTGCCCTCCCTGGGGCCACATGTGTTGGGGCGCCTGGGCAGTGTGTGTGGAAGCCAGTGCCAAAACTTCCCCACACCCTCCCGGGGTCCCTTATCCCTGTCTCCTGGGATGCGGTGGGGGCAGAGATGAGGGATCCCCAGAGAGTGCTGGAGCACACTGCACCCCAAACCCTGGGGGTGCGTTTCACCACTCTACAGCTGGCAGCAGCCAGGTGGGGATGGGGGTTTTTCCTCTGAAACCTACAATTTAGGTCGAACTTCAAAACAAACTGCCAAAAATAAACACAAAAATAATCAAACAAAAACGCCTTCCTCAAACATCCCATTTCAAAAATGAAGAATGGCAAAATTTAATTTCAGTCATTTGACAGCCCTGGAGGCTGATGTCCTAACTATTCTCAGAACAGGTGCAAATGAGCATTTCCTTGCCAATGTGACTCAGCTTAGAGGTGGAGAGCCCATTTCTTAGAGTAGATGGTAGATCAGTAGAAAGCCGTCTCACCCTGCTGTCAGTCTGCTGAGACAGCCACCGAAGGAGCTAATTATGCAGTTTTTGTAGTCGTGCTCATGGGCCCGAGTCCCATCAATAACACTGTCACAGTTAGGAAACAGAGTGGGCAGTAGAATTTTCCTGCAGTGTAACATGTTCATAGGGCTAGAGTGTTGACACTGGGGAGGAGGGAAATGGGTGTCAGGCACTCTGCGATAATGTTACCTTGCCTCAGGTCTTTGCACTGCAGTGTGCACACCGGAGCCCTAAGTTTGAGGCACAGGTCAGAAAATCTGTAACCTAGGGTTAAAATGCAGTGTACACGCTCAAGCCCAGGGTTCCCAGACATGGGTCAGCTGACTGAGTCCCACTAATCCTAGACTTATGTCGTTGTGTAGACATATTCTTAGATACCTCTTCTTACCAAAGTGTAATTCATTTTTTTAGCACACCTCCTAATGTGAACAGCATAAATGCTGAGATCTTCTATTGTGAATTCACTATGCTTTGGAAGAGTGCATTCCCTGAGACACTTAGAGGTTGGGAGAGGAGGGAAATGGCATTAATGGCTCGGTTTATACACTCTACTTATGAAGCGTAGAGACGGATTCTTTGTGTGAATGACAGGAATTGGTGAATTCATAGCACACACACGCACATACTTGAAATGATTAGATATTTGGGCATAAACATTCACTAACCTTTTATTTATTTCAAAGTAATTGTCCACTGGAGTTCAGTTGCAAAGGAAAGAGGCTAAGATTTGTATGTTGTAAGGGTGGAATGTATTTGTACTTCCAAGCACTAGGTCGAGTATCTGGTCAAAAAATAGCTGAGAGAGAGTTCTTTGTGAAGTTTTAAAATGTTATTTCTAATGTCACTTTCTTGTATTGTGCCACAATACCATAGTGATACCTTTGTAAATACCTAACAGTAAATAGTAACTGATTTAGGCATATCGATTGTTGAGTTAGTTTCTTTAGGGAAGCAAATTATATGTCTCCTTGGCCAAATATGTGACTAGGCTTACTGAGCAATTTTGCCTCCTTTGCTGTCTTACAACCCTGGCAGCAAACTGATATAACCATTTTAACTAGTCAGTATAACTTTGCAAAGTAAAAAGTTGACAGATGCAAACTATGAATGAGGTTGCATTTTAATTCTGTGTGACTCTTTCTTTTACAGGTAAGCCAAAGAATATGGCTGCAGGTGGCAGAGTGAAGACTCATCATAGATCCATGCACATTACAGACGTTCCGGTAGAAACCACTGTACCCAAACAGGGACAGAACTTATGGTAATACGCTTTCTCTTGGCTGCACTTCTGTGCTCCTAACCAGACAATTGGATTCAGTGAAATTTGGTGGAATATTCAGTTTGGTCCCAGAAATGAATGGCATCAACTTCATAAGAGACCTGGGATTCTGATCCACCTTGGTGTTTTATAAAGACCGGTATCTAGTGTAAAAGGGAGCTGTAAATGATTTCCAGTGGAAAAAATTGAAGTGTGGAAAGCTAAGTAAACTTCTTTAAGGAGGCGATATTCCATCTTGTTTCTCACACTGAGTGTATTGTGGTTCCGTTAGAAGTTAGACACGAGTATCCAGTAATATTTTTGTTTGAACAAATGCTTTTTATTCTTCCTAATGTGTGATGGTCCTGTTTATAATAACCAACTAATTACAGCTATTTAGTTGTCCTATTTAATCGCTAAATTAGTTTGTTACCCTCCCTACTCTATCCTTTTGAAGCATGACATGTAACTAGTAATTGTGGGTAATATTAGACAGATGAGCCAAGAGGTAGAAAGACTTTGATTTGCTGCAGCTAGAATGTCAGATTTGGCCACGATAGTGATTTTAAATCAATAGTAAAAAAAAGCCTGACTTAAATAGATTTTTTTTATCCAGAAAAATCTTGATTCTCACTCTTTGGAACAAGATCCAAAACACTTATTTATTCTGATCCATTAAGAACATATGCTATTTACCCACTGTGCTGATTCTGTTTTTAATAATATGTACATGCTTTGCTTGAGCAATCATCTTACTCCAATGAAAATAGTCTGTGTGGATCTCACTGGTACTACGGTGAGCCTTATGCATGTGAGATTGAAATCTTTTGACCAACCGTGACCTTCAGGGCCATGCCTGCGCCTTGCATTTCGTTGTGCCCACCCATCCTCCTCCAGTGAAGGTGCATGTAGCAGAGTGGCCCCAACTGCCTGTTAGATCCCTGTGGGTGCTTGTGGCAATGAGAGCAGACTCGGTGTCTACCTCCCACTCCCTAGCATCCTTTAATTGAAACACTTCATAAATGTTAATGGTTACTAAACTAGTTCAGTTTTTTAGTTTAGGGAGACTACTAAGGACAAGAATTCTAAAAGACTTGACATCTTTGGCAGAATAGCCTACTTCTTGACGTCTTTACAATGATGAATAGCCAACTGTCAAGTTCTATTTGCTAACTGACTCCCTGACCTAGGACAGAAGTCACTCTTCATTGACAAGCTCACACAACAAGAAGCAAGGGTTGATCAGAGAGGCATCATTTGGAAAGGACAGCTAGTAGCCAGAATTTCCCTCCAAGAAGCCCTAGATGATTCTGATCGAGTTTCATGACCGTAGCCCACACCACATCCTGTCTCCAATTCTCAGTGATTCACAAAAGAAGCCCGAAAAACTATAGACGATCTCTCCTTCAAAAGACCAGATTTATTTAGTTCCTACATGCATAAATTATTAAATACCCAAAAAGACAAGTTACATTAAGGTCCCTCAGTATCTAAACAACTGAGAGTAGGAGAAAATCCTTCAGATGCTAGGGCCACTGGCTACTCTAAGAGGAGTTCCCACTCATGGTCCCAGTTCCTTTTACCTTCCCTGGCTTGATGAACTAATCTCCAGAGGCTCTGCAAATGGTTTTGTGTACCCTCCTCACACACTGACACTTACTATAGATGCCTCTATGGCAGGTTGTGAGGGGGTCCATCTAAACCACACAAAGATTCAAGGCATGTGGTCCCAAAAGAGTCTTTTCTCTTGATCAGTGTGCTGGAATTCCTGGCAATCTGCAGAGCCTTTCTACCTCTTAGAAGAACCACACTCAGGTGCTGACAAACACCTCTGCAATGTATTATATCAACAGGTAGTAGAGTGCCTGCTCATTTCCCCAACTCATCCCTGGGCAGGAATTAATCAAGCTGTGGCTATGGTGCCATCTTTGTGGGGTAGCTCCCATGGTTCTTCCATGGTTTACCAGGAAGCTCCCATGGTTCTTCCATGGTTCTCCCATGGTTCTTCCTGGTTTACCAGGAACAAACCATGATCTGGCAGATCACCTCAGCAGACTACTGAGCCATCTGTATGATTGCTGAAGGGCTCTATTCTCACACGTGTTCCATAGATGGGGCTCCCCTGTGACAGAACTGCTTGTCACCAAGAAAAACAAATGCGCTGTCTTCTGCTCCAGAGCAGATACCAGCCCAGGGTCCTCATTCCATGGCTTCAAGGTTGTTTTTATGCCTTTCTTCCCATCCCCTGATGCCCAGGGTCTTAAGGAAGACCAGGCAGGATGTGGCCACTCAGCCCCTTACGAGCCCAGGCACAGTTGGCACACAGATGTACTGAATCTGTCCACCCAATCGCTGATCTCTCACCTCTGTCTTGCCATGTTTACGCTCCCAGATCAGGCGACACATTCTCGACCCAGACCCTATACCTCATGGCCTGGCAGTTGGCATGGCTGAGTACAACAGACAAAATTGTTCCTCGGTGATCCAAGAATTCCTTGCACAGAACAGGGAGCCCACTAAAAGATCAGTTTAAGCCAAATTGGAAGAGGATTTTCCATCTGGGCTTCACAAAAAGGTCTTGACCCATTGCAAGCTTTTGTTCCTGAGATTCTGGATTGCATCCTACAGCTCAGGCTATCAGCTCTGTTGGGGTCCATTTGGTTGCTTCAGCATGCAGCCTCCTATTCCAGTGTGTAAAGTGTTCTCTGATTCCACTGTTTCAAAACTTCTAAGAGGTCTGTTCATACTTGTCTTCTCTGCCTCCCCCCTCTGGGGACTTTAATGTAGTATTAATAAGCCTTAGGGAACTCCCCCTCTTAACCCTTACCCCAGTGCTGTCTCTACCACCTTGCTCTCCAAGCCATGAAAAGGTGGTTATCTCCTCAGCAAGGTGTTAGAGAGATTCAGGCACTAATGGGAGTCCCCTAAACAGGGGCACATGGTGGTGCGGAGACCTTACTCTAAGTTTCTTACGCGAGTCTTGACTGATTTTTTTCACTTAAACTAAACAATCAACCTCCCTATCTTCTCCACACCCTACTCTAACCTGGGAGAATCCAAGCTGCATATTTTGGATGTTTCTAAACATGTCTTTGTGTCTTAAACAAGACAGAGCCATTTGGGAAATAACTTTGGTTTTTTGTGGCCTTGGGGAAGGCTGTAAAAAGTCAGGTCATTTGGCCCCAGAGATTACCCAACTGGATTACTCAGTGCATCACAACTTGTTACCAATGTATGCGCCTTCCCTCAGACATCAGGGCCCTGGCAACCTCCTCAGCATGCCCAAGAAATATTCTGTGTCAGACATCTGCAGACCAGCCACTTGGCGTTTAGCCCATGCCTTTGCCATAGCATGGTTGGTCGTAATAATACCAAGCATTACACATTGGATATTGTTTCACGGCGTCCCCTCACTGTGCCTCTCTTCGGTGTCCCCCTGGGACACAAATGACGCAGAGACCCTCAAGCTTGCAGTCACCAGTGGTTTATTTACAACATGCACAAGACTCTCCTAGCACTATACAGGGCCTTGCCTGGGGCTGCTCAGGGTCCAGGGAGACAGGGAACACTTCTGCACTCCACCGACCCTTTCCCCTCTGGCCTCTCAAACCCTCTGGGGCCTGGCTCATAAACCTTGCTGGGCCAGGAGGGCAGCTGCTGCTCATGGTCTAATCAAATGCCTGTGAGGCATGTGCCTATGCACAGCTGCCTCCCCTCAGGCAATCAAGCCCCAGTCCAGCTACCTGCTGTGCTGCCCCTGAGCTAGCTAAGCTACCGTGGCAGGGGGCTGGCTAAGGGTTCATCCCCCAGCGCCCTGTCACCGATATTGAGTCTAGATTTGATGCCAAGTTCCAGAGATCTGTTCTGCAATCCTTAGCTAGCTAAGTATAGTTTAACTTAACTTACATGTTCCCATGTCTTGTGACACATGAGGCACCGTACTATTTCCACTGCTGTCTGTCGAGTGCCACGTTTCTTGCTCCATTATAGTCAATTTCCACAGTGGCAGCGTCTTTCACAATGGTTTTCTTATGTAGTTTGTTCTTTTCAATCTTCCATGAGGTGGTATCCAGTCAGGAACTTCTTTAGGAAAACAAAAACAACGAGAGTCCTGTAGCACCTTAAAGACTAACAAATTTTATTTCTGCAGGCATAAGCTTTCATGGGCTGCAACCCATTTTGTTAGATGCAAGAAATAGAAATCATATGGGGGGATGCATAGGGTAGGGTAGATGTTAGCAAAATCCATTCAGTTAGAGTAGATGAGGCCTACTCACAACCATTGATTAGAAGGTAAGAATGTGTGAATGGTAACAATTACATCTTGGAATGGAATGGTTATCTCCGTTTTTAGACTTCCATACAACATGTCCATAACCACTTCAGCATCTTCTCAAATCATTGTCACATCGTTATCAGTGCACCTAGGACTACTTAAACTCTTCCTGTTTAATATGAGAACTGCTAGCTACTCACCGTAAGTGACATGTGCACAGACAAAGACTCAAACAAGGGAATCCTTGCTTTACCTTCCAGTAACTAGTTCTTACGTGTTTTGTTCGTTTAGATTCCATTACCTGCCCTCTGTCCCTGCTCCTTCAGAGTCCGTCTTTGCTAGGAGTCTGGAGTAGTGAGGGAATGAGATGCAGTTGGGGCTGCTCTGTTTTATATGCTGTTGGGTTTTGGTGGGGGAAGCATGACGACATGCAGGGCCTAGGCATGGCCCCAGCAGCCCTTCTTGGTCAAAAGATTCTCATCTTACGTATGCCATAAGTGGAATTCACACAGACAAACACCTTGAACCACAGTTACATAAGATACGAAGCTCCTCTTTTCTTTGGTTCTTATTTTTCAGTCACATTTGTTTTATTGGACTAATTCTGTAGCTGTGTTGCTAGAATGAGTCAAACCACTAACACCAGCACGCTAGAATTTTCAAAAACTGTTCCCCCCCCTTCTCCCCGGTTTTATATTCAACAAACGTTAGTTATTTTTTAAAAATGCCAGCAAATCTTTTCTTATCCCAAGAGGAGCTATAACAGTCTCTTTCTAGTGGTCCACCTGTCTCCCTTACACTTACACAGAACACGAGGGGAAACAAATCTAGAATATTCAGTTTTGCTGACTAGAGCTGTGTTACGGAGCAGTGGTAACCGTTCCATAGTCAAAAGTTGCTAAATTGTATTTCCAAGTTAAATCCAGCATTGGCACGCCCTCTCTAATACACAAATAAAGGAGTATCTGCCTTAATCTTGGTACATTAAGTCTGGATCTCAGAGACTTTTTCACCAAATTTGAGGTGAATTGAACGAGGGGTTCCATGGCACCCAGAAAAGTAGTGGGTAACAAACAGGTGGAGATTGTGAGCACTTTACATTAGTTGGAATCTAATGCCTGGCACTGAAGATCAGTCAATTAAACTGTTTAAAATTGTAATTTCACAATGCTCCAATAGACCGACCGCGCGTGCGCACACACCACCCCCCCCCCCACCACTCCCCCCACAAAGGGGCGGGACGGTCAGGTTCACCTAAGTGCAGATCCACTCGCGCTGCTATGAGAACCTCTGTTCAGGGAGCCCTTATGGAGCACAAATCCATTGTGCACATGAGGTGTGGGAGCCCTGCAAGAGCTCTAGATTTATTGCCAGCTGCCCCTGGATAGGATCCTCTGCACTTGTAGAGGGATTGAACCTAGCAGGAATAACATATCAATCCTTTCCAGGGTATCAGACTGATTTTTTTCAGTTTACTGAGATGGCTATAACTTAGTGAACCTAACCCTTGGGACAGATGGCTGTAAATTCAAATGCCAGTTTTAAATAAGTCTAATCCTAAAAAAAAGAGGAAATGTTTTTCCCTTCACCCCAAATTTCTGTTTTTTCTTCATCCAAGGTGTAGCAAATGGGGACAGCTTTAGGCTTCTATGTCACCATAATACAACTTGATTGATTTTTGGCCTTGCCTTGGCGGGTTTCGGCCGTAGCTCACAAATACCTGTAGGTCAGGCCTGCTCCCTGCCTGTCAACAGATAGCATAAAAGCCCCTGAAAGGCAGCAGAGCTGGTGTCAATGCTTTGTTATGTCTTTCAGGTTTCTCTGTGATAGCCAAAAGGAGCTGGATGAGCTGCTGGATTGTCTGCACCCCCAGGGAATAAGAGAGAGCCAGCTGAAGGAGCGGATACAGAAAAGGTAAGGCCGCTATTCTTGCTTTGCGTACACTTTGTCTATTGCCGGGTGTATTCTTTCAGGGTAAACCATCCTGCTACCAGCATTGGTGCACACAGCAAAGGTGTGCATGATCATGTGTGCACAAACAAAGGGGGTGGGAAGAGTGGCTGTTTTTCTTTTTGGGAACATATTGCGAGTTCTCCATCAGCAAACATCTGAGTTGCTAAAACACCTTGTCAATTCTTAAACTGCCCCATACAGCTGGAAATAAAGGTGCTGTTCCTGAGCGGCAGGGCTACAGCATGCTGTGGAAAATTAAGATAGTACTGCGCAGCGGTAGCTGATGGAGTGTGCAGATTAAACTTGAGCTACGGGTGCTCCCTCCAGCACGCTCCAACTGTTACTGCCTACGTTCTGCGCAGTAGCCTGCACGTGTTCAAAAGATGTCTTTCTTTTTTTTTCCAGATATCAGGACCTCACACATTCCATCCACTTGGCTCGGAAACAAAACCTAGGCCTGAAGTCCTGTGATGGCAATCAGGAGCTGCTCAACTTCCTTCGTAGTGATCTTATTGAGGTGGCAACTCGGCTGCAGAAAGGAGGGCTAGGATATGTTGATGAGACGTCAGAGTTTGAAGCCAGGGTGAGGGAACGCAGGAGTTAAACTTACGCCCATGTAGTAGCTCTGAAGGTGAAAAACTAGGCTGAAGTTCCAGTATACCAGGGCTTATAGCCATTATGGGTTCCTGCTCTTCAGTATTCCCTTGAGCAGAGGGCTCTAGAAATTCTGTTATGACTGTCCCCTCTGTGTGTTGCGTTTCCATCGCGGTATCTCTAAATGTCACCAACATCTAGATAAGAACTGCTAGTTCCCATTTCTCTGCAAAAGTGCCATCTTACATTTGAGGTTGGAGGTCCAGCAAACCTGTTAAATCAGTTAATTACTCACAACTTTGGATGGTCTTTAGGGGAGTTCTTGGCAGCCATTTTAGCTTTGCTATCAATACTGGCAGTTCTATGGTGAAAGGTTACTGCTTGACAGCCAAAACAATTGAAACTGCTTCAAGCCCTAAAAAGGACCCTGGATTGGCAGTTTTAAATTGTTTGGTCTTTCAGTAGTGACATTCACCACAACCTGCCAGGATGGATAGAGAAGCTAAAACAGCTCTTCTGAAAACCTAGAGCCAACTTTTTAAAGTATTTACTTCTCTGCACCATTTGCTCTAAGGGCTAAGGAATACTTGTGTTCAGCGGGCTTAGGCTGCTGACATGTCTAAATGGAGGATCTACTTGATGTCTCTTCTGGTGCTTAATTACCATGATGATATGCATTTTAAAAATACATGGGTTCTGTTTTTTCTAGCCTGCTTGTGTTGGCAACATTATCCAGGAACACCACTACCTTGTGTTGTCTTTGGTGGCGATGGAAATATGCTGATGCCATAACTAAGTTGGGGCAGACTTTGAACTGAGACATTGGTAGTAATCGAGTGTCTACACCAGTGATGCTCAGACCTCGGGGTTCAGGAGCCACATTAGTGATCAGCAACACAAACCGATTTGTGAATTAATTTTCATTTGCTGTAGTACTATATATTCATATTTAAGCAGTAGAATGGAAAATATTTAGTTTATATATTCCAACAGCATAATGACTGACCACGTATTATTTTATCAACTACAGTTGGTTAATAACATAGTAAAAGCATCCTGATTGATTAATAATTAAAGCACAGTGTTTTAATGTCATGCTGCAAAGAGCCTCAGGAGACACATTAAAGAGCCCTTGTGACTCGGGAACCCCAGTCTGAGTATCGCTGGTCTATACTTACGCAGGACTAGCCTACTTGGGATGTGGGTTAGGGTGGGCTGTCCTATTATTACATGGTTTTGTGATGTTCTCAATAGGTATGCTCGTTGGAGAGCCTAAAGGATTTTGGGGAATGTGTGATCGCCCTCCAGGCCAGTGTCATTAAGAAGTTCCTCCAAGGTTTCATGGCCCCTAAACAGAAGAGAAGGAAACATCAAGGAGAGGACTCTGTTGCCAAAGTGGAGGAGGTAGATGAAGAGAAGAAAATGGCAGAAGAAGCCAAGGTATTATTGATCACTGTAGGATCCCTTTTTTCCCTTTTAAATAGCTTTTCTTTGGGCTTACTCCATCTGGTGTGAAGCCCAGTGCTGCTTCTCATCCTGCCCCATTTCAGGCTCTGTGTGCAATCAGATCAGTATTGTGGGGTGAGTGACTTGCCTCACAGTCTAAAATGGGTCCTGTCAAGATAAAAATCATGCTACAGAATCCATGCTTATTCCCTCCCTGAAAAGCATTAAACTGGTTAGCGCGTTTAGCTTTCTGGTTCCCATGCCCTACTGCACTGCTGTAGGGGTCTTGAGTTCCCTTCTCTGGGGATGGATCTTTCAAGAAGAGAGCTTATCAGGGAGTGTTTTTAGAAAGCTTAATGAAAATTTTGCATCCATTGAGAGAGGACTAGTGGAGCCAGGTGCCAAGTGTTCTTAATCCCATCACCCTTAGAGAGGGAACTGTGGGATGCTGAGGTAGAGTAGGATAGATGTTGTGCAAGGGGATGAGAGAGAACTGATGGGTTGGAAGATTCACAGAGGTTGCTGAATTGAGGGTTCAATGCAGCTTGACTGGCCAATGGGAAGATGAGCCGCATCTGCCTGCACCAGAGAAGCTACGTTAGCGGAAGTGAAGAGGCGCACTTAACATGCGGGAGGCCAAGCAGACCTGGAGAAAAGCTGCAACTCCAGCCTCCACCTCTCCTCCTCCCCCCAGGCAGCATGGTGGGAGAACTGCAACCATGATCAAAGAGGCTGTGCTAAAACAGTTGTCCATGATGCAGATGTGGAACGGAGGAGCGCTGTCATGTCAGTACACTGCATTACGTGGGGATATGTTTCCTATGATTTCTTTTAGCAGCACTCCATGTTGGCCTAACTCTGTTCCCAATGAAACCACAGAGGCTTCCACCTCTGTGAAAGAGCGGGAGCTTCTTGATGCTTCCTGTGATGCATTCATTTTTGCGATCTTATCGGCATTGCCGAGTTCTTGTTAGAAGGAAGATGAAAGCCTTTGTCTGTTACGATGTGACCGTCAGTGAGGTTGCAGAGTTGGCTCAGGCATGGCCAGAGCCAGTGGGAATTGATGCATCCCTCAGTTTTTCTGCAAACTCCATTTTTGTTTCCTGTAGAAAAGTCTAAATTTGTTCTTGACTAATTCTCCAGCTGTTTCCACCACAGAGGGTGACTTGCCCACAGGGAAGGGCTGGTTATCCTAGAAAACTGGCAGCAGAAAACAAACTCTAAAGTTAACAAATCTCGGGAATAGAAGGGTTCTGGATCATCAGTCTTCCCACATTTACAGGAACATTTTACGAGAATAAGCTATACTGATATAAACATTTTCATACCTGTTTAACTGCATCCACGCGGGGGGTTGTACCAATTTAAGAACATTGGTATGCAAATGGATATAGTTAATAGCAGTGCAGAAACTGTGGATAAGCCTTTAGGTCCTTCTGTACTCATACTAGAGCTGAACCAGGTTTCAAACCTGTGTGGCTGTATATCTATGTATCTACCTCAGACTGAGCCATTTTTGGCTATGGGTGTCAAGTGAGCCACTGTAGCGCTCTCCACTCTTTCAAGCACAGTCAAACAGTAGCCATATTGCCATGGGCAGGGGCAGGGAGTTAAACATTCATTATAGCAAAGCCAGGTGTCTAGCATACTTTGCTCCAGTGGGTGTTGAACTTGATTTACCCCTGGTCTACACCATAGATGGGAACAGAGAAGTTTGATACCCATGATCAAAACAGGTTTATTTTCTAACGTAGCTGAATTTCCTTCAGTGTTGTTGAGACTGCTTAAACATTCAGACTCCCTCTCTGTAAATAAAAAACTGGAGTGGTGTTACTCTAAACAGTTTGGGAATGCATGCCCAGCAGAGTTCAGCTGTGGTTCTTTAACTCTTCTATAGCACCACTTAATTTGTCTAATGTGACTCCTGTTCATATTATCCAGTTGAGTTTAAAGGTGGCAATGTAGATTTCAGCACTACCAGAGCATGGCAGTGTAAACTACTCCCTGGAGTTGCAGATCTCTTACAAATAAGCCTTCCATTACTCTTCCTGTCATGCCTGTGTCTTGGCAGAGGATTGATAGGACAGCCAGTAAAGTACCAGTTACATCTGGCTGTGCTGTTGGGAGTTTCCTGGACATACCTGGCATTGCTTGGTATGTTTAGCATTAAAGTGCATTGTCTTTTCACCCCAGCTTATCTGGAATGTGCTTTTTGCCAGATTAGGAATTGCTTTTTAAGGTGACCTCGCAAGCACAGTTCGGTTCGCAAATGTCTGACCAGAAAACATGACTGCTGCAGCTTTGAAATGCAAATGAATGTTACAATTGTTGTCTTAGAGGGAGGGGGAACGACAAGTTCCTACGTGGAACTGAACTTGAATACAGAGCACACTGATTGACTGTCTGACCTAAGGCTGTATGTGAAAACCAGCCTTGGTTTCCATACAGATGTCCCTGACTGGCAGATGTACCCCAGACTGTAATTTAGGGAGAGCATGCAGAATTGGCCATGTGCCTTCTGTCTCCATGTAGCTTGAGGCACAGCCTTGTGACCAGAGAGAGGGAGGTGGGTAGGCCCCTACCCCTTCTGCCAGTCAGTGGCATTTGTGTGGGAACAGGCAGCAGGCCTATTTTTAGCCATAGATTTGGATGCATTAGTCACTAAGGGTATGTCTACACTGAAGCTAGACACCCCTGGCTGGCCCATACCAGCTGACACGTGCTTGGGCTTCAGGGCTGTTAATTGCTGTGTAGACATGGGGCTCAGGCTGTCTGAGCTCTGGGACCTTCCAACCTCGTAGAGTCCTAGAGCCCTGGCTCCAACCTGAGCCCAAATGTCTACACAGCAATTAAACAGCCCCTTAGCTCAAGCCCTGGAGCCTGAGTGTGCCAGCATGGGCCAAGTGCAGGTTAGTAATTGCAGTGTAGACAGACCCTCAGTGCAGCCTGGATTTTTAAGTGCAGGTCAGCAGTAAGTAATTAAATCTCACTTGTTCAGATGGAAACTTTTTCAGTCTGAGGTTGGCAGACACTAGGTTTTCTAGCCTGCTCTTTGTCCTTCTCCCAAGCAGGCTTTTTGTGTCACGCTTGAGCTGAAGAATGAAAGGGGGCCTGCTCTTTTTGTTCTTATTTCTGTTTGTTCCTTCGGTGCAGCTGCAGAGTTCTCTCTCTAGTCAGGAGAATGCAAGAAACGTCACTGAATCTCAACGTATACCTAACAGGTTACAGTGCAACAATAGTCTGAATTCCCCTGGACGCTGGTAATGCAAGGCCCCAGCCTCATAGAGCTTGAGAAGCAACGTTAAAGATCTGGTAAATGCCAGACTTGGTTAGAAAAATCTGAGCAGAATCTGCTAGCAGCTTTTGCAAATTTTTCTTGGCCCAGCAGTGAATCCCGTATGTTAACTGCAAAAACATGGAACAGTTACTTGGAAAATCAGTTACACAATATGAGAAGCACCTCAGTCATGTTCTACAAACAACGCCAGGATGCTCTGCAGTTTCCCACAGCTTTCTGTGCAGTTTTCCACTGGCCCAGGTGGTGTCTCCTGCTCTAGGTATCTCACCAGCAAGTGACAGTGAGGCTATTAGAGTGTTAGAACAGTTTGTGTGTGTATTTTTCCAAGCATCCGGTATACACTACACTTCCTCAAATTCAGCGGGAGGGGAATGTGCAACTCTGCAGAAATCCTGGGTTTTGTTTGGCTCCCAAATTGCTGTCTGCTGCAGAGTTTAGTTTTCTCCCATCTGACACTTCACTGTTTGTTTTTCATTTTCCTGGGCTAGAAGAATATTAACTTGAGTCCTATTATGTCCCTGTCAGGACTAGGTCATCACCTCATCATTGTAAAGCAAAGGATTAGCATTTCAGATGAACATGCAATGGCTCTGGATTGCTTCTCTGTTCTAGTGCATTTCTGACTTATTGCAACTTTGTTTATAAGCCTCTGGTGCTGAAATGTAGATTTCATGGGTGGCTTACTCTGTGTAGACTCCTGTCGTCGTGTTGGTGCAAATCCCAGTTTTTAATACTTAACGGTCTAATTTGCAGCTGGGGGAGGACCTCAAATGTGCTGAAGTTTATCGCAGCTCAGTGACAATAGCTTCTTATATTTGGGGCTCGGAATGCTGTCAAACCTGGCTGTGGCTGATGTCACTGTCACCCACCCATCAACTAAACAGCTTCGAGGCTAATCTGTTTCATGCATTTTGCTGACACTCGAATGGCTCCTCGAGTGTCCGCTGGAGGGCAGCACAGGCTGTTCTCTGCCGTCATGATCTGAACAGTGCCTGCCAGCTGCCTTTTCACTTTCATCCTGTTTTTAATGGGGCTAAAATTCTGCCGTTTATTTTCTTTGACTGACAAGTATTTGGGTTAGACTTTCAAAGTAAAGAATGTAGTGGAGTTTGTGTAGGTTGTTTCAGGCTGGTCATGAAGTGCAAAGAAACTGAAGTGTTATGAGCACAATGTCTGGACCAGTGAGGCTGGTTAGAGCAGTGGTCCCCCAACTTTTGGGGTAGCGCCTGTCTTTCCCTGGTCCGTGCCCTCCCTTACCCCCCAGGAGCTGCAATCAGGATATGGGGCTGGGAACTGGAGCCAATGCTGTGGTCAGGGGCCAGGATGGAGCTGGAGCTGCAGCCCTGGGGCCAAGAGCCGGGTGCGTGGTTAGGGCTGGGGCTAGGGCTGCATCTGGGGGTCAGCAGGGCTGGAGTGGAGATGGGGGCAGAAAGAGGCTGGGTGGCACTTCTCTGCCCCTGTGGGAACTGGCCCAGGCCATGCCGTGCCCCCCTGAAGACACCCAGTGGAATGCACCCCACAATTTGGGGACCTCTGGCTTAGAGGGTAAGCCTCAAATAAGATTGAGGCTGGGCAGAAGGTAGAAAATACGATAGCTGAATTATGACTGACGAGTCTCCAGCTAAAGAACGTAAGACGCCTTCAAGTTATAGTGAGCTGTGTTCATGTGCTTCGGTATAAACATAGTTCTGTCCGCAGATTGCTTCAGCGGTGGAGAAATGGAAGACTGCAATCCGGGAGGCCCAGACCTTCTCCCGCATGCACGTGCTGCTCGGGATGCTGGATGCCTGCATCAAATGGGACATGTCTTCAGAGAATGCCAGGTGCAAAGTGTGTCGCAAGAAAGGTACGACGCATTCCAGCCCCAAGCTTGCCTGTCAGTACCCTACCTGGGCAGCACGTTCCTGTAGTCAGTCACCACGTCTTGCTCTCGCTGCTCTTTCATTCTGAACATCTGCTTCCGAAGCAGAAGCACTAATGTCACAGGAGCTCTTAGACGGCAGCTCAGATTCAATGTCTTTGTACAGAGTACTGCAGGGTTGTGATTTCCATAGCCTCTCCTGCACCCCAGGATGATGATGTTGGTCCTCTCTGTTGTACTCAGGGTTCTTCATTGCTTCTCACATCATCAGAGTGCTGTTGTCCTGTGTCTCTGTGTTTATCCAAATGCTGTGTCCTGGACATTGAGGATCACCTGGATACAAATCCCTGTCATATGCAAGTGCCTCTTTAGAATAATAAGCCCTTCTGGGAACAGTGATGAGCTCATTTCCTATCCAGAGTTCGTGTCATCCTCCCCAAGCCTGGGGCTCACTCTGAGTTGAGCATTTCTGACAGAAATAACTGACAAGTGTTTTGTGGCTAAATGAAACGGTCCTTTTCCTAAGCCCCTTGCACTGTAGCTTTGCTCTGTGATGATAGGTGAAGCTGTTGCATGCTGAGATCTATTTATATGTGCCCTCTGTTAGTGCTCTTCTACTTGGCCAAAGCAGACTGCCTGAGAACAATTCATGGCTGTATTCATCTCTCTCACGTTCAGGCCTGAATTTTCAGTGGGTCTAGGAGCCTTGAGTTAAGCCCATCTCCTCTTGGTTGCTCTGCTGCAAGAGGTTAATACTATACCACCACTGAAGGGCAGAGAACAAGGTGTTGGGATTAGGCTGCAACAGGCTATACCCCCCCAGTTCCCTGCTCTGCTCTAGGGAGTGTTTCCTAGGGGTGGAAGAGAGTGAGCTGGGAGAGAGCAACCACTGGGCACTGCTCTTCACGTGACGGTAGGCAGAGGGGTGAGGCCATGTGCACTGAACTACTAGTTTGGCAAGTGGAGGAGGAAATTGACCTGGGCCAGAGGAGTCTGCATTCATACCATGTCTTGCACGTGGGCAGGGTGTGCAAAGGGGAGCTATGTAAATTGAGGGTCATGGGGAGAGAGCAGAGAAAGTGTTGCCAGTAGTCATCCTGCCATGCCATGCCCTGAGTGGGAGGTGTGCATGGGCACCTTAGAGAAGAGCCTGGCAGCACATCGCACCTCTCATGGAACTTTCTCGTTCTGCATTCGTGCGCCAGAAGGTTCTGAGTTCTCTTTAAATGCTCATGAGAGGTGGGCAGGGAGGTTTCTGTTCTCTCCTAGTTTTCTAGGGCCCATGCAAATCCTCTTTGCATGCTCAGGATAGTCTTTGGGGACTAAGCATCAGCTGAAGGAGGAATCTGGGGGCCTGATTCTCTGAACTGGGGTGAGAGGTGAGTCAGTGAGATGTCCTCTTGAACAGCTGCCGTGAGCCCTCCGGAAGGGAATCATCTGAAGTGTTGCAAAAACCGTTCTGCCCATTGCCAGCAGAGGGTGCCTAGTTGAGTTGAAGGCACCCACCTGGGCCCAAAAGGCTTGGTTTGAGGAAATGAGAACGTCAAGTGTAGGGAGGAGGGGCATGCTGCAAAATTCAGTTCGTTTTTACTAAGAAGCTGATTCAAAATAGGGTTTTGCTCAATTAGTGGGGAGCACAGAGGCAGTACGCCTACTGGGGCAATTGCACTGTAACGGGGGGTGGAGGGAATTCCCCTAGGTTTTAAAAGGCTGCTGTCCTTGCAACAGAAGAACTGCGGGGCAGTGACAATACTGTTTGAGGGGACATTGTGGCCCTCCACCTCTGTCGCTGTCTCCATTGTGTTGGTAGCAGCTTCTGCTCAGGGAGAACAGTGTGTTCTGTGCTACTAAGCTTCATGCAAGTTCTCTCTTCTCCTAGGTGAAGATGACAAGCTGATCCTGTGTGATGTGTGTAACAAAGCCTTCCACCTGTTCTGTCTGAGACCCGCACTCTACGAGATACCGGATGGCGAGTGGCAGTGTCCAGCCTGCCAGCCCTCTACTGCCAGGCGCAGCTCTCGAGGGAGGTGAGACCTTCCTTCCTCTTTGTGCTGTTGCCGGTGCAGAATTCTAATCAGGCTCTGGGAACTAAGGAGTCTTTCAGGAAAAGACCAAAGCGTCAGTCTTTAATCAGTAACTGCTTTTAGAGGAGGGAAAGACCTAGATTACTTGATGGCACTTGAACAATAGCAGAGCAATCTTTTCAGGCTGCTCTTACATTAGAACACCTGTGTTATAGTGACCCATGACATTCTGAGGGGATTAAATAAATAACTTCACTGTGGCAGTGGAAAAGAGTCTCCGCAATAAGAAAGGGCTGCTGTTAGTCCTGAAACTCACTTAGTGCTTCAGCAGTAAATCTGGCTGCTCGCTCATAGGGGCGTGCTTCCTAGCACAGCAGTCCTTGCTGACTTCCACCCGAGGTGAGCGCTCAGAAATAGCCTGAACAGACTGCTGTTTCAGTCCATCCCAGAGAGAGATCCTGAGCCCATGGTCTGCTACTCGGCAGAGAGCAATCTTGAGCGTAACTGTTTGTTTAGACCATGGTAGCCAGTGACACTTTATGACTCACCTTTGAACTCGAGACTTGAGATCTGCTGCTTCACACTGTTATGGTAGGGTCTCCTCTTCTGCCTGTGGTTTGCATTTTTGTTTATACCAGAGGGCTAAAACTACCAACTGCCACCTGAAGAATAGGTGCCTAGCCAGCCTGCCCTCCAGAACAGTGATACAACGTAGATTAGACTGTCACATGCAGGTGGTGCATGGCCCTAAAAGTATTAATTACTCTCTGGGCACTGTTTAAAAGGATTTTATCAGGCTTGTTCTGAAATGGCAAGGCTTTAACACAGCTGTTCTAGCCTGAGATCACAGTTGCTTTGATGTGTCAGAGTCATCTGCAAGCTGCTTTGCTCCTGGATGTGAGCCATCAGGTGGAGTAACACCTGTCTTATCTATTTACTACTTTATTCGTTCCAGCTGGGCCAGAAGGGGAGTGAATGTTGGCCTTGGAACACCCTCCAGCTCTGTCGCAGGAGCTTAGACTTTTTTCATTTAATTCATGGTTGATACTTTCCTCATGCAAGGCAGAAAATGCAAAGTTGTGGCTCCACAGCAAACACGCTTCCGGCTCTTTCTGCATGTGCATGCTGTTCTCTGTTCCTGGTTTTGTGCTAAGTTTTGTGCCTTAAATGGTGTATGCACAGGGCCAGTCTCACTCTGGGAACCAGAACTTAGCATTTTCTGACTTCTGCACATGTGCACTTCCAGTGCTTTGCTCAGTAAAGGTGGGGAGGTAGCTGTGGTGTCTGATTATTACTAGATTTATTACTAGGTTTCCACAGAGCATGAAAAAGTGGCACTGCAGTCAGATGGAGTGGGGGGGCACTTTTCTCTCCCTATCTCCTCCCAAAAACATCTTAAGCCCTTTAATGGGGCTTCCCAGATCTGACAACCTGTCTGCCAGCCACCTTCTTTTTTCTGTGCTCCACTACACTCGCAGTCTCAAGTTACATCTCATGTTCTAACAAACTTAGTATGTGTTTGAAGGGAGAAGAATCAAGGGAGAACTGGCTGACTAAATGTGTGGACAGTCTGCTAAGGCCACCTTGGCTGCCTTGCACTTGGGCAGCATAAGCTGTTTCAAGTGCTCCCCTTGCATTGGCAGCATTGTACCTACATGGGTGCGAGGACTGTATGCAGTTAATGTGCTCTCCTGACGTGCTTCCTCAAACCCAAAGCACTTGTCCTTATTGAGGAATAACTACACAGCAAACTGTTAAATGTAGTTTTCAGTCATGTGTGGCTGAGATCTCTGGAATAACTGAAGAGCTGGTTCTCGCTGCACAAGAATTAACTGTTGAAAGTGGTTAGCATTTGGGCTGAAATCTGTTGGTCTCAAAGTGATAGCCCGGAAAGTGGCAAGAGACTGAAAGTGCCATCTCAGCCATAACATATAACATGATATCCTCGCTGAAAAAGAACAGAGTGCTATAGCATGAAGCAATTTGAAGCAAATGTTTGTTTTAGATTTGAGGTGGTCAGCAAGTCTGTGTATGAACAAACATGCAGTGAAACTCCAGGGTCAAGGCTAGCTGGGCTGCTAGTTTATCAAGAATGTTGGACGTTTAACTAATTATCTTGTTTTTAGAAACTATGCAGAAGATTCTGCTGAAGAGGAGGGTGAAGAGGGTGAGGAAGGCCCAGATGAGGAAGATGCTGAAGAGGATGAAGAAGAGGAAGAAGATTATGAGGTTGCTGGGCTGAAATGTAAGTCTTTGACCACAGGTTGTCATGTGGACTGAGCAGTAGTTAGCTCCATCTTTGTCGTTTATCCGGTGTGAGGCTTTGTGTCCTATCCGAGGAAGAGGCTGGGTTCTCACATAGCTGTATAAGGACAGTGCTTCAGTCATATGATGTATTTATGGAGAACTGGGAGCCGACTGCTTTCATGCTTCTTTTTGCTGCTTCAAGACTGAGGCTGTCCTTGGAGCTGTTTAAATAGTACATCGGTTCAAAGGAGCGGGCATGCTTGCATTCCAGTGTGGCAATCCATGCTTCTGGATTCACAGCTGATGCCATAAAACCTGCTGCTAAGCTGTCACCAAGGGCCTGCAGCAGTGAAAGGTTAGCAAGCAGCATGATTGATTATTTGTTAATAGCCTTTTTACTTGTCAGCATTTGCTGTCCCTGGGAAGTGGAATGCTGTCTCTTCCTCTCCCACCCCAAGACGTTCATAAATGCAAAACTAAAAGTCACCTTGTTTGGGATTGGGGGTGGGGGTGGTAATTCTAGGCCTGTCACCATGACACCCTTTATATGCTATTAAAATTCACCTTCACTTGTCACTTCCTGTAGGATACCCAGTGTCCACTGTCCGTGCTGCATCACTGAACTGAACAGACATTGACAGGGGAGCCTCTAATGGCTGTAGTAACTGTCCTCAGAGGCTGCTCTTTCTTAGGCGGTTGCTGTGTCGGTCCCAAAATACTAGAGACAAGGTGGATGAGGTAATGTCTTTTATTGGGCCAACTATCGTTGGTGACAGACACAAGCTTTCTGAGGACCTGAAGAAGGGTGCTGTTTAAGCTCAAAAACTTTTCTCACCAACGGAAGTTGGTCCAATAAAAGACATGATCTCACCCACCAGAGTTCAGAATGGCATTTCCAGGCTGAAGTTAAATGAATGCTTCTCCACCCCAAATCCAGCAGAGTTTCTTTCCTGCCATGCTTAATCCCCTCCAGTTTGTTTTTGGGGACTTTGATGCTCCCCTGCTGTAATAGGTCAGGAACGTGAACTGGAAAGGTCCCTGAAATGCACATGCATGCCATTTGCTTTCCGTTGAAGTGTCAGTGACATGAACGTTGTAGCTTCAGACCAAACCCTTCAACCAAAGCTGGTGGTGGAATTCAGTGACTGAGAGCCAAGGGATTTTTATGCATCCTCCCAACTGCCTCCATCGGGGGAGTGCTTTATACTAGAGAGCTCAGGCTGGCTGGTTCAGGCCTCTCACATTTTTCCATTTTGTTTAATTTCTGGGATGTTCCTTGATCTTCTGATCTAGGTTGCTCTTTGTTCTGTGGGTATCCATCTCCACACTTGGAGTACGTTCAGCCCTTGTTGCATTCCAGGTCCAGGCCCAATGCCAGGGTTTTCAGACAATGGCAAAAGAGGGTTACTGTCACTAAAAATAAAGCATTAAACTCAACCCCCAGCTATACAGAGCATTAGCATGGAAAGGTCATTGTGGAAAACTTTTTTGTTTTAGTTGAGACATCCCAGTTAATCCTTGTGTAGCGTTTATCCTAGGATAGAATATAGAATGTTGGATTGTCAGACATTTAACACATGCTGTGAACTTGACACACAAGCGGGAGCGACAGTACGCAGACATCCCACAGCCCTGACACACGCTGCTCCTGCAGGGGGCCTGACAAGATGATTTATTGGACAGGGCTGGATTAGAGGCCACAAGGGAAGGACTGCTGCATGTTGGACATGGATTTCATATGCTTTTCTGGTCGGATAGAAGGCGTTTGCTCAGGAGCAAAGACCAATGTGCGCCCAATATACAGGGGTCACAGGAGAAACCTAAGACAGGAGACAGTTCGTCCCCACACTTGCATTCCCCTCCATTTAAAATGGTGACAGGCAGGCTGACAAATGGGAAAAACCCATTTATCTGGGACAGAAAGCAGCAGCCCCAAAGTTGAGGAATAAAATTCCATTGTTTACCAATTCCAGCATGTGCAGCAGCTCCCTGCCAGAGTAACTCGACACCCTGTGTGCACACAGTTAACTTTTCAGGGGGACTTAGCAAATGGCTTATCCCATTGTGTGGGCCACTTGTAAATGCCTGTAAAGGCACCCGTTCAGCCGTCCGCACTCTGGCAGGAGCAAGTGGACAACAGCACACAAAGGGAGTCCCACAAATTTCTGGTCTGAACAGTAAAGGAAAATAAGTTATCTGCAGGGCTTAACTCTCTCCTCCCACCCTCCTTCGTAGGCTTGGGGGGGGCATCAGCATTTTAGCACTAGGAACTTCATCACTGCTGCAGCTGAACCTTGCTCACAACGAGTTCAGAAATCCCCTCCCCTCTGAACTGGAGGGCCTGCTGGCTGTGTGTGTGGTCACCCATGGGAAGGAGTAATGACCTTGCCAACTACCAGTGTCGTTTCTAGAAAGGGCGCGTTTGCCTACACGTCGCACTGGAGAAGGGATAAGAGACGTTGGCTGAGTCAGTATGTGCAGAAATGAGTAAGGACTGGTGAACAGCAGCACCTGTCCAGCCAGCTGAGACGTCTGTGTGACCTTATCTGCTTTGGTACAACTGGGCAGAGATGGTACGCTCCCTGTTCACGCTGTCATGTGGCCACTCTTCAGGGCACCGATTGCGGTTATGTGGCTGTCTCTGTAGATTTAGATTATTGGCTATTTTGTCCGTGGTAGAGGGGATCTCAGTAACCTGGAGAGGTGATAACACTTGGGTCAGCTTCTTAACATTCGGCGCAGAAGCCGAGAGGCTGAAGGGCTCTTATTCGTTGTCATCCTCTCTCCTTGGTTTGAAGCTCTCCGATTTTTCTCCCCAAGTGAGCCTGTTGTTAAAGCTGTGACTGATCATTTCAGTGAGACCCAGGAAGGTGGCCAAGGGCAAGCAGAGCACAGCGCTGTACCCTTCCAGGCAGGGCAGGCACCAAGGGAAGAAACAGTCGCTGCATGCCACCAGAGGACCCCGGCAGCGGGCCACACCTGTCAACGGAGCAGACATTGACGAGCTGGTAAGCGCCAAATTGCCCCCAGGAGGTTGCTCACTTCATGAATTATAAACTCAACAGGTGCCACACTTCCTTCCCCTCCCCTTCTCAGAGAAATGCCCTGAATTGTATTGTGAAATCCACACGGGGCTGAGGTCGGGCTAACAAAGGCAGTGTATCCTTAAGGGCCCAGTGCAAACGGAGCACAGATATGCCAGGCATCTTTCCCCAGCCGCTTTCACACATTGTCCCCCTTGATTAGCAGGCAGCCTGCAGCTTGTTAAAGGGTTTTAAATAGTATCCATGTGTCTGTGCAGAGAGGTGGGGGAAGCGGGGGTCCGGGATGGTGATAGAATGCCAACAATGCCGGACCCTCGCTCCCCGGGCTTGGCCATTTTCTGACAGTTGTTGTCCGGACGGTCACTCCCCAACCTTCAGGACATAATTTAGCTGGTTTAGGTTTCACTTGACATTTAAAGACTAAAACCTTGTGTGTGTGAATAGAGGCCAATCCTACGTGTGCCCTGGGAAGGGCGGAGCTGGGGGCTGTGTGCTGACTGTCCCGGGGACGTGGCCATTAGGACAGTGGTCCCCAAACCTTTTACATCAGGCCCCCCCCCACCCATAATGTGATCTGTCGTGTTCCCCTGCCCCGGAGCCGAGCTGCTGTTCCAGTCTTTCCCAGCACTAAGTCTCTTGCTTCTGGGGGAGGAGGGCGAGGCACCTTCTGCATGAGGGTGCCTGGGGGGGGGGCAAACAATGGCCAGTGATTCTCTAGTTGTCTTGAGCTAACCTCTACAGGAGAGTCCTTTTCTGCTAGCCTTTTGTGGCATGCCTGCCTGCTCCCCAAATCCGGGACGTGCACCATAGCTTCCTAGAGGTGCCTGTTGGATGAGGAATGGTCTCATCTAAACAACAGGTCTGGTGGCTGGGAATTGTGGCGCTGGGTGTCTTGGTAAAATAGTGTCACTCTCTCAGCTGAGGAGACAGGTCCTGTTAGCTCCCTGCTTCTCTTCCCAGCACAAATCTGCCTTGTTGAGAGTCATACCCTAGGCCCAGGATGCTAGTGCATTTCTCTCCATACCAGCGTATCTGTATGCAGTGACACCTTCCGAGCTCAGAGCCGAGGTGGATGCCAGGATAGTAATGGCCGACCTGCCACAAATCCCTAGGCAAATGGCTGACCTTGTGCACTGCTTGTTTCTCCAGTACAGCGAAGCTTGAGCCGTCAGCTGCTGTTTGGTATTTAAAATGGCCTGGGAGCCTCTGCTGCAGGCCTGTTAACACAGCAGCACAACTGCTTTCTTCCTCTCTGCTTGTCGTATGCTGTCCACCCAGGGAGGAGGAGGGAGGGAGGGATTTGCACACTTCATTTCTCGTCATGTATTCTTTGCCCGTTTGCTTTGACCATGCTGTCTTTGAAACGCTCTGAAAAAGCTTCCTGCCCCTGGCCAAAAGGACTGGCCTGCCTGTAACTATCCCTGTCAGAGCTCTTGGACAGGGCTCCCGCTTTGTAACTCAAGCTGCCATGGCATTTCTTGGCTGTTGCCATCAAAGCTTCCGCAGCTGAGCAGTTTGTGTCTCGATTATTGCAGAGAGGATGGTGGGGTTTGAACGCCTTAAGCTTTAGTTTTTACAGCAGTATCACTTCTCCCCTACCCACTTGTGATAGGATTGAAAAGGAAAACTGCTAAGACATCATTTTCCTCTGCTTGGGGCTTGTCCACACAGTGAACAAGCCAGGTGTGAGTGAATGTGCAGTGCGCTAGCCTGCCACACATGAAGTCGCCGTGAGGCCCCTGCTCTGGTGTGCATTAGGGAACTTTTAACATGTGGTAGCAGGGTCCTCATGGTGACTTAGGGCACTGTACGTTCACACTCTGACTGCCACTCACCAAGTCTGTGTGGACAAGCCCTTAGGAACTGTTTGGCTAGAGCTAAATCACATGCCGGTTCCCCTCCCTTTAATGGCTTCCTCTACTTCATGCGGCCAGGTGCTTCAAACAAAGAAGACTTCACGTCGCCAGAACCTGGAGCTGCAGAAGTGTGAGGAAATCCTCAATAAGCTCATCAAGTACCGCTTCAGCTGGCCCTTCAGGTGAGGCACTTAGGGCTCCGTCCCTGTGCTCGCTGTCCTTGGATCTCTGCATGGGCGGTAGGAGTGGCCAAGCCTCAGGGCTGCATGAATCCACAGCCAGCAGCAGCCTGCGACCAAGAGGCCTGGGTGTTAAAAGCAGGATATGTACAGAGAAAGGGAAGTGGGTCTCTGTCTGTCTGTCTTACACTAGGGCGCCTGTACTCGGTGTCTCCGGAGAATAGTTTCTATGGAGGGAACCAAGGTTGGCCCCTAAAGCTAGATAGTGACGTGCTCTCATTCCCTTCTCTGCACAGTAACGAAACCACAGAGCATTAGGGGTCTTCTCCACTGCCTCCCCTCAGAAACACCCACAATGTTCCGTGCAGAGGAAGCATGATCTAATGGCTAGAGCCATCTCCAGACTTCCCGTTCAGCTCTGCTCTCAATTCCCTGCGGTGAGGGGCAAGACACCATAACAGCCCGTGTTCTCCCGTCTGTAAAAGCTGGCCACCTCCCATGGGATGTTGGGGTATGGCTGGTTTGTGAAGGGCTCTAGGCCCCCGGGTTTATTGCGCTGTTGCTGGGTCCATGCCAGTGCATATGGCAGGCTTGTGTGAGTGCCCTCCTAGCATCCGGGAAATGCCAGTGTCTGACACGAACGCTTCTGTCTCCTTCCTCGGCAGGGAGCCAGTGACCACAGAGGAAGCTGAAGATTACTTTGAGGTCATCAGCCAGCCCATGGACTTCCAGACTATGCAGAGCAAGTGCTTGTGCGGCAGCTATCGCTCCGTGCTCGAGTTCCTCTCTGACATCAAGCAGGTGTTCGCCAATGCTGAGCACTACAATCAGAATGGAAGCCATGTCTTGTCCTGTCTGGAGAAGACAGAACAGTGTTTGATTGACATGCTGCACAAACACTTGCCCGGCCACACGTACTCGCGCAGAAAACGCAAGAAGCCCTCTGCCAGGCGCCAGGGACTGGAGGTGCAGGAAGGGGACAGCGAGTCAGAGGCCACTGAACATTCCAGGGGGCAAAAAAGAAAGAAATGAGGGGCAGGAGCCGGGGGAGAGACAGAGAGTTGGAGCAGCCCTTCTGGTGCTGCTGGGCGCTTGGCTGGCTGAAGGGATTTAGGAAGCGGCAGACACCTCTTTATTAATCCAGCCTTTCCCGTGACCAGTTCTAGTTTGTAATTTCTCTGAAACTTCCTGAAGTCTTTGGCCGTCCATCAAGTGAGCAGAGGTGACTTACAGCAAAATAGCTAAAGCTCTTATGGGATTGTCCTGCTAGAAGGAGAAGGTAGGAGGGCAAGAGGAAGAACTGGCCCAAGCCTAGTTGAACAGGGGAGTGTGAAGCCTCCTCCAGTTTGGGGCGCTATTAGCTTTCTTGCAATGGAGCTGCTTCCTTCCCGTTTAAGCTGAGCAGCCAACAGCAGCGCTGGGGGACGTCCTGCCATCTGCTGCCTGTGATGTGAGACCAGCCCTCATCTAGCATGGGGAGGGATCATATTGCTTCACAGAAGGACTGAGTGTGATCAGGCCAATGGCCGCTAGTTCTTGTATGTATATATTTATATGGTGTTAACTTTGAGCCCCCAACGAAGGGACACGTAGAGTGAGCAAGCACTTACGTTTATGGAGACACGGCTTTCACCAGCATCATAACAGAAATTGGCTGCGAGGTGTTCTTGCTTCTCTCCTGTCTCTTCTGGGGGAGTGGTCTCCTGAGGTCATGCTCCGACGCGCGTGTCCTTTCTTCTGACTGCAGCGCTCCACTTGTACATGGCAAAGTTCCCCTGCTCACCTGTAACAGCACAGAATCCTGTTGCCCTTTGGAGTGGATGAACCAAATGCCAGAGGTACATCAGAGAGCGTGGCATTCCCACACATCATGTAGAAAAGCCCCCGGAAGGAGAAGCAGCAGAAACTTGTCCTGTGTAACTTTTTAAATTAATTTTCTAGTTGGTCACTTGTTTCTAGCAGTGAGCTTGTATAAAGAACACCTTGTAAGATACCTTTGTCTTGCTTTGGCACATGTACAGTACAGTTTATATGAAAATGTGTTTGCTTAATATTTTTCCCTCTGAAACACTTGTTTTCCTATCAGCAGCTGGAGTTAAGATGGGGAATTTGTTTGGGGAGTGGGGAGAGGGGACTCACTGTCCCCTTTTGCTCCCCTCTTTTATAGTAATACCTCCACGAATTCAGCCTCCCTTCCCTCCAACCCACCTGCCATGCCTGTAATGCAGCAGAAGAGCGGGCCCCTGACTTTCACAATGGTTGATTAGTGGGAAGATAAGTTGTGCGGGGGGGGGGGGGGAGAGATGTTACTCTCTCATCAGTTTCCAGCAGCCTGTGCCACTTGAATTATTGATTTCTGTTTAAGCAAAATCTTTTTTTGCCCCTCCCTCCTTATGGCAGATTTTGGTCCTACAAAATCAGGGTAGAACTTATTATGTCTTTACATTGGAACAAAATAGCTGCATGGCTATTCTGTACTGATCATTAAATTTAAAAAACCATGCAACTCCTGATTTGAGAATAAAAATGTGTTAATGAAGATGGCAGCCCTATTTTGTGTACTTGTTTTTGTTTTTTAAACCAAGCACTTGTCGGTTCAATTCTGGACTGTCCGTCACTGTTGTGAGCCTACGGCAGAATTCCAGTCTCCTCTCCTCTCCTCCCCCAGCCTCACCGTCCTGCCCCACAGAACTAGCACTGACATTTGTTTGGCATCTCTCCCCCCTCCCCCCCCCGCCCTCTTAAAGGCTTTGTTTTGTCTAATTAATACTGAACATTTTGTGCAGCTCCTACACAGTGAAACCTTTTGGAACTGTACCTTTTTTAATTGTCATTTGGGGGGGCGGGGGGATTCTGTCAAGGGCTGTACTTGTAATAAAATGGAAATTTAAAAATAAACCTTATGTACTTGTGTTTGTAAAACTGCCTGTAGAGAATCCTTAGCTGCTGTCTGTCCATGCGTCTCTGTGTTCAGAGTGGGGCAGATTGCAGGGCTCGCTCCCCCCCCATAGGAGCCCATTCTGAACAGTTGGCATCTTGAGGAGGAATGGGCTACTTTCATAAAGCAACGCACTAGCTGCCAGTGTTCCCTGGGTGAGAGGGAGAGCCTGGGTAAGTGGAACTAATGTGTAGGAAGAAATACACCCCACATCCAACTGTTCCAAGTCGCTACGAGAGTCTGAGACTTTCGCTTTCAGAACTTAAAACAGCGCAATCTCTCGTTATTGGGGGTGTGGAGCAGCCCAGTAGCTGAGATTGAAAACGCTCTCCTGCCTGGATCACTTTTCAGGAACCTAGAGCTCTGAAGCAAGCTGCCTTTTAGAGTAGAGACAAAGCGCGGCCCACTCAGTAAGGTCCTATTCTGGGACTAGATTTATAGAGCTCGGTGCCAGAAGGGACCATTGCGATCACCCAGTCTGACCTGTATCACAGCAGCCATAGAACTGCCCCAAAGAGTTCCTAGAGCAGATCTCAGGAAAAACCCAACCTTGATTTTAAGAACTGCAGGGATGGAGAATCCACCATGACCCTAGTAAACTGTTCCAGTGGTGAGTTACCTTCGCTGTTAATTTCCTCTTTATTTCCCATCTGAATCTCTAGCTTCAACCTCCAGCCATTGGAATTGCAACTGGGTTCCGATATGAGCAAGTCTTGGCCGAGTCACTCTGGTCCTCAGATCCCCCATAATAGCACTTTGCTACCTCGGGGGGTGTTGATGTATCAAAGGACGTGAGCTGCTCACACCCTTTCGTGACTGTCTGCACAAGTACAACAGAGAGGCTGAAACTGTCTGCTTCTCCACCCCCAAAATGAACTTTCTGGGGAGTTGGCAGCGTCATTTGGCCGGCACTTGGAACAAAACTTCCTCATTCGTTTCAGTGCATGCTTGCCCTGCTGTCAGTCCCAACAGCTTCATTTTCAAAGTCATTGAGGACACATCCCTTTGGCTCGTCTGAAGAAACGTGACTTCCAGATAATGAAGTTAGCTGCTGAGAACATGCATCCGAGGAAGCAGATATTTCACGTTGCTTAACATACTGGGAAGTCGAGCTGCAGATCCACATGGGAGCCATGTGGATTGGGACATGATGGGTTAAGATGCTTATCTCTGTAACTGACTGCCCCTTCAAATAAGCAGAAGAAACTGAAGTCTTAGGCCAGGTCTACGCTGGAAACTTGCCAGTGTTTCCGCTGTCAGTTCAGTGTGTGGTTATTTTTGTGGGGGGATGCGAGGAGACACCATACCTATACTGCCAGAAGTCCGCGTGCAGACGCCGTCACAGCAGCATAAAGGTGCTTTAGCTGGTACAGCTTATTTCACTGGAGAACAGGTATAAGCTGTACCAGTATAAAAGTCTTTTATGGACAGCATGAGCTGCATCTGCGCTCGGAAGGTACGCCGGTAGAGCTGTACTTGCAAAACCGCATCGGAGCCTCAATCTGCAAACGTGGGCCGTGGGTATCTGCTGATTTGCAGGGCTCTGCTTATTTACAAGGAGTCAGTTGCATTGCTGTGGAGGAACTCGAATTCCCTGGCTTGCTGTAGCTTAACATCTTAAAGTGAGGGGGCGCTGACATGCGCTGCTGTCTGTGTGGCTGGATCTCGGGGTGGAGCAAAGAGGGGTGACTGGTCTGCGGCAGACACGCTGGACCCATCGCAGGCCTCCTCTGGAACCCAATTTTTAGCTTGTGGAAAATAGTGGCTCAAACTGGTCGCTTGCCAGCCTTTGATATTGAGACCTCACTAGCACCCGCTGTGCAAACACTAAGGATTTTACAGCCTGTCCTTGCTCGTGTCCTTTGCAGTGTCTCCCCGCACACTGCCGACGACTCAAAATACGTACATCCGTGTGCGTTGTGCTGCATGGGACACGCTCACCGCGGTGCGTCTCCTGGTTGAGTGTCAATCAGCGAGGTTTGGCTGCGCTTGCAGACTATAACCGGGCGATTCGGATAGTTCAGAGGGGCCTGCCACGGGCAGGAGAGCACGCTCAGGCAGCAGCCTGGTCTTGGCTTTTAATTCAGGACCTCAAGTCTCAGCCGTCTGCAGTGTAAAGGAGCTGTTTGACAGCACGGCGAGCGGGCTAGCTGCGGTGCTGTGAACCTGAAATGGCCAGCAGTGCGGGCCCACTTCTGCACTGAGCTGTTAGGGCTCAGTCTAACTCCTGCCTGTAGCTTTGACGGTTCAATGTTGCTGACAGGTTCCCTGCAAGTTTTTATGGACTGGTTTACTCAGACCTTTAGTTCGTGGTAAACTGGGGTGTGAATCTACCCCTGGGCTAACTGGCCATGTGGCCCCTGCTGACCTGCATCAACCATTCATTGAAACAGGGCTAGATCGAAGCAAACTAATGTATGTCAGAGGGGTCCTCGTGGACAGATAGTCTGCAGCAGGGTAGATTCACACCCCAGCTTGCCATGAACTAAATGCCCATGTAGACCAGCCCTAAGAGTGTGGTCCTAGGGTGAAGACTGGATTTCTGTTTGTGTGTTAAATATTTGGAGAGACGACTCCTGTCTTCCTGGGTTGCATGGGAAAGAGCTTATTTAGCTTAGCATGTGGGAGTGTGGGAACGGAGGGAAAACTAAGGCAAAGAAGTGAGCTTTGTGTTCAGTTCAGAGCATGGAATGAGTTCTTGGAATGCATCGGGGACAACTTGTTTCAGGAAGTAAATGGGACCAGCCATTTAAAACTTGATTCTGACCAAGAGGGAGGAATTGGGGGTGTGTGTGTGAAGGGGGAAAGCAGCTTGGGTGAAACGCCGCACAGGACCCTCACAATGCCTTCTAACCCCGTGAGTCTATGAAAGCGATCATGAAATGAGAGATCTGAAGGAAGGACTGATGGCAGTGGAATAAGGACAGTGGATTTACTTACCTACCACTTCTGGGAAGAAAATACAAGGACTAAAGGAGTGCAGGAGTTTTGGCAGTTTCTCGAGGAGAATATTAAAGGCACAACTGCAGCCTACCCGGTTGTAAGGAAAGGTAGGAAAAATAGTACAAGGCCAGTATGGGTCGGTGAACATTGCAATAAAACACCCACAGCTGGCCCGGGTCAGCAGACACTGCCTCATGCTACGGGCTATAAAACTGCACTGTAGGCGTTCACACTCCGTCTGGAGCCTGGGTTCTGAGCCCCCACCAGCCTGAGCCAAAATGCCCATGCTGCAATTTTACAGCCCCATGAGCACAAGTCCGCTGATCCGGCCCAGCCGCAGGTGTGGTGTTGCAATGTAGACTGGCTCCATCAGATGCTCTAGAATGGGCTGGAAATCCGAAAGGATAGCGAGGCAAACTGGAAGCATGGATGACACGCCGAGGAGACGTACAGAATGCCACATCCACCTAATCTCTTCCTTTGGCCGGGTGGATGAGAGGAGGACATGATGTATCTTGACTTTAGTAAGGCTTGACACAGCACCGCGTGACTGTCTTAAAGCAAACTAGGGAAAGCTGGGTGTGCAACTGGAGAGAGACTGTAGTTATCAATGGCTCGCTGTCCAACTGGGAGGCTGTGGGGTCAGTCCTGGGGCCCGTACTAGTCCGTACTTTCATGAATGACTTGGACCATAGAGCGCAAAGCATGCGTATGGAATTTGCAGAGGACACCAAGCTGGCAGCGGTTGCAAGCCCCCTGGAAGGGGGGGATTACAATGCACAATGACCTTGACAAATGAGAGAATTGGTCTGAAATCAACAAGATGAAATTCAGTAAAGACAAGTGCACAGTACTGCATTTCGGAAGGAAAAGTCAAACGCACAATTACAAAATGGGGACAAAAGCTGGCAAGGTGGTTGTACTGCCGGAGCTGGGCAGTGCAGTGGATCACAAATGGAACTCAAATGAACGAGGAGATGCAGTTGTGGGAAAAAAAGCTGATCTGTGGGGTTGTATTAACAGGAGTGTTGTGTGTTAAGACACAGGAGGTACCCTGTTTCCCCGAAAATAAGACCTACCCCGCAAATAAGCCCTAGTATGATTTTTCAGGATTTTTGGAGCATGCTTGAAATATAAGCCCTACTCCAAAAATAAGCCCTAGTTACAGTTTACAAGCAGTTCACAAGTAAAGGTCCCCATACACTTTACACTCGTGGAAAAAAATAAGACATCCCCTGAAAATAAGCCCTAACCCATCTTTCAGAGCAAGAAATAATATAAGACCCTGTCTTATTTTCGGAGAAACACAGTAACTGTCCTGCTCTACTCCACAGTGGTGAGGCCTCAGCTGGCGTGCTGTGTTGTTTTGGGTGCCACGCCTTAGGAAAGATGTGGCCAAATTGGGGACAGTCCAGAGACAGCAACAAAAATGATCGAAGCTTTAGAAAACCTGGCCTATAACTAGCATGTTAAGTCTTGAACAAAGACTGAAGCGAAATGGATTGCAGTCTTCAAGTATGTTAAGGGCTGTTACAAAGAGGACAGCGTCTAATTGTTCTGTCTGCTGAAGGTAGGAGAAGTAATGGGAGCAAGGGCGATTGACGCTAGATATTAGTAAAATCTTTCTAAATTTATATGTAGTTAGTCTGTAACAGGCTTCCAAGGGAGGCTGTGGAATCCCTGTCCTTGGAGGCTTTTAAGGACCAGTTGGACAAACACCAGTCAGGGTTGGTCTAGGTTTCCGTGGTCCTGGCTCAGTGCAGGGGCCTGGACAAATGGCCTTCTTAGATCCCTTCCAGCCCCCCATTTCTGTGATTCCAGGGTTAGGCTCGTGAAGGAAAGCTGGCCGCACTGAAGTCAAAGGGAGCTTTGCCGGTGATCTCGCTCAGTGTCTTGCAGGAGTGAGGTCCGTAGGCTAGCGCCTGCTCCTGTGGAATGGCTCGTGTGTCTCCTGCCCCTGGAGGAGTGTAGGAGGGCTGGCTGTGGGGCGCTATGGGGCACGGCGTAGGAGGGCTGGCTGTGGGGCGCTATGGGGCACGGCGTAGGAGGGCTGGCTGTGGGGTGCTCC
>ML675623.1:2175628-2198260 GCA_007922155.1 Mesoclemmys tuberculata | reverse complement strand
GGGCACGGCGTAGGAGGGCTGGCTGTGGGGTGCTCCCCCCAGGGGCGTAGGAGGGCTGGCTGTGGGGCGCTATGGGGCATGGCGTAGGAGGGCTGGCTGTGGGGCGCTATGGGGCACGGTGCAGGAGCAGCTAGCACTTCCTGTGGCTGGGCCCTGCTGCGAACTCTCCAGGGATTGAGCTGCAGCTGTGGGTCTGTAGGTCAGTGCCAGCGATGCCCTAGAAGCTGGCGTCTCGCAGCCGCTGGGCGGGTGCGCTGAGGGGCTCCGGCCTCCCACGGTCCTGTCCTGAATCCATTCATTGCCCAGAGCGACACTGGCAGGGCCAACAGTGCTGCGGAGAGCTTGGCCCCACTGCTCCTACCGGCCCCACAGCACACGTGGGCAGCACCACTGGGCCCACGGGCCTGCCCTCCGGCACGGCATTGGCCCCAGAGCCAGCACTAGGGCGAGGCCAGCCTGCGGCCGGGGGCTGTGAGCAGCAGGAGCCAGCGCGTGCTCGAGGGGGCCGGCAGCTCAGGCCCTGGCAGGGGCCGGGGGGCTGATAAGGGGGCCCTGCTCCCGGCGGGCCCAGGTGTTGGAATGCGAAGCAGCCACGGCTGGAGCTGGGAGCACGTGGCCCTGGCGGCTCCGCTCGCTGTGGGAGCCGCTTATCTCCTGGGATACTTGAGAGGCGAGAAGCTACTTCATTAGTCTAGCGGCTCGGCAAGGGGAGCCTGGTGGTGACCCTGCTGCTCCGTTCCTGGGTGCTTCTCTGACAGCCCCCCCCCCCCCGGCTCTGGCTGTCACCTGGCCTTGTCTGGGCTGTGAATAGGACTCTCTCTCCTCATGTTCTGGGCCCGTGGCTTGGCTCTGGGACACGCTGAGGGTCCTGCCTGCAGATGTGGGGCCGGCTCTGCTGGCAGCCAGTGTGGCTGGGCTCCTCGAGGCTGTGGGGACCCAAATTCGCTGCTCCCCCCCCCACCACCCCCCATCGGTCCTGTGGGACAGCTGGCCCACAACCCTGCGGCTGTTGGTCAAACCTGGCTGCCGCAGGAGGCAGCTGCCCGGCTCCTTGGGTCAGCGCCCTCTGCCCAGCCACTGGGCTTTGAGCGCTGGAGACCCCTGGCCTGGCCCCGAGGCCGTGGAGTTGTCTCCTGCGCCCATTCAGCTCTGCCCTCGACATTGACGGCTCCCTGGCCCCTGCGGGATGCGGCTGCCTTGGAGGACCTTCTCCAAGCGTCCGCAGGCCGATTCCACAGAGGGCCTTGGAAAGAGGCAAGTGCCCCCCACTCCTGTGCAGTGAGTGGAGCCCAGAGCCGAGGTCCCAAGGCCCGCCTGTCTCATCCCATGGTACGGGGAGCTACAGTGATCCCCGGCCAAGGCTCTGTCTGCTGGGATGGGGGACAGGCTCCACCGCAAGGAGCCTGGCAGCACCCAAGGGATGATGTGAGGCAGGCTCTGGCTGGGAGCAGCTCTCCAAAGGGTTTCCTTCTGCCCAGGAACCTTGCCGAAGTTGTGCCCCTCACCAGGGGACAGTTATACCCCGCCCCAGGGGCCTGAGTGGAAGTTTTCCACACCTCGTCTTCATGAGCACCCCGGGACAGCAGGCCTTGGAAATCCAGCGCTGTGTGGGCCATGAACGCCGGGTTGGGTACGCTGGCGTCTCTCTCTGACTCACCCCAGGACCGTCTGTGTGGGGGCACTGAAAGAGGGGGGCAAGGATATCTCAGCCCTGCACGGCCTTGCTAGAGCTAGTCGGAGATTGGAACATTTGTCCCGTGGGAAGTTCGGCCAGGTGGGAAGTTGTTCATTCTCAATTGGACTGTAAACCTGCCATTTCCCACAGAACAAAAGCTGAATTCAGGACCATAGAAATGCTAGCCTTCCATATTGTGGAATAGTTCCTTTTTGAAAAGGTCCAAATGCTTGGCTTTGAAGTCAAAAGATAATATAAAATATTAAATTATATGATTATATAATAAAGGTCGGCGTAGAAGGATTTAAATGACACGTGTACACACACAAATCAAGAACAAATATTTCCATCAATAACAATTGACATTTAAAAAAAAAACTGCTTGGGAATGTATTGGCGATTTATTTCAGAAAATTTATTGCGTGTATTTTGACATGTGATGCTGACAGCTTGTGTTTTAACAGTTAGAGCTTTAAATCTTAGCACTGTCATTCAATTATTGTGAGCACCACGCCCCTCCTCCCCCCATTGTCTAACCTCCCTGCATAATTTTCTGCAACTGTGGCCATTTACTTCTATACAAACACTCTAATTCGGCCAACCCCAAGTAAAACATTAACATCCCTATTGTAATGTAAAGGCTAAATGAAATGAAACAATAAAGTAGAAATGAAACGTTTTTATCTGCTTTTTTGAAACAAAACAGGAACGTTGCGATGACTGGGTTTGACGTTTTCCCAGCAAACAGCTGAAATTGACACCAACCCTCTGTGCTTTTCCCAAGAGAAACTGGCTCCAGTGGAAGTTTTCTGCCCAGCTCTGATCCCTGTCCTTATTGTGATGGGGCGGAGGGTCCCCAGTCACAGAGCGGGACCCACAGTGCAAGGCCCTGTACAACCAGAAGTTAAAGGCTCCTTTAGAAGTTAAAGGCTCCTCATTACAGCTGGGCTCAGAAGGGAAGGGGGAAGGGGCTGGCCCAGGTCCCACACCTCTGCTGTTCCCACTAGACTGTGCTGCTCCTGGCCAGGACTCTCGCCCAGTGGTTCTCAACCTTTTATAAATTAGCTCCACTGCATCCCTTTTGTCTAAAAAATCAGTTCTCGTCTCAAAAAAGGGGGCTCAGGTTGGTCTGGCACGATCTACCTTTTGTCAAGATGCGTTCTATTTTATCCCAGTCCCTGTTACCCTCAATGTCGTCAACTGCTTTCGCTTTCAAAAATTTTTCCCAAGACCTTGCATACTACCGAGCTCAAACTAACAGGCCTGTAGTTACCCGGATCACTGTTTTCCCTTTCTTAAAAATAGGAACTATGTTAGCAGTTCTCCAGTCAGATGGTACAGCCCCTGAGATTACAGATTAATTCAGAATCCTTGCTAATGGGCTTGCAATTTCATGTGCTAGTTCCTTTCATATCCTTGGATGGAGATTATCCAGCCCCCCCAGTTTAGTCCCATGAAGCTGTTCGAGTTTGGCTTCTACCTCGGATGTGGTAATTTCTACCCCCATATCCTCATTCCCATTAGCCACCCTACTGCTATCCCCAAGCTCATCGTTAGCCTCATTAAAAATGGAGGCAAAGTATTTGTTTAGATATTCGGCCATGCCTAGATTATCTGTAACCTCCACCCCATCCTCAGTGCTTAGCGGTCCCACTTCCTCTGTCTTGGTTTTCTTTTTCTGTGGCTATAGAACCTTTTACTATCGGTTTCAATTCCCTTTGCAAGATCCAACTCTGCTTGGCTTTTGGCCTTTCTCACTTTATCTCTTCATGTTCTGACCACCAAGAGGTCGCTTTCCTTGCTGAACCCTCCCATCTTCCACTCCTTGTAGGCTTTCTGCATTCTCTTAATCACCCGTCTGAGATGCTTACTCATCCAGCTTGCTCTACAACTCTTGCCTATGAATTTTTTCCCTTTCCTTGGGGTGTGGGCTTCAGATAGTTCCTGCAACTTTGACTTGAAGTAATTCCAAGCTTCCTCCATCTTGAGACCCATGAGTTGTCCAGTCCGCTCCCCCAAGTAATTCCCTTAATTTTTTAAAGTTAGCCCCTTTGAAGTCAAAGACCCTAGTCACAGATCTAATTTTGTTTATCCTTCCATTTAGTTTGAACTGAATTAGCTCATGGTTACTTGAAGCAAGGTTGTCCCCTACAACCAGTTCTTCTATGAGGTCCTCCCTACCCACCAATACCAAATCTAAAATGGCATCCCCTCTTGCTGGTTCAGCCCAGGAAAGCTTATGCCTGTAGAAATTAATTTGTTAGTCTTTAAAGTGCTACAGGACTCGTGTTGTTTTTGCTGTACGCAGACTAACCCGGCTCCCCCTCTGGAACTTGTCACATTTGGTGAAGGAATCCATCAGTTATCATAGCCAGGAACATCTATTATTACTGCTCACATTTGTCCTCCAGTCTGTATCTGGGAAGTTAAAGTCTCCCATAGTCACACAGTTCCCGGTAGTATTTACTTCATTAAAAGCCTTAAAGAGTCTCTCTCCATGTCCAGATCAGTTCCTGGTCATCTGTAGCACACCCCAAGCACTATCCCAGGGGAAACTCTAGTAGTTTTCTTCCCCAGTTTGATATTTACCCAGACAGACTCTGTCTTATTAATCATCACTTCTATCTTCTTTACAGTCTTCCTCATCAACGCTACTCCACCGCCTTTGCCTTTACATCTGTCTTTCCTAAACCGCGCAGACCCTTCAATACGTGTACGCCAGCCCTGACGACTATTCCACCATGTTTCTGTTATTCCTATATCTGGTTTCACTTCCTCTGCTGGTAGCTCTACTTCCTCCATTTTGTTACCCAGGCTCCTCGCGTTGGTGCACCATCATCTTCGTTTTTGCTGTATGGCTTTGCTCAAGTTCCTCACCTCGTTTGGCCGTCATTCTATGGCCGACATCACTCACCTATGAGACTGGTGTCTACACCAGCCTTCCTCTTCGTGTCCATTCTGCTCCTTACCTCAGCCTCCTCCTCCTCAATGCCAAACTCAGGCGTGGAGATTACCTGGGCATCTCCCAAATATCTCCCCCACCTCCCTCGTTTAAAACTCTCTTAATCAGTTGTGCCAGCCTCCATCCTAGAAGTCTGTCCTCTCCCGAGCTGGCACCAGCTCGGAGTAGCCTGTTGCACGAGGCCCTGCATTCGACTCTCCCCAAGACCTGGCCGAGCCCAGGAGAGGGGCTCTTCCCGGGCTGGACAGGCTGCAGTGTGGGTGGGAGGCAGTCAGGGCATCTACCACTTCTAGGGGAATGGGGCTCTGCCTCCCGAACGACCCTACAGCGCCCGCTGCCCCAGGCACCGGCGGTGGCGGTTTAGTTCCACTAGCTGCCCGCGGCGTTTGACGTAGCCCACTGGCACCGCCGGGAGATCCCTACATGACCAGCTGGAGCCCCAGCGGCTCCTCCCCATCCTTGGGGCACGACTAGGCTGTGGCTGGCCCGGCAGCTGCCCACGGGTCTCTGGCCTGCCCCGTTCATCACACCCAGCTCCAGACACGAGGTCTTTGGAGAGGCCTTTCTGGACCGTCTGCTCAGCAAGACGAGCTGTAATCCCCGCCTCTCCCGCCCCCGCCCACGGGCCCGGGCTGGCCGCTCCGCAGCGTCTCTGCTCATGAGGCAACAAGACGAACCGCAGCCCGGGGAAGTGACTTAAATCAAAGGCCCCTGCCCTGGCTGCCCCCCTGGGCCCTGGCTGCTCACCTGCCTGCCCCACCTGCCTCCTATCCCCTCCCCCCCACCCTGTGCCCATCACCCCCCTGTAGACCCCCTCCCACACCCTGTTCCCCCCATCCCCACCTGCCTGTCATGCCTTGTCCCCCCAGGCCCTGTCCCTCACCCATGTCCTGCGACCTCTCTCCCCAGCCCCACACCTCCAGTGCCCCCTCAATGCCCACTCGCCTCCCACAGCCTGTCCCCCCTGCACCCTATTGCCCTGCCACTCCAGGCCCCCCCTCACCGCCCTGGCTCCCTCCCACACATGCCAGCTGCCCCATCAAGTCCCTCTCTGCTCTAGCAATGCCCCCCCACTGCCCCAGATCGCTCACCTGCCTACCTGAGGGCCCTGCCCCACTTCATGCCCACCCCCCATCCCATCAGCACCTGCCTCTCACCCCTCTTGCAGCCATGTGCCTTGCCACCTGCCCCCCTTCCAGGACAGTCCCTGCTGCCCTGCCCCACCCTAAGCTCTGCCCCGTCCCCCTCTCTGCCTGGCCCCTGCGGCCCGGCCCCGTGTCCCGCTCCCCACTGTGCTCTCCTGGGCGTTTCCAGTCGGGCCCAGCCTGCTGTGCCCGGGAGGCAGCCGTGCGGGGCGGAGGCGTCACGGGGCCCAGCGCTGGGCTGACATCTCCTAAAAAGGTGGCAGAGCCTGAGGGGCAGGCGAAGTGCGGGGGGAGGGGGCACGGAGTGGGGGGGGGGCACTGGGTCACACCGGCTTTGCCCAAAACAGCCATGGCCGGATCCCATTGGCGCAGCCAAGCTGCCTACGAACGAGTTATAAATATGGCTTCGGGCGGATGCCATCGGTGCCCCCGCCCCACAGCCGTGTCCTCTGGGGCGACCTTCCCGCTGGCCCCCTCCACTTGCCCGGCACAAACCCCGTCCCCTGGGGTGACCTGCCCCCCCCCCGAGCCGGGCTCTGCAGGGGACCTTTCCCGGACCCTGGACTTTGGAGTCTTTGCCCGCAGCCAATGTTGACGCGCGCGGCCCAGGGGGTCGTGGCTGCCGCTTTCATCTGCCCCGAACAAACAGCCGAGTGCAACAGCTGCTGGGAATCCCAACCACTGAGCCAGCCGGGCCCCCTCCCGCTGGGCCCCCCCTGAGCACACGGGGGGCCCTGCTTCCCCCACCCTGAGCCGCGGGACCCTGCCCACGCAGCAGGAGCCGGCGGGTGGCATGGGGGGGCGTGTCTGTCTTGTCTGCCGCTAGGCCTGGCTCACCCCAGTGCTTTAGCCCCCCAAGGGCAAAGCACCAGCCACGCCGTGGTGGGCGCTTCCCCCGGCCGCTCCAGCCAGAGCAGGAGGCGGAAGTGAGCCGGCCCCAGCGCATGGAGAGCCCTGCTCGTCCATGGCCCGAGGAGGGGCCCTGGCCCCGGCTCCCTGGCTGGCGCTGAGCACCGGCGTCGCTGGAGCCTCTCGGGGGTCGGCTGCAGCTCTTTGCTCCGGCCCGCCAACCGCTCCCCGGCCAGCGGCCCAGTCAATGGGAGTTAGGCGCCCGAATCGTGTGGAGGGGACGGGGCTTGGCCTCAGCCATTTGCTCCTGCCTGGCGTCAGTCGCTGCCAACCCAACCCGCTCCCGTCCCCACACGCCGTGGGGAGCCAGGGCCCGAGCTCTGGGGCGAGGCGAGCCCGGGGCGGTTGGTGGATTTAAGCCCAAGGGAAGCTGGGTCTGTCTCAGTCCCAGACCTGTGCGCTCACCACGGGCCAGCCTTCCTTGCAGCTCCTGCCACAATCTGGGGCGGATGGGGGGGGCAGAAACTGACCCCTCCTGGGCTGTTGTAAATGCAAGCCCACGGGCTGCCCCCGTCCCAGCCCGCGCCAGGCTCTTCCCTCAGCCACGTTCCCGCAGGAGCAGCCTGCTGGCCCCAGCCGCCCGCCCCAGCTCTGGCTGCCCCCCTCATGGGGCTCAGAGCCCGGATCCTGCCCCCCGGCACAGTGCCCCCAGCCGGGGAGCGTGCTCCGCTGCACAGCTGGGGGGGGCATGGCCCCCGGCTTGTGCTTTGAGGGACAGCCTGGCTGGCAGCCTGAGGACGGCGCCAACAAGGCGCGTCGCTGCAAGGACGTGGGGCCAGGGAGCGTCCCTGGGCCAGGGCGATGGGGCACGAGCCCTATCCCGGGCGGTGCACGCAGCTCGGCGAGCACCCCTTGCCTGGGCGCATGCCTGGGCGTGGGGACGCAGGCAGGCTGGGGGGGCGAGGCAGCAGGGCTGGGAGGCTGACGCCAGCTGGAGGAATTACCTTGGCTGTGGCCTTCACACGCTGCTGCCTCTGGGCCGCGTCGGGGAGACTTTGCCTGTGGCAGAGGGCGGGGAGCGTAGGCAGCTGGGAGCCGGGGGCCCTGTTGGAGGGCGGCAACCGCGTGAGCCAGGCCGGAGTGGGACCCCCGTGCTCTGAGCCCACTGGCCCGGGGGCTGCCATCTCTGGCCCCCCGAGCTGTGACGCCTGCCCGACACTGCCGCCGGGGCAGGAGGGGGTAAAGCCTCAGCCCTGCTATTTGGGGGCGGGGTGGTCCCGTCCTGACCTCGAAGCAACCCGCTCACGCCCACGCAGCCCAGCTGCATCGGGGCGTCCGTCCCGGGCACTGCCGCGCCTGGCAGCAGCCCCAGAGCAAAGGGCCCGCGGCGGGGCAGCGGGGGGCAGCAGGGCCCGGCGGGGGGCAGGTTCAGGATGGAGCCTGCAGGGCGTGGGTTGTCTGGCCCGGAGAGCGGCTCTCGGGTCACAGCCGGGGTTGGGGGCTGCAACGCGGGCCCTCACCCAGCATCTGGCCAGCTGGGCCCCGCGGAGAGCACCACGCCCCGCCAGTGAGCGCCAGGGGCTCCTTCCCTCAGCCAGGGCCGTGGCTGCAGGGGGCAGGGCCGGCAGGAGCCGCACGGGGGCTGGCTGGGGGAGGGGACGGGCGCACACTTGTGGCGAGAGCACAAACGGGCCATTCATCAGCACAGCAGATGTTTTCTCTAGGAAGGTTGTTAAAGCAGGACACTGCTTCTATTTCAGGCCTCCCCCCTCCGCCTGGCCTGGGCACTGGCCCCGGATCTCCCTCCCCGCCCAGCTGCCCCACCCCGCCTGGGCACCGGCCCTTGAACCCACCACCCTGCCTGGCTGCTGGCCCCAGAGTCCTCCCCCGCCCAGCTGCAGCACTGGCCCCCCCAGGGCAAGGAGGCCTGGCTCTGCCCCTCACCTGGCAGCCAGCGACCCCCTGCAGTGCGCACACGAGCTGCGTGGCAATGATTAAATACCCTGATGTCCCAGGAGCGCTGCCGGCAGCTTCTCTGCAGGGCTCTCAAAGGGCCCAGGGGTTCTTATTGCAGCAGCTCCTGGAGGTCCCAGCTGAGATCACGGACCCATATTCTGGGTGCTCGACATGCACAGCGTGAGAGACAGCCCCTGCCCCAGGAGCTCACAGGCTACACAGTCCAGACAGAATAGGAGTGGAAACTGAGGCACAGAGCGGGGAAATGACTTGCCCAAGGCCTCACAGCAGGTTCGTGGCAGAGCCAGGACTAGCACGCACGTTCCCCCCAACTCCCTAGCCAGTGCTTTAGCCACTGGACCATTCTGTCTCCCATTATGCTCTGTGATAGGGATCTGCTAAGCGGGATATTTCCCATGATATTCAGCTTCACCCCTTAACTTCTAGTTATTCGGCCTTTGACCCCCGCCCCCAAAAAGGGATCCATCTTTCTGCGCAGGGTGTTGATCTTCCAGGTACCTGTCTCTTGCCGTCACTCATTGCTGTTTAGCTCTTTATATTTTACGCTTTGAATTTCTCCAGCCCCTTAAGCGTGTCTGTTGCTCTTTTGTGTTTTTTTCTATTTCCCGGCATCTGTTGCATACAGAGATCCTGGGACCCAGCACTCAGCTGTTTGCTGAAGACAACAGAGTATTTCCTTCTGGGAAACTAGCTGCGTGATTCCAGACTGACATTGTTGACAGAACCACAGACTGTCTTAAACAGGAAGCATTTACTAAAGAAAATGGCTACAAACGATAGACACAAACACAGCTTGAGTTCCAGCTCTGTCTCCCTCGTTTACCAGGGATCACAAGCTGCCTGGAATGGCTGAATAATATACTGCAGACACACATATTACAGCCCCCTGCTTTTGAGTGTGAACTAACTAAAGGCACTGGGTTTAGATGGCAACCTCAGGGACTAGCCTGCTCTTTTTGGTGTGTAACAGTCACAGCTGTACCATTCTCACAACCCTCCCGTGAGAAGCTTTCACAGCTGGATCAGCCACTGCAGAAACAAGGGCGGTTCGGACTCCTCCGTGCTGGATGTGGGTCCTGGAATGACGGGCCCCCTGGCTCTAATACCCTCGGCCCAGCACCACGACAGCAGACACCACGACAGCAGAGGACGCGTTTGCTACCTGCTGCAAGCTCCGTGTTAGCTCGTTGGTCAGAATCTGAACTCTGAGCACGACGTTGAGCGTCTCCGGGGGGGACGCGAGCAGGGCTCGCACTGAATTGGCCATGTCCAAGCGGCCTGCCGGTTTCTCCGCTTCCCTCACCAGCGCACCGAGCCTGTTTAAACCCTGGCCACACGACACAAATGCGTGGCCGAGGTGGAAACTCTTCTTTGGCTCCTGGGCGGAGCCTGGCTGAATGGAGCGGACGGCTTTGGTGTTCCTCTGTAAGCTAAGGCCGCTGAGACTGGACAGAGGAGCCCTTTGGCCAGCTGCACAGCGCTGCGCACCCCGGACCCGAGCCGAGGGACGCTTGTGTCTTTCCGTGGAAGTTATAAAGTCTTGTCCTGTCAATCGTGGACCATTGTGTGAAATTGGCTCCTGTGGAACCAACATCCTCTCTAGCTTTGCAGTGGCACTCGCCGCGGGACGTGCAGCTTGAGGCCCGGGGCAGATCTGTGACCTCTCCGGCTCACAGAGCTCAGCACCTGGGCGTTGGTGGCATCAAAGGTTCCTTCCTTGTCATTGGCTTGTTAGGCAGATTCATAGCTTCATAGGGCTTGAGGCCAGACAGGCCCGTTACGTCATCTAGCCTGGCCTCCTGCATAGCCCGTCTCTCGGCTACCACTGCATGTCACTGGGCTACCATGGCACGATCTCGGCTACCATAGCACATCACGGGGCTACCCTGACACATCACTCGGTGACCCCAGGAGACAGCACAAGACCTTGTGTTTGGCAAAAGCACCTTCCCAAAAGGCCTCCAGCCTTGAGCCGCAGACAGCCAGCAACGGAGACTCCACCACGTCCATGGAGCTGGGGCCGGTGGCGACTCACTGGCCGTGCGACGAGTGCTGCACCTGATTTCTGAACTGAATTTGCCTGGCTTCAGCTTCCGGCCATTGGCTTTGTTCTGCGTTCTCCACTGGGTTTCAGAGCGTCACGGATCTCAAGGCCGGGAGGGACCGGGGTGATCACCTCCTGCACAACACAGGCCCGAGACCCGCCCTGAGGGTCTTTTAGAAAAGCACCAGCCTCGTTCGGCTGGCAATGCACACGCAGCATCCCCACTCTCCGGGAAGGGGCTTCCCTGGGCCCCACGTCATCCCGCTTGCTCATCCCCTGCCCTCGCTAACACTCCCTCGGCCCGGACGTATTAGCCCAGTGCCATGGGGTACTGAGGCCCTGAACTCCACTCATCTGCTCCACTGCACACAGCACACTGCCATGCGCATCCCTGACGCCCCGCAGGCCCGGCCGGCTCTCACGGTCAGGGCCACAGTTTGTCTGCCGGCTGTTTGGCACAGCTTGGCTGACTGGCGCCTACCGATGCCTCGGTCCCTGGTGCACTGCACGCCAGGCCCATTGCTGCAGCGGCAGGACAAGGCGCCAGCCTGGCAGCCCGCGATCCACCCGCCGCACGCCCATCAAGCCTCAGCAGCCAGGCTGGACCTGCTAGAGCCCCCTAAGGGACCTGGACGCTGCACGACAGAGCATCGACACCTCTTAGGCGGCCCCTGCTCTTACTGTGCGCTGTGGGCTGGGCCGGGCCCTTTACAGAACCGGGCAAGGAGAAAGGATGGGCCGGGCGCTTGCCCTCCCTGCATGGCCTTGGGCCAGTCACGTAGTGTCTCTGCCTCAGTTCCCCAGCTGCACAAGGGGGGGGGGGTGACAGCTCTGCCCAGCCCGGGGGCCTGCGATGAGGGTAAGACCTTGAAGAGTGTGAGGAGCTCAGATCCCGTGGTGATGGGGGCCAGTGAGCACCAGACAGACAGACAGACAGACAGATCGATGGACGATGGGTGCTGTGGGGAGCGGCAGATCAATTGTGCTCTCCGGGCTACGGAGGCGAACGTTGCCAGGGGCCAACTCAGGCTGGGGACAGGGACCGGCGGGTGAGTGCTGCGTTTGCGCCCGGATGGCGAGGACGTTGCTGTCCCGTTCGCTGTCTCTGCGGGGCCGCCCCCGGCTGACCGGGCAGGGGCGGTTGGGGGCTGGCTGTTCATCCAGAAGCTGGTGCCATGGGCTGCAAAGATGCCACGCTGCCCCCCCCGCCCTGCCCCAGGAATTCCCCAGCGCAGCCCCCGCCAACCAGCACACAGCCCCCGTGCTGCCCTGGCCTGCCCCTGGCCCCCAGCCACTCGCATCCACCTCCCCGGCTTCTTGCGGGCATTTTGGGAGCACAGTTTGGAGGGGGCAGGTGGGGCATGCTCTGGGCCCGAGGGGTGCTGTGGGGTACACAGCAGGCTGGGGGGGACAGGGTGGCATGGTGGGAGACAAGGCTCCACCATCCCAGCTCTGGGCCAGCCGCTCTCGGGGCACAGCGAAGGGCGCTGCAGGCCAGGCAGGGAAGGGGCTGGACCACAGGCCCCTGGGGGGCCCCCTGCTCCCTCCAAAGAGACCCATTTGAAAGCAGCCTGAAGAAAGAAAGGGGGAGTGGAGGGCAGCCCCCCGGGGGGGGATCTCTAGGGCACCCTGGGCCCCACAAGCAAAGGGTCTCAGCTCTCCTGGGACTGGCCCCTCCTGCGGCGAGGAGCTGCCAACAGCTGGCACAAAGGCCAGCCGGGGCGTGCTGCAGCTGAAGCGGATGAAAACAAGCTCTTTGGGGGATCGGCATGAAATCAGTGGCGCTGGGCTCATTGGGCTAGGGCTGAAATGGCCCTACTGGTCACCAGGGGCAGCGCGGGCCCTCCCTGCCCCCCAGTGCCACGCCGGGCAGGGTGGGCGGGGGGCCCAGACCACGGCTCGCATGGCAGGAGGGGTGCAGAGCTCTCCGGGGGGTCAACAATCCAAGGCACCTGGGGACGCCCTGGCTCCTCGGGCACGTGCCGGCCACAGCCAGGGTGACGTGCGCGGACGCGGCCTGCCCCAGGCAGGGCCCCGCAGGCCCATACGCACCAGGGCAAGGCAGCTACGTGAGGAGACACGTTCCCCAGCACCGGGACGCCAGCGAGGAACTGTGATCGCTCGGGGGCTGGCGGGGTGGGGACGGGGGGACGACAGCGTCAGGGCTCCTAGTTTTAAACAGGTTTGCACCCGGCGTGGAAATTGCTAGGAAGGGTCAACTGCGCTTAGGGACATGCACCCGCGGAGCCATGCACCCCCCGCCCCCCGGTCCCTCTCCGGGCCACCCCAGCGACACAGACAGACACAGATGTGAGCACACCCTGAGCCAGGACGCTGACCCCGCCCCACACATCTTTGTACACCCTGCGATGCACACCCACGTGCTCATACGCCCTCAGAGCGCCAGACACACAGGCTCCGGGACAGGTGTGTAGACACACCCAGACACATCCGAATAGACCGAGCGCCCCACAAATGGCCTCACTGTGACACGCACAGCGACACAGTGACACGCACAGCGACACAGCCCTGCCATCCAGCCAAACCTCACACCACCCACGATACGCCCATGCAGCTTACACCAAAACACACAGCGACACGCAGAAGAGCAGAGGCCCGGAAACCAGTGCAGCACGGCACACGTGCCCCCCCACCCCGCCCCGGTGGCGTGCAGAGCCAGTGAGTGAGGGGGGGCTTGAAACCTTGCCGAGTAGATGCCTCTTAACTTCAGCGCCTTCAAAGCCGAGCCCCTGAGCACAGCCGCGGCGCGGGGCCGGATTAGTCTGCCAAGCGAAGCTCTCCAAGGAGCGCGGCGCCCCTCGGGGGGCTGAACACGCAGCTCCCGTGGGAGGGGGAGGCAGATGTTTTATCAGATCACTTGCTCCACTTCTCCTGAAGACGTGGAGCCCCCCAAAGGGGGGGGGGATTAAAGGCACTCACAACATCAATCACATCAGAGTGAATCCAGTGTGCAAAGCAGCCTCCGCGCTCAGATGGGGGCGAGGGGGGGCTGCTGTGTCAGGCGAGCAGCAGACTGGCTTAACCCTTCGGCAGCTGCGGTCTTGACCACCCACCAGAACGAGGCGTCTGCCGGCATCAGCCTCAAGACCCTACACCCCACACACGTCCTTGAGTGCAGAGGCCGCAAAATCAGCCGTTGGATGGCTCCGTGCCCCCCCAGGGTCCCTCTGGGGGCTTTGAGGAGAGGCCTGGCGCGGCAGGACGGCAGGGGGGGGACAATCCCTAGTGCGGACAGGGGCTGGGCACGAGCCCCGCGGCTGCCTGTGCAGTGGCTCTCTCAGCAGCCTGGCTTTCCCCGGAAGCCTGCCGCAGGGCCCGCATTGCTTAGCGAGGGGCTGACGCTGCCTTCGAGGCAGAGACCGCGGCCCCTTGGCCACCAGCAGCCCACTACCAGCGGCCGTAACCAACATCACTAGAGAGGGGCTGACTGGGCCGGGCAATAGGTAGAAATGGGTCCGGCCTCGCTGCGCTGATCCGCGTCCTGAGGGGCGCTTGCAGCCGAGAGCACGTGGCTTTGCAACTCCCATCCCTCCGCTGGGATTTGGCCCCGGCCTGGTGCAGGCACGAGTTAAAGTCCAGGCAAGAGGGCCACTTTATCGCCCCTCCTTCCTTAGGGTTGTTTCCTGCTGCCCCCCGACTGCACCCTGCTAAGTGGGGCCAGGATACACGCGTCACGCCCAGAGGGAGGCACCTCAGGCTGGTTTGCCAGCGGCGCCCATTTCAGCAGCAACTTCAAATGAGCGAGGGGCCTGCTTGGCAATTCTTGACTGCCCTGAGCACGGGCTGCGACCCCTTACTCCCGGCGAGATCTGGCCGCGGGGACGGCTAGGCGAGGGATGCTGTCTGTGTGAAATCTGGGCCGTTTCAAACACTACGTATAAAGGAGTTAGATTTACTGCCCCCACCCAATGCCTGGGCTTTTACAATGGCATTTTTCCCGTCATTTGAACTATTTCTCTTCTTACTGCCTAGGTCTGAGAGCTCCAGGAGCAGCAGAGGAAAGTGACGCCGATTCAGCTGGGGAAAGAGCGACAGCAATTCAACACCCAGCTCCGCTAAAGCTGCCCGGCTGGCAGGGTACAGCGTTCCCCCTCAGACCCCTTTCAGCCCTGGAAATCACAGCCGTGATCTGTAACAGCAGTCTGCAGCGGTCAGAGCCGAGTGTGATTTGGATGTTGGTTATGTCTAGCGCCATTCCCACATGGCGCCCGTTACCGTGGGGTCCCTGTCGCAGCGAGAATCTTCCCGAGCATGCGTCGGCCCTGAAACACTGCACCAGTTTGACCTTAAACGGGGCTAAAATCCACGTTAATTACATCGGTGCAAAGCCCTGACTGCATGCTCCCCTTTCAATTTAAGAGCGAAACCCACAACCTCCCCCCCCCGCTCTAAAACCGAACTAAGGGCGTCCATACGGGGTTGGACCTGGTTTCACGAAAGCGGTTTAAATTCATGCTGCAGGTTAAACTGACGCCGCTTCCTCCTGTGGCCAAGGGCTGCGGCAGCGTACGTGCGGGTGGGTGAGGGGCTGGGTTCAGTGGCCCATCCAAGCGTGGTGTGTTGAAAGAGCTGGCGAAACGCCCAACCATCCAAACCCCTCCTCCCAGCAGGGGCCACCAGCACCTTCTCTTTAGACGTGGCACTTTCTGGAAGTGGCCGGTTTCGGCCTCTCGAGAACATCCTTAGGTCCCCCCGTCAGGGAGCCAGTGGGTGCTGACGATGGCTGCAGGATCACCTTCGCAGCAGCCAGGTGGAGATCTCTCTCTCACGTCGTGCCGAACTGCCGGCGTGGCGCTCAGACCCGGCTGTGGGCTCTGCAGGTCGGCCCCGAACGACTTCCATGCCTGCCAAGAGACTGAGGCGGCAAGGCACGTGCACGGCCAGCCCCCCATCTACCCTCGCCTGGCTACCTGGCACTCAGCAGCGTGGGGCCTGAGCGTGTATCCCACCCACCGTCTGTCCTGGTCTGACAAGGCCTCGTTGCCACCTGACGTCCCCAGCCACGTGGGCCTGGGATAAGCTGATGAAGGCAACCAGGTTGTCTGGCTGGTTGGGGGCTGCCACAGCACCTCAGGATTGCGGCAATGCAAGTTCCTCGTTAGCTCAGCAAACAGCCTGTCTAGCAGCTGGTATCGGCCACGTGCCTCTTCCCGGAGCCGGCAGAGTGTGGATGGCCCAAGCAACCCTGCGCCTTGTGGAGCGTCGCGGGAAGGGCTCCTGCTGGGGTTTTACTGGAAATAGCTGGAAAGGGACTGCCCTGGGGCTTCCCAGACCCCGCTCGCGGATCCTTTTCCCGGGGGGGGGGACGAGGCCTGTGCTTTTGAAAATCAGCCTCTCAGATTCCCCCGTGGAGCACTCAGCTAGTGAAGACAGTGGTAGGTGCCCGGGGGGAGCTCAAGCAGCTTAGCAGGAGCTCTCCCAGGCCCGGAGAGTGGCAATGTTGGAGCCGGGGGCTGCCTCCATGGCTCCTTCCAAGCTGGGGGCGCAGCGAGGGCTGGAGCGGTTTTTGCCTGGCCTCTGTTGCCGGCTAACGTAGCGCGCTTAGAAACACCAAAGGGTTCTGCCAGTCCAGCTGGACAGCCCTGCGCTGGAACGGCCTCTGCTCCCCGCGGGGCACTGTCGCTCTCCAGCTGTGCGCAGGGACCGGCCCCGTGGCCGGCCATGCTCTCGTGTCCTGCAGGGCCCTTTGCGAGCTGGCAATTTCCCATCCCGCACAGCTCAGGGGGCAGAGCTGGGACCCGCAGCGCGGAATGGCCAAGCCCAGACACCCTCTGCCAGGAGACAGCGCCAGCCGGGAGTCAGGCCTTTCCAGGGCACGCGCACAGGTCCAGCGGGAGACCGCACGGCCCGGGACTGACGCAGCCCCCATCCGGTGCGAACGGGATCCTGGGGGATCCTGACCTGCTAGAAGCCCCCGGTGCTAAGGGCATCCCCGGCTGTGATTGCTCAGCCTTGGGGGCGAAAAGCCCTCGGCTCTCCTAGAAGATGGATGTAGCTTAGCCCACGCCGCCCGCTCGGGGGATTCTTCACTGGTCCCTCACCGGCCCATACCGCAGGTGTCCGTTGCCCAGACCCCCCCTTCGTACTGTTCTCCCCTCACAGTACCTACACCCATTCGCCTGTTCCCACGTCTCTCCTTCGTACCTAGGGAACCTCCCTTCCAGCCCGGCTCGCCCCACCTTACTTTTTACAGCCTGGAAGGCTGAGGCGGGAAGGAACCAGGCTGCAGGGACGAGACAGGACCTTCCCCCACGGCGCCCCAGCTGGGAAGGCCAGGAGAAAGCTGCTGCCCTGAGACAGCGGGCCCCGCAGAGCATCCACCCCACCGCCGGGCTCGGGGCTCGCCAGAGCACGAGCGGGTGAAAGGCCCGTCTGGGGCTTGGCACGCAGCCGGAGCCAGACGCTGCTTCTCCGAGGTCCCCTTTGTCAGCTGGGGATGGCCAGGAGAGGCAGCCCATCGCTGGCCAGGGGGTGGGTGTCGCGACTGGTGGCAGGGACCGTCTCTTTGGCACAAGACGCCCTCTCTTTGCCCGCGTGGCCGCCTGCGGGCAATTGGCCAGATCCCAAAGGAGGAAGCATCTAACAGGACCCAGGCTGCCTTCGGCCTCCCTCACCCTCACCATGGAGACGGTGGGGCCAACATGCAACCACATGCGAACCCAGCACCCCGTCCCCTCCCCCTCGCTGTCTCTCCTGGGGGGCCCTGCCCCGCTGATCCCGGCACCACCCTGCCGTCTCCATCCCCCTCCAGTTCAGAGCAGGAGAAACTTCACAATTTGCAGGGCCCCACGGCGGGGGGCTGCCAGCCTCGGCGGCAGGGCTGGTGTGGGTGTCCTTTAGCCCTTGTGCTTGCAGCAGACACAGGATTCAGTCACCCCGCAGTGCTTGGGGCGGGCCGGGGGCCCCTCGGGGTACAGCGATCCCGGCTTGGGCCAGGGGGTGGATCAGGGCCATGGCAAATGCCAGGGAGTCAGTGGGGCTGCAGAGGCGGGAAAGCCCCTACTACGGGGCTGGCAACAAGCAGAGGGTACCCCGCAAGATTGTTTCTTCCAGTGCCCCATGGGCTGTAACCATCAGCCCCAGCTGCCTGAGGAGCCCTTCACCCCCCCGGGGAGCCTGCCCCCGGCTGGCCCAGCCCAGGCCTCTTCTGTGCCGGCCAGGGCGTAGCGCCTCCCCCATGCTCCCTCCGTCCTGCAGCTGCGCTTTGCAGCCGGGCTCCGACCCCGTGGGGCAGGGAGGAGCCCACGGCAGCAGGGGGTGGAGGGGCAGCTCTGAAGGTGAGCCCGGGGGAGACTGGAGGTGCTGGAGGATGTTCAGGGGCCGACTCCAGGCCTGCTTTCTCCCCCTGCCCTCCGGCCCGACTTTCGCAGCACACCCTGCTGCCAGGACGGACTGGGCCCCCCAGCGCGGGTTTCGTCGCTCGGCCCCAGGCCCCTTGCACAAGGGGCGAAGGGGGGAGATGGTGGACGGAAATGACGACTGGGCGCCCGGCCCCGTGCACGGGGCCTCCGAAGCCTCATTCCATGGGAGGGCCCCACCACCACCCCGGCCAGCTTCCCCTGGGGCCTCTCCCAGGGCCTGCTGCCCCCCCAACATGGCCCCCACAGGCCCTGCTCAGGGGCCAGCCCGTAGTCCTGCACCCTCCAGAGCAGGACTGTGACCCCAGCAGCCTCCCGGCAGCCCCGGCCTCTTCCCCCAGGGCACCGCTCGGTGGCAGAGCTGACCCCATGGCAGGCGGTTGCAGCGGGACCTGACCCTCCCGCCAGGTCCGCCACAGCCTGCCGCCGCGTGGCACGTCTCCTGCCCCCAGGGCCAAGCCGCCAGCCCTGCGCCGCCTGCACTGGAGGGCGAGGAGTGGAGCCCGGGTCCTTCCTGGCTTCTTTATAAAGGAACCTGGGAGATCTGCTTTAAGGAACAGGCCTTTTTCCTCCCCCCCACCTCCACCCGCAGGGCACCGTCAGTCTGACCTTGATGGAGGCTGCCTGGGGGTCCCACCCGCCTGAAAGGAGTTTCTCTCTCTCTCTCTCTCACACCACACGCACTTTTCTACACCAGGAAGGAAGAAAGGGGCCGGAGACTGGGGTGTGGCTGACCCCGGGAACGAATAACGGCTCCCTTTGCGCCCCGGGGCACCCTTCCAGAGCAACCCAAATCCCTCCAGGGAACCAATGGGACGGTCTTGGTTTCGGGCCCAATCCTGCGCCCGCTGCCTCCACGGGGAGTCCTGCACACCAGTGTGGGAGGAGCCGGCCCTTTAACGAGCGTCACCCAGGGCGAGCTCCGTCCCGAAACTCGCGCAGGAGCGTGTGTTCGCCCCCCCAGCACAGCCACAGCTGCAGAGCAGCAACCCCCAGGGGCAGGCCCCGTGAGCAACCCAGAGCTTCAGGGGACAGAATCAGCCGGGCACAAGCACGCCCCCACGGACGCTACAAAGCGTGCGTGACGGCCGAGCACGCAGGTACGCACAGAGCGGGCCACGTGTGCGCGCCAATGGCCTGCCCGAGGCACGCGGCGTTTGTGCAGCAAATGCCTCCCGTGGCTCCCTCCCTCCCTCTCCCCGAGAAGCTCATCCACCCGCTGGGCGCCGAGTTTCTCCCTGGACAATGGGGAAGCCGAGATGGGACTGTAACCGGATCAGAGATTAAATTAAGCCACACAAGTTTCCATTCCCCACACCTCCGCCTGTGTACAGAACATCAAAGCCCAGCTGAGCCCCCAGACCTCCAAACCACCAACGCCCCCTTTTCAGGCACTGAATCCCCCCTCCCCCACGCAGCCCCAGAGCTTCCCTACAGACCCAAATCCCCCTCCCCATTCTGGCCTGGGGCGTGCATTTAGGATTTTGAAGGGGAGAGCAGACAGAGACTTGTGTTCCTTCGGTGTCCAAGGTCTGGGGCTCCCCCCGGGCGGTTGCTCACCTGGCACCGAGCTCCGGCACAGATCACCGACAGGGAGGCGAGTGGAAAAGATTATTCATGAGCCTGACGTTCGGCATGAAAACCGGCCTCCCGGGGCAGGAGGAGGGCGGACGGAGCAGGGTGCCAAAACTAGCACGGGGGAGCCAGGCAGCTCCCCTGGCCAAGTGGCGGGGGAAGGAAGCCTGCCCCGGGGAGGGGAACAGCTCAGCCCAGCTCCAGGAGGCACAAATCACGCTGCAAAACAAACCGTCCTAGAGTCGGCCTGTTCCCGTGTCCTGTCCCCCCCAACCACCCGCTCGTTCGCTCGCCTCCCACACGGGACCCGTTTACAGACGGCCTCACGGGCTGGGCGCTGCAGGATTTCCCTCGGGAACCCCCGAGCCGCAGGGCCAGGGCGGGATGGGGGACTCTGTGGGCGCAGACAGTCCCTCGTGGGACAGCTCCAGCCTTGAGCGGGTGCACGCTCATCCCCATTCACCAGCACCACCCATCCCCTGTCGCAAGCACAAGGGCTGCTCTCCAGTGCCCCTGAACACTGCCGAGCCCCCTCTGCCCTGGCACGCTGCAGCTCGCCACCCCACGCCACTCCCCCAGGGGCCAGAGCCGAGGGCAGCCCGGCTCATCGCCCTGACCCCCGCCCGGTGCGACACGCAGCTCCTCTGCTTCCCAACCACCAGCCCCGCGTCCAGATCTGGGAAAGCCCAAACCCACCTCCCTGCCTGACCCCCTTCACCCGCCCGGTTCCTTCGGGGTGGAGGCCCACAAATCCCCCCACACGGCGCGAGGCTCGGTTGAAATAACACATCCAGGGTTTATTGTTTCCATTCCTTGCAGCTAATGATTAAAAAAAAAAAAAAAGATCTAAAATAAATTACAGAATTAAATAACCTCAGACTGGATCAGCCCCCCGCCGCCCCTCAAAACCAAGTGTTCAAACAGTCACTGGATTTGGCAACAGCAACAAAACAAAACAATACGCTAGGAAAAGCAGCTACCGGATTCGCAGGTATCCTGGCCCCAAAGCCAAGACCCTCCGCCAGGGAGTTCCCTTCGGGTCCCCCCGGCTCCAGTACCCACGTGCCAGTGTCCATTCGCCCCTCGCACTTCCCCCTCCTCGCCTTTTCTCCGTCCCCCGTTCCTCCCTTCGGCTCGCTCTGCTCTGCGTAAGCGCCGTGCTGTTGGCCAGCCCCGTCCCGCAGCCATCAGGCTGCCACCCCCGACAGCTGGGCATGCACGGCGCACCCCCAGATGGCCCGTTCTCTTCCCCCCCCAGTCCCTTACCCTGACAGATTCTCTGTGCTTCGTCCACAGTCCAAGGGAGACCCCGTTCTAGACGTGCGTGGGGTTGTCCAGGTACGGGTCTGTTTTGGTCATGTGCAACATAACCGTAGGGGCCTTATAATGGCAGTGCGCCCCGGTGCAAGCGACGCCGCTGCACGGCTTCCCCCTAGTCCTCACGCCCAGCTTTCTGTTGCACAGACTCTGCCAGGTCTGGAGCGTCTTGGAGCTCCACACCCACACGCCGCTGGTGATGCCCACCACCAGCGACATGAAAATCTTGAGCATAAAGACGGCCACGGTGGGCACGGAGGCTCCCAAGGAGCAGTCGGTGCTGCGCCCGCCGGGGAAGGGCAGGCAGCCGTGCTCCAGCGCCCGGAGGTCCCAGTAATCCATGTTGAGCCGCTCGTAGAAGTAGCAGACGATGACGCACGTGGCCGGAACGGTGTAGAGGATGGAGAAGACCCCGATCTTCACCATCAGCTTCTCCAGCTTCTCCGTGTTGGTGCCTCCCGTCTTCATGATCTTCCGGATGTGGAAGAGGGCGACGAAGCCCGTGAGGATGAAGGAGGTGCCGATCACCAGGTAGCAGGAGAGCGGGATGAGCACGAAGCCCGTCAAGGCGCCCACGTCCATGCTGCCCACGTAGCAGAGCCCGGTGAGCTCGTCTCCCGCCACCTTCCGCATGGTGAGGATGACGATGGTCTTCATGGCGGGGATGCCCCAGGCAGCCATGTGGAAGTAGCTGCTGTGGGCTTCGATGGCCTCGTGGCCCCACTTCTTGCCCGCCGCCAGGAACCAGGTCAAGGTCAGGACGACCCACCAGAGCGAGCTGGCCATGCCGAAGTAGTAGAGAATGAGGAAGACGATGGTGCAGCCGGTGCTCTCCAGCCCCTCGCGGATGACGTACGGCTCCCCGTCCTCCCGGTCGCAGGCGATGCTCTCCGCCCCGGCCACCGAGCGGATGAGGAAGGCCACCGAGTAGACGTTGTAGCACATGGAGAGGAAGATGATGGGCCGCTCGGGGTACTGGAAGCGGCGCGGGTCCAGCAGGAAGGTGAGCACGGTGAAGGCCGTGGAGACGAAGCACAGCGTGGCCCAGGCCGCCATCCACACCGCGGCGAAGTCCTTGTCCCCCCGCGACCAGTACACGTCCACCCCGGGGGCGCACCGGGGGGCGCACGAGCGGCTCCGCTCCACGTAGCGGAACTTCTCGGGGTTGCGGCAGGCGCCGGCGCGCCCGGGCGCCCGGGGCTCCCCGCCGCCGGCCGGCCTGGGCCGGGGGGCCACCGGCAGCATGCCCCGGCCGCGGGGCGCCTCGCCCGGGGTGGCGTCCTCGGGGGCCTCCATGCACAGCGCCTGCGGGTCGTTGGGGCGGGGCAGGCGCGCGCAGTCCAGCGCCTCGGGCCAGGCGAAGTGGAAGTGGGCCATGACGGGCGCGCAGCGGCGCCGCGCCTGCTCGCACATGGGCCGGCAGGCGGGGATGGCGGCGCGCACCTGCTCGGCGCACAGCGGCGCGTGCAGCGAGCAGAGGAAGAGGCGCAGGTGCGCGTGGCAGCCGTACTCCACCAGCGGCGCGAACTCGCGCAGCTGCGCCGCCGCCTCGCGCTGGCTGCGGTGGCCCAGCGCGTTGGGCATCCGCGTGCGGTTGTAGCCGATGCCCTGGCACATGGCGATCTCCACCGGCTGGCAGCCGGCCGCCGCGCCGCCCCGCTCCGCCGCCCCGGGGCCCAGCGCCAGCGCCGCCGCCAGCGGGGCCAGGC
>ML675623.1:2146440-2175228 GCA_007922155.1 Mesoclemmys tuberculata | reverse complement strand
CCCCTTCCTGACCCCCCTCTGGACCCCCCTGCACCCCACCCTACACCCCTCCTGCCCACCCCGCACCCCATCCACCCGCCCTCCGCATCCCCTTCCCCCCTCCTCACCCCCCCACTCTGGGCCCCCTTTAAGCCCCGTGCACAGCACCCTAAACTCCTCCTGGCCCCACCTTCCCCGCAGCCCCCTTTACGCCTAGCCCCGCACAGGGCCCCACATGGAGGGGAAGGGCACGCTTTCCCAGGCCCTCCAGGCTGCAGCCCCCATGACTATGTGTGGGAGGGGATGGGAGTTACCAGTGTGTGCTTGGGCCCTGCCCCTGCGCCCCACTTGTGCCTCTCCTGGCCCCCCTGCTCCCCACCCGTTCACCCTCAAGGGCCCCGCACCGCCTGCTCTTACACACACACGCTCCCTTACCCAGGCTGAGAGCCACGCTCACACAGGTGTGCTCCAGCCCTCGGAGAGGGACACAAACAGCCCCTTCCCCAGGCCTCTGACCGAAGGCTTGGAGGGTGTTTCGATAACTTGAGCACAAAGCAGGAGACGCCCCAGGGAGCTCTTTACCTGCGAACGTCTGAGGGCTACCCTGGGCCATCAGCTGCACAGGGAGAGGGACCCACCTCCCAACTCCGTCCAACGCCGTGGCGCTAGCAGTGCTTTTCAGGGGGCGCAGACTGAGACGGCGGAAAATACCGTGCTAAAGAAAAAGCAGGCCCTGTCCCCTAGTAAACAGGCGGGGGTGGGGGCAGGGGACTTGTTTAATTCATTAGGGGATGCTTGTAAAGAGCTTTGAAGATGAAAAGCACCGGAGACGTGCACAGGGCGATTATGTATGTGGCACACGTGGCCAAGGGAAATGGAGCTGCTGGGATCTCATCCTCCAAAGCTTGTGATAAGCAGAATATTTAATAGCCTGTCATTAAAAGCTCCCCCTCTCCCCCCGTTCTCCTACGCACAAGCCCTTCCCTACGGGCTGCTTGGATTGTTGGAAACGGGGCAAGGCTGGAAAAACGCTGGTCACCCAGTCTGCCGCCCGGCAAGCGCTGGTCCACGCCTCTCCACGGAGGAGTAGCGTCACGGCATCTCTCGGGGACCTTCGGGGGACTGGGTGCTGGCAGCGTAGGGCGCCTTCCTCCGCGGAGCCAGCTGCTAAACTCCTGGTGGGAGCCCCAAATCCCATTTATCTACACCCCATGGACAGCAACAGGACGGGTTTGCTATCTGCAGCAGGGCTCTCCCATGGCCAAGACAAAAAGGGAAGGGCCTAGAATGATTCAGCTGGCCATTATCATGGGACGCTATTTGCCTCCTGCAGGGCAGTCTCCGCCCTTGCTTTGACCCCACTAGGATTATTTGGCACAAGGGCAGAAGTGCCGGAGACGCCATGGAGTCCGGAAGGGACTTGGCTATTGCTAATTGATTTTAGGTGGTAGCTGCTCGGATACTCCTGTGGTGGGCGGCCGGAGAAAACAGAGAGAGGGAGGGAGACCATGTGTTTGGCGATGCTTTCATTGCTGTTTGTTATTGTTAGTTATTTGAGCAGCATCTTGGGGAGTGGATGCTTAATAAATGATGTTCTTTCTGGACTGTTTGAATGATCTGGTGCATTGGACAGAAATCTGGGAGCGGGGGACACCTGACTTCTAACCCGGCTCTCACACCGCCTCGCTGTGTTCCTGAAATACAAGCTTCGCTCTTAAAGCATTCAAACGAAGGGCACGTTCGCACTGATGGCGGCGAATTCGCCGCTGTCAGCTCGATCTATCCCGGATCGACTGAGCGGCAGTGAAGACCCGCTCAGTCGATCCGGAAGTCGATTAAATTAAGCCGCATTTCCCGTCGGCACAGCGTAGTGGAGCCGGCGCGCAGAAAAGGATTTAGTAAGTCGACATGAGTTACTTAGAGTAGCTTGTGTAACTCCCATCGACTGCTGCCAAATTTCCCGGTAAATGTGTACTAAGCCAAACAGCGGAACAGCTTATACACTTACAGTTGAGCAAATGCTCAGTGTTTTGCTGGACTGGGGCCCTAGCTGTCACAGGATGAGCACCTAAAGACTGAAGCACTGTAATTTTGGGGCCACTTTTCGAAATGAAGGTCTTCGCCTCCCCGGGTCTCAGTTTCTCCAGCTGTAACTTGGGGCTAATGTTTGTACAGCACTTCAAAGATGGAAAGTGCCAGTGTTTAATTTGTGCCAGGGCTTGCCAGAGCTAAACCACAGCACCTCTAGGCTTGGCAGTTCATAACCCCGGATTTACGAACTCAGTTACGAGAGCGCCCCGGTGCCTCTTTTGTTCCAAATTAAGCCCTGGAAAGTGCATAATCAGCAATGGCATTAATTGGTATTATTAGTGCCTCTGGATCAAAGCTGAAAACGGGAAAGTTCACTTCGTTCAGCAGCAAAAAGCCAGCGAGTGTTAAGTGACTCTCCAAAACGTGTGCGGCCCACGCCCCAGCGGCCCAGCACACAGCACCATTGTGCGTGTGAAGGCAGCTCCTTTTTCCTTTCCCTTCATTTCTTCCCTTGTCCCCCGAGGGAGAAGAGCTGTTGATGACGGGGCAACTGACAGTTTAATTAAAGACGGTGCTTTACACGCAGGTAGCGTGTTTACGAAGCAGCGGCCAGTGGCAATGGGAGCTGGCAGGAGAGCTGATTTCTACTTGCCTATTTCCAGGAGGCTGGGTTAGCAAAACCGGCGTCTGTATCTCCAGAGAGGTGCGAGCTGCCCAGGCCACGGCCCCGCCAGGGCTATCACCAGGAGGGGGCAGGGAAGGGGTGTTCTCGGGCCCGGCACAGGAAAGCCGCTGAAGAAATGTGCTAAGCCCATGAGACAGGAGAGCAGACAGACAGATGGGAGAAGAGGAGAGGCATTTCTGTGTCCAGATGCTTGGCCCTGACTTCCAGCTGAGCCTTGTGGCCGCGATGAATTACTGGGGCACCTGGCAGTGCTTGAACAGCTCCCCACCGCTGTGTATCTCACACCTGGCAGGGAGAAGGACACCTAGGTGGCGGCAGCTGCTCCCCCAGAATGAGAGGTGATCCTGGGAACCCAGGCTCACACAGGCAAGGGGGCAGAGGGCTCCCCAAACACCAGCTGCGTGTCATGCACGGCCCCGTTAGCACCCATGGAGAACAGACTCGTTGCTTAACGTCCCGCTACCGGCACTCGGACCCTAGGGTGCGGAGCACAGTAGAAGAGCCTGTCTAGACTAGCCTCGGCGTGCACGGAGAGCCGTTAGCACACGCCGTTCCCCGTTGGCCCCCCCACCTGTGCGTGTGCAAAGGGAAAGTGCCCCTTGGCACAGGGCAAGCCTGGGAGTGCAAACACAGCACGTAGGGCTGGCGCAACGCCCCCTCCCCGCCCTGTAGGTTTCCCAGCCCCATTGCATTGCAGAGGCATCAAAATCTCTTCTCTTCCCCATCAACTGAAACGCCGGGCGCCTGCCCTCTGCTGCCTGGCTCCCCCGGTGCTGCCATCCGGCAGCAGCACCCGCAGGGCACCGAGCTTCCGCAGAAGCAACAAGTTGGAGCAAGGCTTGGAAACAAGCGTTTCTCTCCAGTGCAGAGCACGAGGCAGCGAGACAGAGACAGCTGCAGCCGGCTCCAGTGGCAAAGGGGAACAGCCTCCGGCTTTGGAGCAGGCTGGCGGCTTGGAGGAGAGCGCGACAGCTGCCTTTGCGCGGGGGCTGCCGATGGGGTTCGCTGCCAGGGCTGACTCTCTTCCGTGGCATCCACTCACTCCCTGCCATCGCCGAGCGGTTGGCATTGAAGGCCAAAGCACGGAGAAAAGGAGACCACTCCCCTGGCAGATTGTCCAGCGGGGCAGGGAGCCTCATGGGCTCTGGGTTATGACACCACCACAAGGGGAAGGGGGCGAGAAATGCAGCTTGGCCCAGCTGTTCCCACTTCAGGGCTACCCTTGGCCCGGAAACTCCTGGCCTGGCCTGGAAGGGGCGGGCGGGGGGGGGCCCTCAGCACAGACTCGTGTGGTCTGATTCTAGACAGGTCTGGCGAGCCCCCTCGCTCCCCCCGCACTCAGAGGTCCTCGTCAGAGCTGAGCGAAATCTTCCAACTGAAATTTCCTTTTGGTAGCGAATGCAGGGTCAGCAACATCGCAAGCTTTGGTGAATTCACAGGTCATTGAAGGAATTGTTCCTTTAAGAATGACTAAGAAAATATTCCTAACGCTTCAACCGTTCTAAAATGTTTGGTTCAAAATTTCCTTTAATCGTTTTGTTTGGATTTCTAATGTAGGTCAAAATGCTCAAAATTGAACTGAACGGTTTCATTTGAAATGAGTTTCTCGGCCAGCTTTTCGATTCGCCACCACATGCAAAACAGTGAGTTTGGGTTTGACTTAAAACATTGTCCTCCTGATTTTTTGAACCTGCCAGTGGACCGAAAAAATCCATCATTCACTTGTCTCTTGTTGCCAGGTCACCTCCACCCTAGTCCCTCCCTAAACATGGAAAAGGCGGGCTCAGCGTCACATAAATGGGTATTGTGCAAATGACACTCCTGACGCTCTGTTCCCAACCCACATGGGAAACAATAACAAGCCCCTACAGCAGCCTGTGGTGGAAGCTCCCCCGATCCCCTTCAGCCCCAGTCACATGTCTGCAGTCCCCCTACCCTTCCCCCCCCAGTCACACATACAACTGAGAAAGAAGACCACAGTGGTGTTTTGTTTTTGTTTTTTAAATAACTGGCTTAACAGGTAGGGGAAGTGAAAGCAACTCTTTTTTAAAAGCATATGTAACAAATGGAAGAGAGGGAAAAATGAAAGTAATAAATATAAATCAGCTAGGAATAATAGAAAATTGATAAGGGAAGCAAAAGGACACGAGGAGAAATCTCTGATCAGCAAAGTGAAGGGCAAAAAAGAAGGAGTTTTTAAAAGTGTATTAGGAACAAAATGAATCCTAACAACAGTATTGGTCTATTACTAACTGGAAATGGCAGAATAGGCAGCCACATTCATTAAATATTTCTGTTCTGTGTTTGGGAAAAAAGTTAGATGGTATATTTGTATCATATGATATTGATGAAATACTTTCCATTCCAACAGTAACTAAGGAGGATGTTAAAGAGCAGCTACTAAAACTAGACATTTTTAAATTAGCAGGTCTGGGTAAGTTGCATCCAGGAGCTTTAAAACAGCTGGCTGAGAAGAAACCTGGACCATTAATTCTGACTTTCAGTAATTCTTGGAACACAGAGGGAGTTCCAGGAAACGAATGTTGTTCCAGTATTTTAAAAGGGTAAACAGGATGACCCAGATAATTACGAGCTGTCAGCCTGACATCGATCCCGGACACAAGAACGGAACAGATCATATAGGACTTGATCAACAGAGAATTAAAAGAGGCTAATACAATTAACGTCAATCTGCATATATTTACGGAAAATAGAGCTCGTCAAGGTGACTCGATATCTTTTCTTGGTGAGATTACAAGCGGGGTTGATAAAGGGAGTAATGTTGACAGAATACACAGAGACGTCTATGAGGCACTCAGCTTGGTACCGCGTGGCATTTTGATTAATCACGTTTGTTATGGCAGCGCCTGGGGGCCTACCATGAATGGGCCTGTTGCGTGAGGCATGACACAAACAGAGTAGCGCACAGCTCCTGGCCTGAACACTTGACAATCAAAATAGACAAGACAGACACGGAGCGAGAATCTTTGAATCAGAAATGTGGGGCTGGAATGGACCTCAAGAGGTCATCTAATCCAGTCCCCTGCGCCAAAGCAGGACCAAGTAAACCCAGCCCACCCCTGACAGGTGTTTGTCCAGCCTGTTCCTAAAAACGTCCAGTGACGGGGATTCCACAACCTCCCTTGAAAGCCCGTTGCAGTTCTTGGAGTTAGAAAGTTTTTCCTAATATTGAACCTAAATCTTCAGTCCTGCACATTAAGCCCATAACTTCTTGTCCTACCTCCAGTGGACGTGGAGAACAACTGATCCTCATCCTCTTTATAACAGCCTTTAACATATTTTAAGCCTCTCCTCAGATCCTTCCTCAGTCTTCTTTTCTCAGGACTAAACATGCCCAGACCTTTCCTCATAGGTCAAGTTCTCAACATTTTTTTATATTTATATTTTTTTATATTTGTTACTCGCCTCCGGACTTTCTCCAATTTGTTCAGACCTTTCTTAAGCGTGATGTCCAAAACTGGACACAGATTCCAGCTGATGCTAGCCAGTGCTGAATAGAGCAGGACAATTACCTCCCACGGCTTACACAAAACACTCCCGTTCATACGCCCCAGAATGATGTTAGCCTTTTTTGCAACTACATCATACTGTGATCGCTCTAACCCCCAGATCCTTTTCAGCAACATGGTCCCCTACCCAGTTATACCTCATTTTGTAGATGCGCATTTGATTTTTCCTTCTTAAATGTAACACTTTGCCCTTCTCTTTATTGAATTTCATCTTGTTGATTTCAGACCCATTCTCCAATTTTGGCAAGGCCATTTTGAATTCTGATCCTGTTCTCCAAAGTTCTTCCAACTCCCCCCAGCTTGGTGTCATCTGCAAGTGTTAGAGCCTCCTTCCCATCGATTACCCTAGTCGTTGATGAGAGGAGATAGAACACACTAGCAGAGTAAAGGGCGTGATGGCAGCCAACAGCACACGGTTTACTTCCACGATTTTTGGGGGGTGATGTTATGCTAAATCCTTGGAAAATACTTGCATTCAGAGAGAAATCAGCACGGGACACAGAGAGATGCAAGCCCATGAAAAGTCTTTATGGAACCACACTAAAACCAGCCAGGACTGGCTGAGCTATCCCCTAATAGTCTAACTCTGTTGCTATGACAAGCTAAGCTCTGTTGCTACGGCAACCCAGGCAATTAGGCAAGACACAAATTACACAACATATTCCTCCCCCCTTCATGAAAACGCCCATTTCACAGAGCAATCACTGAACTAGGGAATGGGGCAGACTGCCTCATTTCCCGGCTAAACCCCGGGATTATTCTGCCTCGTAACGTGGGGTTGCCCTAGCTGAAGATCCAGCCGTTGAGGAGGCGTCTCTCTCTAGGTGGATTGCGGCGGACTTCTGGTGTTCTTGCACTGGAAGGTGTTATTGGTGTGGGTCTAACAATGGGCTCAGGACTCGTAGCTCGAACAGGGGCGGATGTTGTATCTGCTCCAACAGAGGAGGGGCTGTCCCTCCTGCTGAGATGGCTGAAGTAGGGAAGTCAGTCTTTGTAGGGCAGCCTTCAAGTTCTTAAGGTGACCCTCCTCCTTCTTGCCAGTGACCAGGATGTCGTCAAGATAGCACTGGACTCCTGGCAAGCCATTCTAGATCTGGTCTGTAGCCCTCTGGAACAAAGCTGGAGCAGATGTTATTCCTAAGGGCAAGCAACAGTCTCGGTACAGCCCTTTATGTGTCACAATAGTCAACAGCTCTTGGGACTTCTCATCGACGTACATCTGTAACTACGCCTGACTCAGATCAATCTCGCTGAACTTTTGTCCAGCAGCCAAGCCAGCGAAGAGGTCATCGATGCAGGGAAGGGGGTATTGCTCTGCACACAACACCGGGTTAACAGTGACCTTAAAATCCCCACAAATCAGAATGGAAACATCGTTCTTCAATACTGGAACGACTGGGGCTGCCCATTGGCTGGGAGTAAGTGGTACCAGGACTCCATTTTTGATCAGGTCCGTTTCAATTTTGGGCCTGACGGCAGATGGCACCGTTCTGGCTTTCAGACATTGGTCGGCTGTCAGGCTTACTGTTCAATTTCACAGTGATTTCCTTCACACTTCCCAGGGCCTCTCCAAAACCAGCAGCAGGTTCCTTTAATACCCCTGTCAGACCTGCTTCATCTTTAGCCGTCCTGTGCACTTCTGCACAGTTAGATCTACCTAAGCCCTGATTTTCCCATTAAGGCTGGTTGCCTTCCACCACAAACAGTGACAATTGAGCAGTCTGTCCATTCAGCTCCACTTTAACATCAGTAGTGCCTGGCACGGGTACAGCTTCTCCAGCGTCCGTCTTCAGAACAGTTTTTGTCGGCTTAAGCAAAAGATGCTTTACCTTCTCCTTGTACACAACGTCTGAGACCAGCGACACCGCTGCGCCGGTGCCCAGTTCTGTGCGGACAGGTTTACCTTCCAACAGCGGGGTCACCCAGTACTCATGTGAACCAACGGCCATGGACAAGACATGGAGTGACACCACTTCTTCCGACTGGGTGTCACTTTGATCATCCTGAGCTCCACCGTGTGCAGATTTTCCTTTTTGGTCCACCAGACAGCAGGCTTCTTTTTCTCCAGCTTGTCTGTTCTGTTTGACTCTTCTTTCTTATGTCTGCAGGCACGCTCTGTCTGTCCCTTTTTGCCATATTGTCAACACACGAGGTCTTTACACCAGCATTCCAATGCATGGTGACCCCGCTTTCCATAGCCGTAACATTCCCAGGTCCCCACTGTCTTGTGACACCTTATGCACTCTGGTCGACGCACTGAGCTGTTAGGCCTCCTTTGCGGCCAGCTCCATAGAGATTGCAATTTCAATGGCCTTCTGCCAGGTGAGCTGGGCTGCTGTCAATAGGTGCTTGTGCATTGCTTCATTGCGCAGACCACACACTAACCTATCTCGCAGGATGTCATTTAACACATCATTAAATTCAGTGCTCAGCAAGCTTCTTCGGAGCTCGTACAAATTGCACAATTGTTTCACCGTCTTGATTCCTTTTGTGGAACCTAAATCTCTCTGCAACTACCAGCAGTTTCGGAGAGAAATGTGCCTCCAGCATTTTCACAATGTCACTGTAAGTTTTTGTCTCTGGCTTATCAGGGTGCACTAAGCTGCGCAATAAAGTATACGTTTTAGTTCCTACAATACTTAAGAAAATGGGCACCTTCTCTGCATCTGTGATTTCATTTGCAATAAAAAGCTGAAAACACTCAGTATATGAGTTCTATTCCTCTAGCATCTCAGCAAAAAGTTCCAGAGGCCCCATAAATGTAGTCATTGCTGCCCTGCTTTTTCCTTTCTTTCTCTTGTCTTTTAGGGTCTTTTATTCATATGTGTTGGTATCGTCCACACACATGCTGGTGATTTCCATTCACTAGCACTGCTTGTCCCTGTTCCCAGTCTGTCCACTTCACTTGGGGCAGAACAAAGCAGAGCTTGTTTTAGGTTTCAGTGTGAACAGCCCAGCCCCCAAAACAACAAAAAGGTTTTTTTCTTACATTGACTCTTACTTTTTTGCCGGTGCAGCACAGGTTGATCCCAGCCTCCTCATCATTTTTGTTATGTTAAATCCTTGGAAAGTACTTCTTTTCAGAGAGCAATCAGCAAGGAACACGGGGGAAGAGGGTAGGTTGGAACGCAGTCCATGTACAAACGTAGTCCACTGGTGACAAAACAATTTGTCTGAAATACGGCGGGGGGCGGGGTGTAGGGTGGGTTGTAAGCTGGTGGGGCGGGGGAGGGAATGGCTGTGTCTTTGCGAGTCTGTATTAGCAAAAAGGCTGGCTCAGACGCTAATGCAGGGAATCCTGTTGATTCCCCCATGATGCTGATAGCTGCACGCTGTTCCCACAGCAGGAACTCCGGAGAGGTAGCCACATTTCAGAGAAGGGCATATTTTCCAAGGCCTCCTCAGTCCCTGACCAACCCACTCCACTCATAGCTGTGCTGTTCCATCACCTTATGCTTGACTCCTTCCATGGCATATACAGCTGGCTTGCCACCGGAAGCTTGGAATAGAAGCTCTCTTTGCCGTTCTGGAGCCACCAGACTTGCTACGTCCTGCAAAACGTGGAATCCCTGATTGCTAGCAAAAGGTCACGTGGTACGCCACAGCCACCTTCGACCCCAAAGCCCAAGGTGGCCTGCAATTTTTAAACAATATTGGGATTTTTAATTCTGTACGCCCCACTCCATTTTAGTCCACGAAGCTTCTGGGATCTGAGGCATCCCTCTATCGATCAGGTAAAGTTCAGCTTTACAAAGTATCGGTTTTTTGGCCTTGAGATTCCACGAGGATTTTTTGTGGCCTCATGCAATGAACCGTTTGGGATTCCCTGAGCCGGTAACGCTCTGTTTTGGGTCTGTGTGGGTGCCTCTGCTGGATGTTGTACCTTGGCTGTTCGCCCACACTCCAGCAGACGCCTGGGCCTCCAAACCATACCAGACTGGTCCAAGAGGAAGCGTTTCCGACACGAACCTATGGTGGACATGCGGGACAGGGCCAAGAAGCAGGTGCAATCCAAAAGAGAGAAGGGATCACGGCAAGTGGAAAGCCGCAGGCAGGCTGCAGAGCAGGAATACAGAGCAGCACCACGGGAGCATACACTGGGATAAGAACATGGGTTGAGGGAAGACAACAGCACAATGGGATGGCCTGTTTGAGCAGCTGCTTTTGCTACTGGCCACAAAAGCAGAGGCTCCTGTTGCACCCAAGCCATGGCCTGAGTCCCCTCCATGGTACCATGCACTGCAGAGCAGCGAAACTTCGCATAATTCCATGGTAGGGTGGCCCTGCAGCCGGGACTTAGCAGCAGTGGGGCAGGGCAAATCTACCCCTTGCATACTTCCACCTGTGTATAGACACTTTCCCCCTTGCGACCCACCCCCTGCAGCCCTCCATGCCCATCTAGCAGCAGTGAGTGTGTGCTAAATGCACAAGAAAGGGAAAAGAAGAACATGCCAGGGGACAAGCAGTTAGGATTTAGGACTGTGCAATGTTTGGTTTGTGCACGTCATTTTATTACGGGTTGTGGTGTTGGTTTCTCACTGGTCTCTCGGTGCTCTGATGACAGCTGGCCGGCCTGCCAGTGCCCTAGTATTGTTCTTTTTGTAATACAAATACAGGCTTTTATGTTAAGAATGTTTATTGCCAGCCCTGCCTTCCATCGTGTGATGTGTGCTTTGAATAATAAAGATAAATGCATGGTGGGGCACAATGGGTAGGTTGTACCCAAATGCAGTTCCTCGGTACATCAGAGCACATCATTCCACACTGAAAACACACAGTGCCCCCCACACCCAGCCCAGTATTAACAGTCTTCCAAGGGATGCCGGTGCTTCACAGCAGGGACTGAACAGAACTGGGCAATTACTGAGTGATCCATCCCGTCATCCAGGCCCAGCATCTAGAAGTCAGGACCCTAGAGACTGTGGGAATTTTCAGCAACGACACATTGTCTGTTCACGCACACAGAGCGCTCTGGAGGGCAGAGGAACTCAGCAGGGATCCAAGCTCAGATTAAGGCATATGACAACATAAGCTTCAGTTACATTTTTAGCGATGTCTCATGCTTGATTGTTAGTTAAATTAATTCACACGGAGCTAATTAGTTGGCAGAGCAGCGAGAAAATCCCACTGCCATGCTGTGTGGCCACTGCTATAGATCATCCTCCTTTTTAGAAATCACTGGACACCTTTTCTTACATTAAATGTCATGACCACAATGTTAGATGTCTATGTTACAGCCCGATGTTTTCTTGGGCCCCCCACTCCGGAGACTGTCACGAGACAGTGTGGCCTAGCAGGCAGATCATTGGACCGCGCAAGACCCAGACTCCATTCCTGGCTCTGCCACAGCTCTTCTGGGGGACCTTGGGCAAGTCACATCCCCTCTCTGGGCCTCAGCTCCCTTCCCACTCTACGTCTGTCTTCTCTGGGAGCCCTGGGGGCAGGGACTGTCTCTTGCGCTGGGTGTGTACATGGAGATCTCAGCTGGATCCTCTACACGCGCCTGTCATGTACAAAGTGATGCTGCGGCTGGACTGCTGTGCCCTGTAACACGCCACTGGGGTCAGCCTTCAACGGGGCCTGGTGCAGGGTTCCCTCCATGCAGAACCCATTGCAGGAAAATAGTATCTGTCTCACTGAAAGAGCCCCCCCTTTGGCCCCACTGGGCCATGCCCAGAGAGGATGCGCCACATCAAAGCACCTGCTGCTCAATGCATGGCGTCCCCACTGGGCGGACTAGCTCCAAGGGACTCCCCAAGCCAGACACACTGAGCTCCCAGGGGCGCCAGCCCTTGTTTAGACGAGGCGCTCCTGGCACGGCCTCCTTCTAGCTGCACATCGTCCCGGTCCCATGTCTCTCAGATGTTTGCCGAGTCCTCAGCCCAGCCACCACCTCTGCGGGAGCCCAGATCCAAGCCCAGATCCAGATCCAATGGCTGGAGCGTGTTTTCATGCTGGGAAGAATAATGGATCCCCAGAGAGGACAACATACGGGGCGGCCTCTGAACCGCCAGGCAGTCCAGCCCCACCCTAGCAGGGAGTTCTGTTTTTCTGCCGGGATCCAGGGCTCTGTCCGGCTGTGTGGCTGGGGCAGCCCTCCTTCCCCGCCCCAGGGATCGTTCAGCCCCCAGGTGGGGCAGCCGGCGGCTCTGGGATTAGCAAGCCAGTGGAGGAGCAGAGAGTACTGAGATCGGAGCCTAGCAGTGGCTAAGAACAACGGAGAGGCACCAAGGGTGGGGGGCAGGACTGTGCTGGGGGGGAACAACCAAAATGGGCTAGATCTGAGGGGCCTTGCGACCCTGTGTGCCAGGGTGCCACTTGTGCCCTGCCACACACAGAAGCTCATTCAGGCCTGTACGCGCGCACACATGTGTATTTGTCCACAACCACACGCACGCTCACTGCAGCTGCGCCCGCTGGCACGTGTACACCCCGGAGCACACAGCGGCAGCCTCACGCACAGACGCACACTGTGGGCACGCCTCCCCCCTACACGCACAGAACTCACACGCGCGCTCAGCTGGCCGTGGTGACTCGCAGCCTGAGCCGGGCAGCGATGACGGGATGCTCACACCGGCACGCCCACCCACGCCGGGTGCACGTGCATGTGCAAACACACTCGGACGTACACCCAGGCCTGCCCCCCCCAACCCCTCACAGGCACGCACTATCGTGCTGTGATGTGGGGGGAGGGGATGGCAGCAGAAAGGGGGGGGGGTGACAGTGAGGCCTGGCGGGGTGGGGGGGGCGCCCGCTGGTGTAGGGCATTCCTGGAGAGCTTTCCACACACAGCAGAGCCTGGACCCATGGCAACGGGCTCCTTTCAGCAAGGGAGAGCCCTAGAGATTGGGGGAGAAGTGTGGGCTGCTTTTCTCAGTCATGCAAATATCTGGGGGGAAGGAGCAATGAACCTTTCCCATCCTGGGGAGGGCTGGGGGCTGGCGTCTCCAGCAAGCAGTGGGGAGGTCTGGCCAGCCCCAGCAGTCACCCCCCCGGCTCCTCTTTGTCGCTCTCACCCTGGCTTTACAAATGGGGAACAATACAAAGCCACTCCACTGAAAGGGAGCCCATGAGGGGCACCTTCCCCCATCGCATGGAGAGGGGCCGAGGTGGGAAGCAGGGGAAATGGGGGAGGGGACGGGAGAGCTGGGGAAGGACTTGCTGGCAGTGGTTGGGTGATGTGTGGCTCGGAGGGCACCGGGAGTGTGTTCGAATGAGATTTGCTCTCATTTCTCTCGAGCAGTCGGCCAAACCAGATCTGTCCCCCCAGCCCCAGCTCCAGAAACATTCCCGGAGCCCCAGAGCGGCCAGGAGCAGACACCAGTTACGGAGCTACCCAAGGGACCATCTCTGCCCTGTGTCGGGGGCAGCGAATGGACGGGCCCTGAAAGACGGGCCCGCAGGGGCTGAGTGTGCCTAGGTGCATCCCAGGGCAGCGTGGGCAAAGTCCTAGACACAGCTCTGGGGAGACCCTGGCGGGAAGCCAGAACCAACGTGCTTCTGGGCACCTGGGTCCATGCAACCAAGGGCAGGCCAGCCCTGCGTGTGGGGAGTCCCACCTGGGAATGTGGGGCCCAGGCCTGGGCACCCCTTTGACAGAAGGGCAAGCTGCAGGGAGCCCCGAGAGGCACCGGGGTGGGGGAGATGATGCAGGAGGAGGGGGCATCTGTCACGCGGGCTGCATTAGGAGGGGGGGGCATTTGTGTTATTTGACCTTAATATGTCAAAATCATAGTGATTCATGTAAGACATACCATGTCAGGTACTGTTAGAAAGGTTATGATATGCTGAATAAGATGATAATATTTGGGTTCATGTGTAATATGTGTAAGGAAAGTTATGGAGATCTTTGATATCCCTGTATTTCAAACTGTGCTGTGGAAGACACACCCCAGACAGAGAGGCGGCAGGACAATAGCTTGCTTAATAGCCCATTCAAGGCCTTATCAGAAGCCAGAGGCCCGGGAAGAAACTAAAGGCATACCTGAAGAGTTACCAGGATTGGCCCATGTGACTATGGACTTCATTTTGGTTCCAGTAAAGTTCCACAAGCCACATGGCCAGTGACAGAGGGTATATAAGATCAAACCACAGAAACCATTTTGTCTTTTGTCTTGTTCGTTGTTCCTGTCCAGCTGCGGACACACCTCTGGATTAACACACTTTGCAACTGAACTAAAGGACTTAGACCCATCCAGGTACTGGATGTATACCAGAGGAACTGTACAAGCCTGCAACTCCACAATTGTTCTAGAAACCTGATGTATATGGACTTTTAAATCATCTGTATGTATCTGATTGCTTTAAGCCTTTAACACTTCTCTTATTGTTTGTTTTTCTTTTACTAATAAACCTTTAGTTTTAGTTACTAAAGGATTGGCTGGCAGCGTGGTATTTTGGGTAAGATCCAAACTTATAGTGAACTGGTACTGTGGCTGGTCCTTTGGGATCAGAGGGAATCTTTTAGTAAAGAGCATAGAGTTAAAGCAACTGGTCTCTTTACTGGACCTAGTGTCAGTTTGGGAGCCAGAGACTGAAATGCAGTAAAGGGGGCTGTGTGTATTTGCACAGTGGCTTCTTGATAACCAGAGTGGGGGAATCAGAAGCACTGTTTGTGGCTGGTTGGGAAGTCTGACTGCAGTGTCACCCACCAGTGCTGGGAGAATTTGCTCTCCTTTTGCAGCCTGCCCTGACCCTGGCATTATCAGTGGGCTACCCTGGGCACGGACGGGTCACAGCATCTCCGGGAGAACAGTTTGGAATGCAGCGTTCGACAGCATTGCCACGCCCCGGCCAAGGGGTGCCGTGACCCCATAGCCATTGGCCGGGAGGGGGAGGGATGTTTCGGGGGGACTGCGGGGTTCAAGCAGGAGCAGTGGGAGGAAATCAAAAGGGAAAATGCAGACTCCAGACCCGCAGATGAGAGGCAGCACAGCCTAGCAGATGGAGCCCTGGAGTTAGACCCAGGAGACCCAGCTTCCATTCTCGGTTCTGCCAAGGACTGTGAGCAACTTCCATCCTCTCTGGGAGCATCTGAGCTGTGGAGGCTGGTAGCTCTCGGTGTCAGCGACCATCTCGTTGTGCTTCTGTGCAGCACCCTACACAGCAGGGCCGTGAGCTCAGTGGAGGCCCCCAGGTGGCATGGAAACTGCAAATAACACAATGGGAGCCTCAAGCTGCCTCTGGCTGTGGAATCGGCTGGCCCAGGGACTGACCTGAGCCTAGAGCTGGGGATTTTCCTTGACAGACAGGACATGGCAGGCCTCCAGCAGCACTAATGCTGCGCTGTTCCCAGGAGGGCATTCAGCACTTTTACACCACCAGTCTCTGAGTCTGTTGCACAGAGCAGAGCCAGAGGAGACCAAGGCTGATGGATGCAAGTGAAGACCCTCAGATATGTGCCATGATGCCCGCTGCTGGAATGCAGCCACCTCTGGGGTGGAGCGCAACTGCTGTCTGACAGAGCACAGCGACAGTAGGTAGCAGCTTCGAACAGGAAGTGAAGACAAATGAATGCGCGGGAGGCCGGGGGAATTCAGGAAGGCAGAATGGAGCAACTGGGGCTGGAGGAGATCAGAGCCGAGGGGCTGGCGCAGTGAGATTGGCCATGCCCAACACCCGTTACCACACCGCTAACACACCTTTCTTCAGCACCCAGCATTTCCCGCGGAGACACCCGTCCAAACACTGGCCGAGCCAGACCCTGTAGTACAGGATCTGGGAGAAGAGCCACCAGGAAGCTCCTGGCTTGCAGGTCAGACTCTGCCCTCAGAGAACCTCTCACACCCCAGGACTGGATCGTTCTCTGGCCCCAAGGGTATTTCGGAGCCCGACCTTCCCACACGGCTCAGGCATGCGGGGAGGTGGATGTGCTGGGAACAAACTAGGAGCGACACTGGCGAGGGGCTGGCGCTGGGTGGGCAGGCACTGTCTCTATGACACCAGCCACAGCGCTCTGCCAGTCCATTGCACGCGCTAGCCACCGTGTGCCCGGCTGCTCCAGCCTTTGTGCTGCACGCGCAGCCTGAAGGCCAGCTAAGAGTGTCCTGTTATTCCCCCTCCTAGCCTGTGTGTGGCTCTTTGAAATGGGTGTCACCTGAGACACCTTTCTGGGCAGGTTCCCCTGCTCTGATGTCACAAGCCTGGGATTGCCACTTCACGGGCCTTGGGTGCCCCCACCCCATCCCCACTGGACCCTCTGGCCCTGCCACTTGCTAGCGCCCAGAACATAGCTGCCACCCCACGATGCTCTTCTGCAGCGTGTCCCCAGGTGGCTGCCGTGCCTCATGTCAGGGGGGAGGGGGCGGACTCGCGACACCAGGGACGGCCCCGTATGGGAGCTGGTGAGACAGCAGCTGATCAGGCTCTCCCTAGTGTCTGGGGGGCGCTAGCAGGCTAGCAGGGAAGGTGGGCCGATGCCGAGGGTGGCAGATTTATGGGCCATGGCCTCGGGCAGGCGTTTTGGCCTGGCCACCCCTCCGGCATGAGGGAAGCGTGGCTGGGCCAATGTGAGTGGCGTGGCGAGGCAGCCCGCTGATGTGGAGCCTGGGGCGGCAGATCAGGTCGGGCCGGCTGCATCTTCCGTGGGCTTGGGTGGCTCGTGGGGCCGAATGACGCGTGGTCCCGGCTGCTGGCTGGTGGGAATGGCATGAAGTGCTCGGCCCCCCCTAGACCAGCCCGCGAGACACCTGGGTCCCTGGGGAGACAAGTCCCCGCTGAAGCCTAATCCCAGCCCCCAACCCAGCAGTGATCTCAGGGTCCGGCAGGACCTATGGACCCCCACTGCCCCTGGGAAGTGTGCCATGGGGCACGGTCCCTGCCTGTCCTGGTGCCCCTTCCCCAGGGAGCGCCGGAGGCGCTGGGGGCGGCTCTGGCTGGATTATCCCCTCGCGGGAGTGGGAGGCAGGAAGCATTTTTGTTGCCCCTCTTTGGCAGCAAACAATAGGGCCAGACCCCAGGGGCTAATCCCTGTGATCTGCGCTACTGAGCGCGGCGTCTCTGGAAACCAGGGGCTGGGCCCAGGAGAGAGATCCCGGCTCTCCAGCCCCGCTGCCCAGCACCCTCCTAACATCCCGGCACCGTGCAGATTGGCCAGCGCAGGGGGACAGCCCGGCCCAGAGCCAGCGAAACCTTCCTGCCTCCCTAAGGGAAAGCAGACCCGCGACGGGTGCCCCGTTGGGGCTCTGGCCTGGGGCTTCTCCACAAAACCCAGCCAGATGTAGCGGCCACGTGTCCCCTGCGGGAGAGCTCAGCCGGGGAGAGACAGCTCCAGGGACACCCTGGCAAAGGCTGAAACAGACAGTACTCTGGCCAGGCAGCCTGCCAACATCCTGGGCAATGCCTCCTGTAATGGGGGAAAAACCCATCCCGCAGGAGCCCCCGGCATCGCATGGGCCAGGCCCAACTGTGAAATGAGGCCCTGATAGGGAGGGAACCTTCCTGAGAACTTCCTGATGCTTCCTGTTTAACTCCCAGCTGCAGCTTTGCTTTAACGGAGTTTTTGGCTATGGGAATTTTCTTGGTTTTTCAAAACAAGCTGCAGAGTGTCGTGCACTTGTGTGACAAGGCAGGGAAAGCGGCCTGGCTGACTCTCATCATTTCATCGCCCGTCTCCTGGTGTTTAACTCAAAGCCCCAGCTCCTGGAGTCAGGGGATATGAGCAGAATTGCAACTTTTGGTTGCTTCAAAAATATCAGTTGCTAACCGTGGTGGCTGTGGAGTAAAGCATGAACACTTGGCTTTAGGGCACCCTGTGGACATTGGAAAAAACCTGGCCCAAGGACACCCCGACGGCTCTGAAAAAACACGGCCCAAGGACACCCCAACGGCTCCGAAACAACATGGCCCAAGGACACCCCGATGGCTCTGGAAAAACATGGCCCAAGGGCATCCTAACAGCTCCCAAGGCAGAAGGCAAAAACACAGCCCCAGCACTGATTATTTAAAACGAAACCTCCTGATCTTTAAACCAAAGCTCATGATTTTTTGAGGTCTGACTTGTAGCCTTGGAATGTCTGAGGTCAGGAACACCAGAAAAGCACTTTCCTCCGCCGCCCCCATCGCGCAGTGCTGAGATCTGTGTCAGCAAGTGCGAGGTGAGAGCTCGGTGCGTGTCATCAATTATTAACCCCCGGGGGCTGAGTAAGGATGCTCAAGCTGGGCCTGAAGACGGAGGCGCCCAGCATCAGGGGCTCTTTTGTCAACCACTGGCTGCGCTTGCTCTGGGACTGCGCCTCAGTTTCCCCATCTGCACCAGGGTCGTTGAGACGCACCCCGTTGGCCAGGGGCATCGCCAGACGTGGCTGGAGAGTGCTAAGGAAAGGCTCAGCCCTGTGTCGGAGGGGCACCAGGCCTGTCCGTCTGCACTCACCAGCTGGCACTGAAACTGTTGGGTGCTACTTCTTGGACAGGGCTGGCTGCACGGGCCGTCCTGGAGCTTGCCAGGGATGAAGACGCAGCGGTGTCGCAGCGCCGGGGGATCTTGGGGGGATATAATGGAGTGGGGTATCTGGCCTCTCCCCCATCCCCTATAGCCGGTTGCTGCATGTGGACACGAGGCTCCAGCCTGGGGCATGGGGAGGCCCCCGTGCCTTTGGTCAGGGAGCAGTCATGCGAGTGAGCTGCTGGGCAGTAACCCAGACCCCGCTGGCGTGGCTGGGTAGCCCCCACCCCCCTGTTTCTCTGCTGTGGAAGCTCGGTGCTGTGGTCAGAGCCAGGGGAGGGGAGACATGGAGGGCGTCCCCTGGGACCCCCCTTTCCCCCTCCAGCACGCCAATCCCTTTCGCAGGCTCCCGCCTCCTCTCAGCCAGGGCGGGGGGGCGCTGCCTGCTCTGAAAGATGCTTTTGTCCCGGCTGAGCCGGGGCTCCTGTTTCGTTGACGTTGGAACCTCCTGCGTGTTTATACAGCCCGGCTTCACAAAGGGAAAAGTCAGCAGGAAAAAAAAGCCCCAAGAGCCTTGCACGAATGGGGCAGGACGGACAGGGCCGCATCTTCCGCCGCACCGCAGGCCACGGCCCCACCGGCGCCCGGTCACAGCCGCACGGGCCCAGCTGAAAACCCCGGGCGCTTCGCCTGATGCGACGCCTCCGCGGGCTGTGCCGCGACCCGGGCCACTGCGACGGCACCCCCTGAGCGGGGCCGGGACTGGGGCAGCCGGGAGCACCCCCCGCCACAGGGCTCTGCCCCGCTCCCCACAGCGCCCCCTACTGGGTGAGGCCAGAGCTGCATGGCCAGGAGAGCCCCGTGCTGGCCGTCCCCACGGGACTGGGCCCATGGCAGCCACGCTCCCCTGGCAGGCTGCTCTAAGCCAGCCGGGTGCTGAGGGGTCCCAGAGCCCTCCGGCCCGAGCAGGGGAGAGTTAACAGCCCAGGGGAGGGAGGGGGCAATGCAGAAATAAATACCTTTTAATTGAATTTTGCTTTAATATGTAAAACTGTTGCTCTTGGCAGGACGCGCCAGGGCCCAGCCAAGAGCAATACGTGGATTTTCAAAGGCAAGGGGCTCTCTTTAGCGCTGAGGCTCTCCTGTCAATCACCCACCCCCCGCGGGAGGGTGGCATCCCCATGGGAGTGCCCCCAGCAGCTGACACCTCTGCCTGGCCCCACTTCACACACTTGTGGTCCACGGTGCCCAGGGGGGATGCCCCGGGCCGCACGCCGCGTCCCCCAGCCCTCTGGTCGCACTCCAAGGGGTCATTTTCTATGGGCTCATTTCAGACTGGCATGAGACACAACGCAGGAGCTTCTCCCAGAGCCTCGGCGGCCCCCCCCCCCGTGCAGATTGGGGTCCTTCTCCCCCACCAGGGCTCTTGTGGGCCTTGCCGTGTGGCACCGGGCCTTGCAGGCACGCACACTCAGCAGTGGGGCAGGAGCATGCCCGTGATACGCGCCCCGCCTTCCCCAGCCCGGCCCTCGCGGGAGCGTCCCGCAGTTCCATGCCCTAGGCACGCAAGCTGCCATCTGACCGTCAAGGGGTGGGAGGCAGCACGGAGCAGTGGTTAGTGCAGAGGGCTACACACACCCCCTCCCCGGCTCTGACACAGATGGGCAGTGTGCCCTTGGCCAAGTCCTTGCTCCTTCTTTTTCTACTGGGAAGAGAGGTGACGGGGATCAGTGAGGCAGCTAATACGCCCCTGCCTGCCAGTCATGTTGCAAAGCGACTCACCCCCGAGGTGCAGCACTCTGAGATCTTCGGCTGGGCACAGCCCAATTACCAGGCCTGCGGCCGTGCCCAGCGCCTGTCTTCCCCCGCTGTGACTGGCGCTGCCCGCTCTGCGCGGCGTAGCAGGGGCTGCTGTCTGCACGGGAGGCCGTGGTGGACAAAGCGTTGCCCGTGCGGCTCCCCGGCCTGGCCTCCCGCAGGACAGTGTGCGGCGAGCAGGGCCGGGAGAGGGTGCAGGTGCAGCGCTGACGGTGCCAGCGGTGGCCTCTGTTCCTGATCTACTGCCGTCCCATGGGGTGGGAGGAGATATTTAGGAAGCAACCTACAGCCCGCTTGGGAGAGGGGCAAAGCCAGCACTGGCCATATTCCCTTCCCCGGCGTTCCCAGAGGTCAAACTTAATGGCTGAGTGCCAATCCGTGCCCTTCCTGCCCCAGCTGACCTGGTACCACTGGCCGAGGGCCACCAAAGCCTATGGCCCATCCTGTTGTGACCACCGTCCTCTTCCGTGGCCATCAATGGCTCCGTCTCTTTGATACGCTGCCACGGCAGGGGTTACGGCTCCTCTGTGAGCCAGGATTTGCCAACTCTCCTGGCAGCAGTGGCCCAGCCCCACTGAAACCTACAGCCTGCTACAGCCGGGCATGGGGGGAATGTCCGCTGCCTACCCGGAGAGCTCCCCTCTACGATCACGCTGGGCTGCGTGGCAGCGACGCTGGACGGCGGCCGTGCTGGGGCGGGTGGGCGTGCGCCGCGCCTGCGCCACGGGGGGAGAGCGGGCGCCGACCTGGGAAAACAGATGCTCACACAGAAGCAGCTATCTCAAGCCGATCTGGAAGCCTTGCAGAGAAAACAAGAACACCAGGTAGAGAAACAAATCCAGTTCGTGGCTCTGGAAGCATCCGAGGCTGGGGATCCAATATCAATAGCTCGAATAAAGAAATCACAGAAGCCGGACAGAAATCCTGCCCAGGAAGCTTCCTGGCCCAAGGAGCCAGACTAAGTGAAGCCATATCTCAGGAGGCTGGGAGACTGTGGTTCCTGGCAAACCCTTGGCTCCTCATTTCCTCTCTTCCCGTCAACAGAGCTCGAAAACCTGCGCGAGAGCCTCAGGAACAGGGGGAATGCAGCTGGGGAAGGGCCAGGGTTTGAAAAACACCCACGCTGATGCCGGCCGGTGGGAAGTGGCCAGGGTCATGTGCACCAGCAATGGTGTCTCAGAGCCAGCCAAGACCATCCATGGCACTGAAGCATTCCCTTCTCTCGCAGCAAAATCCCACTAGAAGGCTCTGAAGTGGGACACAGCCTGGATGATCTCGGGAGAGAGCCTGCGCCCATTTACAGCTGCTGCTGATTTGGCCCATCCTAGGCGGAGAAGAGACATAATGGATAGACCCTGGGCGCAGCGTCACTGGATGTGGAGGGGATGGGGAGGTGCCATCAGCCGTGAGTGGGGTGAAAGGACGCCAGACTAGACGGGGCGGGCAGGGAGATCGGAAGGACGTGGTTTGGAGATGACCCTGCAAGGCTGTGGTAGTTTTCTATCCAAGCCAACCATGCTGGCTCGCTACTCACGAAGCCTGCACCACCCCAAAGGTGGCTAACCAAAGCAAGCAGTCATGGGATAAGAGGGAAGGTCTCTCCTGGGTCAGTAACTGGTTAACAGTCGGAAACGAGTAGGACAGAATGGTCAGTTTGTAACCTATAGGTATAGAGTCTTGGAGTGGTTTTGTCTAATTCTCTGAAAACACCTCGACCATGTGCCGTGGCTGTCAAAAAAGCTAACGCTGCTCAGGACCATAAGGAAAGGGATAGATACAAAGACAGAAAATATCATAATGCCTCTATATAAATCCATGGCACACCCACAACTTGAACATGGCGGGCAGTTCTGGATGCCCCATCGCAAAAAAGATATATTCAAATTGGGAAAAGTACAGTGAAGGGCAATAAAAAGGATTCGGGGTATGGAACAGCTTCCATCTGAGGAGAGATTAAAGAAGCTGGGACAGTTCACCCTAGAAAAGGAGTGACTAAGGGGGGAGGTCTGTAAAATGATGACTGGTGTGGAGAAAGTGAATAGGGAAGTGTTATTTACTCCTTCCCATAACACAAGAACTAGGGGTCACCCAATGAAATTAACAGGCAGCAGGTTTAAAACAAGGAAAGGGAAGTATTTCTTCACACAACACAGTCAACTTGTGGAACTCCTTGCCAGGGGATGCTGTGATGGTCAAAAGACCTAGAGAAGTTCCTGGAGGACAGGTCCATCAGTGGCTATGAGCCAAGAGGGTCAGGGACACAACCCCCTGTTCCAGATGCCCCTAACCCTCTGACTGCCAGAGGTGGGACTGGACGACAAGGGGATGGCTGCATCGCCTGAAATGACTGACTGTTCATTCCCTCTAGCACCTGGCACTGACCGCTGTCAGACAGACAGACCACTGCTCTGACCTGCTGTCATGTGTCTCCTGCCCCCCGTAGGTCCAGTCTTTCCACTGGAGTCTTGGATGCCATTTCAGAGGGTAGCGGCAATTGTTTTTAAGGTTTATGTGAAGAGGAATGGAGGCTCCTGCACCCAGTCATTGCAATCCCCAGGGGACATCTCAGCCAGCAGCAACCATGGGAGGCTACCGAGCCCCTGACACCTCACAGTATTGGGGGGGGGGAAGGTGGGCGCCACCTCCCAGAAATGTCAGCCCCACTGACAGCCCCTGGCTGGCCCAGTCATGCCCATCCAAGGGGCTTAGACCCTGCCCGAGCGAAGCCCTGAGGAAGGGGAAGGAACCGATTAAAATTGACCCTTGAAGATAATTTTACCTTCCTCAAGGACTAAGCACTAAAATAGCTGGAGCCGAAGGCCTGCTGGCTCGGGTTTCGGAGGGATCAGCCGATGTCAGCGCTGGCTCGCGTGGCCAGCAGGCCAGGTGGGCTGGGAGCTTGAAGGCTTGTGTCAGGGCCCCCCTCCCCCCCGGGAGGGGATCCCCCAAGCTGCGAAAGGTCAGAGCAGCGCGGCTGGGCTGGGAATCTGGTGTGCCTCAGCCCGCAGAGCAAACCTGAGCCCGGTGTCCTGCCCTGGGGGGCAGCGCAGCACAATGGGTACAGCAGGATCCCTAGCAGCTGGGGCTGGGGATGCGGGGAGGGGCCGGCAGGGCAAAGGGTGGGTGGGGGTTGTGCCAAGGGACCCTCGATCCCATTTCTGTCAGTTTTCCTTTCGGTGGGTGATGGGCTGACTCACGCCAGGATAGAACTGCCGGGACTGCTTCAGCTTGGCCGCCCGGCCAGCCGCGCTGGCACTCCGGGCACCCACCTCAGCCCCCAGCCGGCCACACCGGGACTCCGGGCACCCAGCTCACCCCAGCCGGCTGGGGCACGGGCCTCTCAGCAGCCATGGCACAAGGCTAATGCCGTAGAATTAAAAGTGTCTTGGAGCCAGCAGGCCACGTCCCCCGTGTCCCCCAAACGAGCAGAGCTGGGGCTTCATGCTAGGCACAAAGGCTGGGCGTCCCTGGGGGGGCTCGGACACACTCAGGGATCCTGGATCTTTGGGCCTTGGCCGTGTCGCAGCCATACATGGTCAGGAGATCACCGGCCAGGCGGCCTGGCCATGGCGCCGGGCAGGCTCCCGAGCCGCGGCAGGTGTCTGTCTGTCAGCCAGCTGGGCTCGCCCTTTCTCTGGCCAGCCATCTCACACTCCAGCGCTGCCCCTGGGCCATGCAGAGTCGCACGAACATCCCCATGGCGGGCTGCAGGCCGGGCGGCGAGCTGGGTCTGCATCGCGGGGGACTCGCCCTGGGATGGCTTCTCCTCGCCCCATCCCGCCCCGAGAGTCCGAGGCCTCACCCCATCCTTCTCAGGCCTCTGTCCAGCCCCACGCCTGGGCCTGGGGGGCCGGCAGGAAGCTTTGCTCTCTCCAAAGCAGCTTCCCCGCTGGGCCATGGCCAGTTGCCACCCTTCTCTCAGGGGAGGGTGCGATGCTTGGTCCAGGTTTCCAGGCTCTTGTCCAACAGGCCCCTCCCTCTGCTTGGGAGCTCCCGTGATGTGGGTCATTGTGGGTCAGGGTCCCCCGGTTGGGATAAATCCCACCATGGGGAGAGCTTGGGGGCCTCCCCAGCTCCGGCGTCCAGGGACCAGCCACCAGCTCTCCGTTCTTCTGCCCGTTAAGCCTCTTGTAGGGATCTCACTGCCCCAGGGGCCCTGAGCAGAGAGCGCCTTGCTGCCCACGTTTTGTGGGGGGCGCTGGGGAGGAGGGGGAAGCTGTGGGTGGATTTGTGGGGCTCCGCACCCCGACACCAGCCGCACGCAGAAAGGGCAGGGAAGGGTCCAGGGACCGAGCCAAGCAGCGCTCAGCGGGCTACTCGGGCTCCGGACGTTGCCTCGGAGATGTACCAAGGGCCATGGTAGGGCCGCGCACAGCCCCCCGGATTTCAGAGGGCTCTGTGCCGAGGAGACGGAGGCTGAGTCAGCGCCAAGGAAGCTGACGAGGGAACGGGCGACTCCGCCACCACGGAGAAGGCTGAAGAAGGGTTCGGGTTTGAGTTTGGGTTCTCAGAGATTCGCGCGGGGAGGGAGGTGAGAAGGGAGGGCTCCCTCTGCCGACCCATCCTCAACCCCAGGACAGCAGCAGAGCAAAAGGAAAGAAAAGGACAAAAAGAAAAAGCGTTTCTCTCCTGCGTCAGGCATAATTAGGACAGTCCGGGCGAGGGCGAATTAACAGCCACGCTAATTATAAACTGAAGCTGCAGCTATTTTTATGCCCGTCGCTGAGGTTAATCTCGCTGGCATTTCCTCTGCTGGCCTGGCTGTGCGGTGTGTCACCCGCTGGGCACGCGCCCCGGGAAGGGCTGTGTTTGGATGCCATTCCACCCCGGCCAGCGCACAGGCTCCCGGACATGCTCCGCAGCGAGGGAAGGCAGGAACCGGCCAGCTCCTCCTCCCGTCCCAGCGCAGCCCAGCGACTTTCTGGGAATGAGTTTGGGGGTCACCAACCCATCGCCCTGGGTAGACTGGCTGAGTTGGAGGCACGGCGTGCCAGACGTCTCCTGCCAGGGGATGGGCCCACAAGGCCGTTCACGGAGCCCGTCTGGCCCAACCCCAGTCTCTGCAAAGCCAGTGGGCGCCTTTCCCCTTGGCTTGATGCTGCCACCCAGACCCATGCGGAGCAGCTGCCCATAGCAGCCGCCTGGATTCCAGCAGGAACGCCAGGAACTGGGGCAGGCCCTGGAAGGACAGGGGCCCGTTTCAGTGGGAGCCAGGTGCTAACGTCCCTCTGGGGACCTGCACCAGACAGTCTGGTTTTACTGCTTGTCAGTGCGGGTGAGCCCAACCAAAGGAGGGGCCCGGCCCAGCCCAGCCTGCCCCCTCAGAGTAAGATATAGGGACGAACCAGGCTGGGAATGCAGGGCAAGGGTTCAAAGGAAGGGGACCAGGTGGGGACTGCGAGCAGAGACCCGGGTTCTTCCAGGAGTCCAGCGGACACTGCCCAGAGGAACGCTGCCCAGATGTGAGCAGAAAAGGGACCAGGAAAAGGTCCCACAGTCGCAGGGAAAGCCCCCTCTCCCCTTCCCATTGAGTTACACCCCCCAGCCATCGCCATGACTCCGTGGGGGTCGTGGAGGGGAGCCCTGTGTACCCACCCCACAGGTAGGGCATTGGGTGGAGGCAGTGCTACCTCCTTTTCCCATGTGCCCCATCCCTGACTGCCAAAGCCCCCGCTAGGGCCAAGGGGGAGATTCACTCTCCTTGGCACGTTCAGTTCTTGGCCTCCAGGGAGGCGGCCGGGGAGAGCCCGTTTCTGTGGCATGGCCACGTGCCAGCTGAGAACAGCCCACAATCCCCCCCCCCCAATTCATTGCATTCGGGAGCCATCACGCCCCTGCCAGGCTGGGCCTGGAGCCGGGCACCGGATGGACAGGTGTGGATTGCCCTCCCGGCTGCAGCGCCCCCTCGTGGCTGGGCCTGGCATAGCATCTCCTTCCTCGGCGAGTGCCCTGCTGACGGCTGCTCCGGCCCTGCCGGGTCTCCCACTGTCGGCAACGTCCGCACCAGGGGCCAAATGTGAGTCCCTCGCTGGCAGACACACCCAGCGCGAGCACCAAAGCGGCGGCACAGCAGGAGCACAGACAGCAGCAGCGGAGGCACGATGGAGCCACGCTGAGACGTCCTCACCGGTGTCAGGCTCAGCCGCGCTTCCACCACCTCTGCGCACTGCGGTGCCCGCCCTGCTCTTTGTACTCGCGCTAGCCCCGGGAGCTCATGCAGCCAGCGGGGGACTCACAGCCCAGCTCACAGCGCGGACGCGGCCCTAGTGCCACATCCCCTCCGGGGCACATCAGTGCCATGTTCGCATGACCATCCTGGCTCTTCTGCCCGTCTTCCTGGGGCGACGGAGACCCATGGCTCCTTCTGGGATCTCCAGCGTCGGGCGCGCCAAGAACCCCTCGCTCCAGCATGGCTTCTTCCACTCAGCTCGGTGTTTTCCTGTCTCAGCGCCGCATGGCACGACCTGCCTCATCTCCCACCATCTTGGTCCTCCCCCGGCCTCAGCTCCACACGGACTCCTCTCTCCGGCTGCCTTCTCTGACTGTCCATAGGAAGGCTTCCCCCATCTTTGGGGGCCTTCCCTCTCCCCCTCAACTTCCCAGGCTTCCTTCCCAGGCCCCCCCGTCCTCCTGCACGGCTTCTGGCTGGGACTCGCCTCATGGCTGCAGACTTCTTCCTTGCTCTTCTTTCAGAGCGCCACCTCCCAGGGCTTCCCCCGGCGTCTCCCCTCCTCGGGCTGCAACAGGAGCCAGTCCCTTCTTGCAGCTCCTCTCCACTGTCCTGCAGGCTTCGGCTTTACTGTTGCGGCCTCTCGGCTTCACGGCCTCCTGCCCACTCCTGGTTCCAGATAACCCACCTCTGGTGCCAGGCTTCATTTACCCTGGCCTCCCAGGCTCCCTCTAACTCTGGCTTCAGGACTCCCAGGTGGGCTCCTGTCAGCTTTCAGCTCAGCTACCTCCCCACTGGGTCTCCTCCCTGGCCTTCTCCCACTGCCTGGTGCTCCATCCGCTACGAAGACCCAGCTCCTCCTCAGCTGGGTTTGACCAGGTCTGGGAGTCACCTATTCCCCAGCTGCTAGCAAGAGGGAGCCTTTGTGGGTGTCAGCTCCCTACCACCGCCAGCCTTTCAGCCACTCAAACACTCTCCTCTACCAGCCAGGGCTTTGCCTTGCGGGTTAGTAAGAGAGGCACCCAGCCCTTTTACAATGTTCTCTTGTGCTGTCCAGCCCCTGGCTACTCACAGAAATCTCATGTGCCCGGTTTTATCTTAAACCATCGCTCCTGTAATACCCACAATGCTTGTAAGGAAACAAAAGAAGGTGAATTTACAAAAGAACAGAGATTCTACCAGGAATAAGAGAGTGGTGGAAACCAATGGGTACAATCCAAAACACAAACTGGGGCCTACACATAAATAGTTATCTCTCCTATCTAATAAAGCAGGTTCACCCCGCCCCTCGAAGGTCAGTCCCTTCACAGGAACCAGGATCCAAACTTTCATGAAAGACAGCCTGCTTCACAAGATGTGTTCTCAGTGAATGGATACAGAGAGCCTCTCCCCACACGGTGTTATGGTAGTCTTTTGTCTCTAGTCATAGACAAGGCGACTCTGTCTGTTGTAAGGCTCCTGTTTTACCTCCAAGTGGTTTCATTCATTTGCAAGTGTCTCTGATGGTTTTCCATTGATAGTCTCAGGACAATTACATCACCTGCTAACCCGGAAGGATGACAACTCCCTCCTGCTGGAATGGGCCATCACCGAGACGTATCTTTTCCCCGGTGACTGACTTTTGCGCTAAGACCACAAAGCAGACTGTCAGTATAGTTGCATTATTCCTTAATGAGTTACTTGTACACACATCTCACACTGGTTATGAGGCTTGATGACTTACACCCTGTTTGTAGATACCTTACATAATACCTCTTATGGATAAATAGCCTACAAGACGTATTTGGTGTTGTGAGTTTTTCAGGTCCAAGGTGAGAGTTGTTTGCAAAGAACGGGACCATTTGCTCAGGGTTGTCGGTGCCACAACCACCAATTATGCCCATCACCCTCCAACTGCCACCCACTGTCTTATATGGGCCCAGGTTCCAGTTAACCTGTGGTTAACCAGCGTGGGCTTTATACACCCCATCACCTATCCATACCCCACTGGCAACACTCCGAGACAGCAAGTGCCCCAGAGCTGGAATTTCTGCCCTCCATCCTGCCAAGTTACAGGTGCTGTCCCTTTATTGGAGCAGCACAGAGGAAGCCCAGGAGTGTCTCAATATGGAGTGGGCCTTCCCCTCCCATCTATCTATCTATCTATCTATCTATCTATCTATCTATCTATCTATCTATCTATCTATCTATCTAT
>ML675623.1:2075124-2146430 GCA_007922155.1 Mesoclemmys tuberculata | reverse complement strand
TATCTATCTATCTATCTATCTATCTATCTATCTATCTATCTATCTATGTGGCCTCCATCCCCATAGTATCTCAGAAGGACCCATGTGACAAAGCCAAGGTATGAATTCCCACCTGCCTCGCAGAGAAGAGCGGGAGGATGTTTTTTCCAAGTGCATGGCTCACATCTGGGTGGACATTACTGAACGCTGGTGCCTGCTCTGGACACCACTTGCAGAGGCACAGGGCAGCAGGTTCAGCGTCTCCGTGCAGTTCTGCTGAGCGTTTACGTCCGAGGTCTCCTCGTGTGTTTTTTTGTGTGCGTGGCATTGGTAATTCTAGCAGCCGTGAGAGCGCAATCTGAGAGGGCAGTTGGCATGAGCCGTCCGCCTATAAACGGCTGCATGTGCCTGGTGATCCCTGTGCACATGGCTTTGGAAACGCTGCACATTCAACAAAACGAGAGCTGGGAAATTTTGCTCCATGGACTCAAACCAGGTGCGAAGCCTGAACTTTAACCGAAAAAACTCCCCATGTGCCTTCTGGCTGGCTGTCCTGCTCCAGCCCCCTGGGCCCCAGAGGGCACCTCAGGGTTTTCCCTCCTTGGAGCATGTGGTGTGTTTTCCCCGACTGGTTGTCTGCCATGCATTTTCAATTGCACTACCTGAAAGGCCGATTGTGCAGCTTGGCCAGTAAACAGCCCGGCAGGAGCTTTGGCTTCGAGTTGTGTCTTTTCCAGTCCAAATGGAAGTGAATGGGGCCTCTGTGCAGTGCTAACCACACCAGCCCTGGGGCTCCGAATCCAGGGGAAAAGCACTCGCACCCTCCAGGGAGGGAGAGGCAGCAGTGGAGAGGGAGTGACGCACTGAGCTCCTGTGATCTCTGCTGTTTGGTGGCCCGAGATGATTACCTTCACCCTCCTGAGCATTTCTGGACGGTCCCCTCATAGCTTGCAGGGGGGGAATGACAAATTCTGAGGCCTTTCCAGAGCTGCGGGCAAAAGATCATTGAAATGTCAGGCTGGAAGGGACCTCGAGGCATCACCCAGGCCAGCCCCCCCAGGCTGAGGAAGGACCAAGTGAACTGAGACCATCCCGGTCAGGCATTTGTCCAACTTGTTCTCCAACACCGCCAGCAGTGGGGCTGCCACAACCTCCCTCAGAAGCGTGTTCCAGAGCTTAAATCCCTTTAGAGTTACCAAGATTATTTTAGTAGTGACCCTAAATCTCCCTCACTGCAGATTAAGCCCGTTATGTCATCTCCTGCGGACACAGAGAACAATTGATCCCCGGCCTCTTTACAGCAGCGTATCTGAAGATTGTTATCAACTCCCCCTTCGGTCTCCTTTTCTCAACCTAAACGTGCCCCATTTTTTTCAGCTTTCCCCAGAGGGCAGGTTTCTAAACCTTTGATCATTTTCGGGGCTGTCTGCCAGACTCTTTCCAATTTGTCCACGTCTTTAAGTGCGGTGCCCAGAACTGGACACAGACTCCAGCTGCGACGTCGCCAGTGCCGAGCAGAGCAGGACAATTAGCGCCCGAGTCTTACATACAACACTCCTGTTCCTATGCCCCAGGATGATATTAGCCTTTTTCACCACTGCATCATGTTAACTTAGTTGTGAACCTCTATAACCCTCCGATCCTTTTCAGCCATGCTACCGCCTCGCCAGTTATCCCCCCTTTAGGCGCCGTGCGTTTGCTTTTTCTTTCCCAGCCGCAGTATTTTGCACTCGAGTTTCATCTTGTTGCCGTCAGACCAATTCTCTGATTTGCCAAGGTCGTCCTGCACGCTAATGCACGTGCCAAGGGGCACGCTGAACAGCCCTGGCATGCCCCGCCAATGCCACCAGGCAGCTCAGAGACTCCTCTCGCCATGCTTTCGAGTGTTCATTCTGTTTTAGAAGCCGGCACAGGTGGGGTGCTGGGGTGGATTGGACTGACGGCCAGCCAGGCTCTGTCTCCTGCCTCTGCCAGGCGTCATGTCTCATGATTGAGAAGGTGGCAAAATGCCCTGGTCATATAGCTGGCTCATTGTGCACGTGGGGTAAAACTCAGCCCTGACGCAGGAGAGGCAATTAGCCCGATATTGGCCTTTGCAGCTACGAGGCTTATAATTATTACTTTGGGGGGACGGGTGGCTCAGCGACTTAGGTGCTAGTCTAGGACTCTGGAGACCTGGTGCTGAGATGCCAGGCTTTTTCCTATATAGGCGCCTAGTGTCCCCCAGCCTGTCTTGATTTTTCACTTTTTCTGGTCACCCTAGGCCTTTGTGATCAACCTGCCTGCCCTTCGCAGCAGGTGAGCCCTTGTCCTGCTCAGCTGGGAAGTGTACAAAGCAGAGACTGGTCAGCTCTCACTATGCCCCTCCTTAAATCTCTCCTCTCACCAGAGCTAAATGCCCCGTTTTTGCAACCGTGCAGGGTGTTTATTAGAACTCAAGCGCCTCAACGACTACCCCCATCTGCTCAAGGGACTATCGGCATTTGGGGTTTGAGCTCAGACGGAGAGTGCAGACAGAGCTCGGTTTTACCTCAAAGGAGGAAGATATGGGGAAGGATCAACATCGGGCACCAGGAACATTTCAGCCAAAATTACAAGAAAAACAAGAACACCCTCCAAGCCCTGATTATAACGAAGATCTTGTCAGCCCGCCTATGGGCCTGTGCGGTCGTTCAGTCCTTCGTCACCCCAGCCCGCTGTGCATGGCAAGGAACGGAGCCAGGCAGGGGAAGGCAGCCCACGCTGAGCTCCACGCGCCAGCGGCTGCAAGCTGGGGGCCATGCTGGCATGGCGCAGGGAGAGGGAGACCTGCCAACGCCTCTGGGATGGGAAAGCTGCAAGCGGCTGTCGTTTCTGCAGAGGCCCATCAAGACCTTTACAGAAGCAAAAGGCCTAGGAAGAAACTAAAGGCATCCCTGAAGAGTTACCAGGTTTGGCCCATGTGACGCTGGACTCCATTTTAGCTCCTTTAAGTGTCACAGGCCGCATGGCCGGAGGCAGAGGGTACATAAGATCAAACCACAGAAACCATTTTGTTTTTGTTCCTGTCCAGCTGCAGACACACCTCTGGATCAATTCACTTTGCAACTGAACCGAAGGACTTAGACCCATCCAGGTACTGGATGTACACCAGGGGGATTATACAAGCCTGCAACTCCACAATTCTTCTAGAAACCTGATGTATATGGACTTTTAAATCATTTGTATGGATCTGATTGCTTTAATCCTTTACCATTTCTCTCATTGTTTGTTTTTCCTTTTATAATAAACCTTTAGTTTTAGTTACTGAAGGATTGGCTGGCAGCGTGGTATGTTGGATAAGATCCAAACTTATAGTGATCTGGTCCTGTGGCTGGTCCTTTGGGATCAGAGGGAATCTTTTAGTAAAGAGCACAGAGTTTAAATGACTGGTCTCTTTACTGGACCTATTGGCAGTTTGGGAGCCAGAGACTGAAATGCAGTAAAGGGGGCTGTGTGTATTTGCACAGTGGCTTCTTGATAACCAGTGTGGGGGGAATCAGAAGCACTGTTTGTGGCTGGTTGGGAAGTCTGACTTCAGTGTCACCCACCAGTGCTGGGAGAATCTGCTCTCCTTTTGCAGCCTGCCCTGACCCTGGCATTATCAGTGGGCTACCCTGGGCACGGACGGGTCACAGTATGCTTACCACAAAGAGCGTCCGCCCCACACAATGTGCCGGCTGTGCGATGCCGGCCCCAAGGAAGCGGGACAAGTCCTGTCATCCCTGTTATTGGGCTGGGCCAAGCGCTAAGAGCACGCTCAGGGCTGGCTGCGAGGTCCCTGGGCGGCTGCCACTTCTGGCAGAGGAGCCGTGGGCAGCCTGGAGGGGTGGGGTCTCAGCATCGCAGGATGTGCTGCCCACAGCGGCCCTGCCTGGCCGTGGTCCTGCGTGGCCCAGGCACACTGCTTACGCCTGCAGGGGACACCAACGGGCAACTAGGTGGATCCCCAACTGGTTTCTACAACAGACCCTGCTCCTCTGCCTTGCTTTGGTTCCTGGCGTCTCACCCTCAGCTCCGGTTCCTGGCTCCTAATTCTGTCTCCGACCCTTGGCGCTGGCCCTACCCACCTGTCCTGAGCATCCCGACCCCGGCTGTGACACCGGCCCCTGTGGGGATGGACTCGCTGTGACCTATCAGAACGAGACGCTTCCCTCTCTAATTTCTACACTGCTGTGAGTGATCAGATCCAGCTGCAGCCCTTGAACTTCCTATCCCCCAGCTTGCCAAGTTACAAGGGGGGGCACGGTGGGTTTAACCCTTTCTCAGCAGCGCTGCTGACACTGCGGTGCGGGGAAGAGCAGCCACTCGCTGAGTCGGGATGTCTCAATGGACCAGTTCACTTCTAAAGGAGGCCGCAGAACAAGCAAGCAGCTGTTGGACTGTTTGGCAGGGTTTTGGGGAATCAAATGAATTTCTTATTCCTCGCCCCTCTTGTCAAAAGTTGCCAAGTGGGCCTGGCGCTTTGCTCCTTCCCAGTGCGCTGATTAACGCAAGCAGAAATTTGCCCCTCTGGAGTCACTAGGCTGACACACTGGGACACTCTTTTTTAGCTGGTGTAGCTTGTTTCCCAGTAGCCCGTCCACGGCTCTGCGTAGCCTCTCCACATCCCCAAAGCTGGCAGTGCCTCACCAGCCAGAATTAATTTATTCCAGGGCCTTGGCGTCACGGAAGAAGCAGCAGCGTCTTTAGAGCATGCTGGGGAGGAAGGAAGGAATTTGGTGAAAATCACAACATTTCTGACTATTTCACTAGCGAGAGCAAGAAATGAATCAGCGCCCGAGCACAATGACAATGGACACATTATGGCTGACGTTTTACAAGCACCAGAGTCAGGAAATTCATGGTTATGGCTCCCACAGCTACCGTAAAGCAGCCGCAGCGCACAGACTGGACCAAAGGAGCTGGGCGCGCTCGTCTTGGGGCGCTGCTCATTCCTGGGGGGCACTGTGTGTCCCAAGGCATGACCTTGGCACCCCTTCCATCAGAAGCTCCGGCTGGCGCTGGTGTGTCAACGTGCCAAGGGAGGGCTCGCAGGATTGGGGCCTGCTCCATCCACCTTTCCGCCCTGCACTGTGGAGTCCCGGGCGTAACCGACGGGGCGCCCTGCTAGCCCCTTGGCTGAAGGCTGCTTCCGGTGCTCAGAGCAATTGGACACTGCACGGGAGGGCTGGGCACAGAGGGGAGCTGCCTGAGAGGCCAGAGAGAACGGGGGAGCTGAGAGCTGTGTGCCCATGGGGGCGGGTGCAGGTCCAGGCCAGCTCCCTTCCCCAGCCAAGCCTGCAGTATTTTTAGCTGGCCCAGCTGATAACAGCATGACAGGCTCTGCACAGCCTTCTTGGCAGCCCTGGAATGTGCGTCTCCCTGGGCTGCCGCGGGCACGGAGGGAGCTTCCCAATGTCGTCAAAGGGCTGCCCCCTGCACAGCAGGGACGCGCGACCTCTGGGCACTCCCACCCGCACTCCCTGGGTCCCTACACCCTCCTGCGCCCCAGAGACCAGCACCCCTGGGCCCGCACGTCCCCTGAACCCCAGGGTCCCATGCCCTCTGCTCGCTCCCACCCAGGGTGGGTGTCGCTGTGCCATCCCTGGGGCAATGAGGCAAGGGGTGCAGACATCTACCAGCAGCCGAGACGCCTCCCCCCTGCCTCCATCCTGGGGTGAAGAAATGGACCTGTTCCACTTCCCCCTGTTGTCCCCACGCAGCCCCCAGGCAGTGCCTCGGCTGTGAAATCGCAGGCAGCATGGGCGGGGGGCACGTGCAGGGTCCCTGGGCCTCGTTTCCACCGCGAGCCCAGCAGAGGCACATGCAGGTTCTTGAAAGCAACATCACGGACCCCAGCCTCTACCTCCTAGCCCCCCCACCTCCCCACCCCCAGCTGAAGCCATGGGCTCTGGCCACTGCTCATGCCCAGGGGCCTGCAGGGCACAGCAGCGTCAGCCCCTTTCCCGCCCCAGCTGGAGCATCCCGCAGCTGATGGCAGGCCGCAGCCAGGCCCCCTCCCAGACCAGGGCAAGGAGCAACCAGGAAAGCCACCAGAGTTACTGGGACAGCTGCCCAGGGTGGGGCAGAGCCCGGCTGGAGCAGAGGATCCCTCCACTCCGGCGCTGTCGTTCGGGGGCTCAAGATATTTGCTACCATTCGCGGCAGGACAGGAAGGCAGAGCCAGTGAACGTGCAAAGGAAGCCTGGAGTCATTTGCACGCGATCCCCGGCTCCTGCCCCTCCATCCTGCACAGCCGTGCCGCAGGAGCTGGTGCGTGGAGCCCACGCCGGGGGCCGGGTGCTGACAGCGCGGTTTGTCTATTTCGTCTGGGAGCCGGACAGCCCGCTGGCTCTGCCCGTGCCCAGCACCCGCAGCGTCCCAGCGCACAGGACCCGAGTCCCCGCTGAGCACAAGACGACTCCGGCCCTTTCGAGTTCAACCTCCCCATGAGCCCCAGGCCCCGCTGCTTGGCTGAGCCAGCCAAGAGCATCAAAGGCCCCCATTCACCGTGCGGTGGGGGGTGTTGACTCTCAATCCTAATGATACCGGTTTAAGGGGCAGCCTCGTTACCTGCGGACAGTCTGAGCACAGCATCAGCCCCCGCGCCCCCGCCTGCGCGCACCAGAGCCAGCCGACCACGAAGAGCAACTGGCACGCGTGAGAGCCATGGGGGCATCCCTCCCCGGCAGGTGACAAGCTGGCCCCTGGCCTCCCCCTTCCCCTTGCACTGCAACCCCCTCCTGCCAACCCATCCATCCTCAGGAGCCTAACGAAGGGCTGAAGAAGGTGAACTCGTTAGCAACGGGGCCCCTGCTCCCGGCTCCCTCCATCCCCGCAGCCGGCTGACGTCTGTGCGCTCCATCCCCGCGGCCGAGGGGCTGCCTCTCCCGGCCCCCGGCACAGAAGCCCTTTCATTCCCTGCCCTGCGGCCTGTCGCCCGCTGTGTTTTGCTTGGACGGAGAGGCTGGACTGGCGCTGGGTTCCCCCCGCTCCTGCTGCTGACACAGGCTCCAGTTCTCGCACGGCTGCGGCGGCCCCGGTGCGTGCAGCACACACTGCTCTTTCTTCGCCTGCCTCCGCGCGCCCCCCGCCCCGGCCCACTCCCGGGCCCAGGGCTGGCAGGCCGGCCTCCCGCTTCACAATGTGCCTCCTTGTTCGTCCCTTCGCAGGGCCGGCTTTCGGGGAACGGCAGGGAATCGCCTCCATTTCCTGCCGGAGTTTTATTACATTCTCCATAGAAATAAATAAATACCATAAAAAAGGCGAGGCCAGCTCGGAGCCTCCCGCCGCAGCACTGAGCCTCGAGTCACAGCACAGGCACCTCCTGGGGAGCCCCCCGTCTCCATGGCAGTGCACCCCATGCCAGGAGCAGGGTTGCGGGGCACTGGGCGTGCCAACACCTGGCCGTGCCTGCCGGTCCTAGACCCTACGCCGCACTGTTCCTGAGCGCAGGATCCACCCAGATGGGGTACAGCAGTCCCGCCCACGCTGGGATACAGAATCCATCTCCACATTTATCCACCCAAAAGTGCACAGTCCACCCCCAACCCATCCCCTCCTGCCCCAGGGCGTAGGATCCACCGCAGCCCATCCACACCCCCACCCCGGGGTGCAGAATCCAACCCCATCCTCCCAACCCAGAGTGTAGGACCCACTGCCCCCATCTGCCCTGCCCCCAGGCAGTGGGACCCGCCCCAACTCCTATACCCCATGCTCAGGGTACAGCGTTCAACCCCCACACCACAGCAGGGGGTCAGCCTCCGCCCCAGAGGGCGAGAGAATACATTGTCCCAGGTTTCTTTTTTTTCCTAAATTGGTTTGTTTAATTCACACACAGAGAAAAGCTCCTTAAAAACGGGGTCCCGGTGAAACCAGCATATGGGTGTGCGGGCACAACCCCCAGCACGCCGCACATGGCCGCTGGGCTTGCCGGGGGAAGGGGGCGGGTGCGAAAAACTGTGGGGCAGCTCAGCTCTGCCTCCCAGGGAACTGTGGCCCCGGGTCACCGGCGCCACGCCGAGTGGGCCTGGCAACCCCCCGCCAGCGCTGTACTCCGTGCGGGATGTCCGAGCTCCCAGCCCTGGAGAGCCAGGTCCCATCGGGCAGAGGAGCGCCAGTCCCTCCAGGCGGCAGCCAGCTGGAGCGGCTCCCTGCTGGGCAGACAGGAGCTGGGAACCACTGGCCATGTTGGACGAGCTGCAGGTCGCAGGGGCATTTGATTCAGCCCCACTGCTGTGACGTAGCTGAATGGAGGAGGAGGCAGGGAGGGGAGTGGGAGATTCCCCAAGAAAGGGGGGAACATGGAGGGGTGTGCTCAGCCCCACGGAGTTGGCTCACCCGCTCCCTTGCCCTACTGCAGAGGCACTGGCTGAGAGAGGTGCCGTGCGTCCTGGAGCATCTTTCCACAGGAAGAGCAAAGCAGAAGGGCCCGAGCGACCCAGGAAAATGAGGGTGGCGTGGAGCAGTCGCTCCGAGAGGGCGAGTTTTGGTGCCACGGGCATGGAGAGACATGGGGGCAAAGGTTCAGTTACCAGAGCGGCGCTGTCGGCTCCTGGGACCCCAGATTCCTCTCCCTCTCGCCAGGAGCGCTCTGCCAGCCCCATCTCCCAGCAGGGGTGGCAAAGTGGAAAGGAAGCTGGGGATGCCCTGGTCCTGGGTAAAGCAGGAGCTGCTAAAGGAGCCGTGCGCACACAGGCCAGTGGGCCAACGTCCTTGCTGGGAGCTGGCCCAGCATGGGCCAGGACTGAGCTCGGCTAACACTTGATAGACCGCAGCTCTCAGAGAGCTGGGAGACTTTACCAAACCGGACCCCTGTAAAAAATCAATCAGTCAGGGTGCGCCGGGGACAAAACCACTGATTTTTCCAGCAAAACAAAACACGGCAAAACATTTTGTTTCATTTGAAGTTTTTGTAACTTTACAAAATAACCCGCAGTGAAATTCTGCCACGGACCCTCTTTCTGAACCGCCATGTCAAAACGGTTCATTTTGGAAATGTCAAAACCAACCCTGCCTCTCTGGGGGGGCGGGGCCACAGCATGGGGGCGGAGCTGCAGGGAGGTCCTACATCACGGCGTGCCCAGCGCCGGGGTTCCACTGCAGGGCCCCCTCTTCCCTTGTTTGTTTTGCTTAATGACACACAGGCTCATCCCCAGGCGAGGCAGAGACCTTGGACTGCAAGCCAGCCGCTGCTGGGTCTCAACAGCCAGGGAAGCTAGGGCCAGAAAAGCCACCTGAGACCTGGTGTGGCTAAAAGCCATGCAGCAAACATGCTGCGTGTTCTCTGGAAACCCTGGCCTGCCTGTGGGGCTGAGCACCGCTGAGTGCACTGGTCCCGGCTCGCTGGACCACAGGCAAGAGTTCAGGTGACGGGACTTCCATCACGTCCCCTGGGAAATGCCCCACAGCCCAGGTGAGCTCCTGCCTGCCACCCAGACTTCCCCTTGCCTTGCTGCATCCTCAGCAGCTGTCCTGTCCCTCGCCCACCTGCCTGTTTATAACCTTCCCAAATACCCCATGTCTCCTCCACCGTGGCCATCAGCGACCGCTACCCAGGGTCACAGCCCACGCCACTTGCTCGAACATTGCTCGAATGTCAGTGCCCACGCCACTTGCTCGAACAGTTGATAGCAGCTTTCAACTACCTAAAGGGGGGTTCCAAAGACGAAGGAGCTAGTCTGTTCTAGGGGTGGCTGATGAACAAGGAGCAATGGTCTCAAATTGCAAGGGGGGATCTACACTGAATATTAGGAAAAGCTTTTTCACTAGGAGGATAGTGAAGCACTAGAATGGGCTACCTAGAGAGGTGGAATCTCCATCCTTAGAGGTTTTTAAGGCCCAGCTTGACAAAGCCCTGGCTGGGATGATTTAGCTGGGGTGGTCCTGCATTGAGCAGGGGGTTGGGCTAGATGACCTCCTGAGGTCCCTTCCAACCCTGATCTTCTATGATTCTAACTACACCAATCTTGACTCTACACGGTTCCTGGAGGTGGAGCCATTAAATCAGCATAACAGGACAGTGACGTCAGCGGCAGCAAAATTTTGGTATAGACACTTACAGAGTTAGGTCAACATAAGCAGCCTTGCAATGCCCTAACTCCATAGTGTAGATCACGCCTGAGAAAATGGCCTTCAAGTGCCTCAGTTTTCTTCTTTCACACTTCACTAGCAGTGTTTCATTCAGTGGCCCATTTGATCCCAAAGAATCTGAAGCAATAGATTTTCTATCCCTCTTGAGAGGAGCATGAACCCTTTTTGTCTTGCTTTTTACTTTCAAAGTATTAGGGTTTCATTACTTCACTCCATCCAGCCACTCGTTTCTTATCATTTTCTGGAACTTTAGGTGCGCTGAGGCAGATCAGTTCATATAATGATGTTTGGTAACTTCTAAACACTGATCCCCTGGCTACTGTATTGACCAGCAGCTTTCACTGTTCTAATGAGAAATAGCGATCTAACACGAAATCCTGACCCCATTAAAGTCAATGGCAAAACTCCCATTGACTCTAGGGGAGCCAGGATTTTATCCTTAGAGCAGACTTAAAAATAAAGTGAGCCAACCAGCTTTATAAAGAAACAGATTCTCAGGCTGCCTACCCACTTCCTAGAAGGGTCTAGATTTTACTAATCTAACCTCCCCAACAATTCACAGCTCCAACTCCATTCTCTTCAACATTCAGCCAGCACTGATCCCACCCAGCCACGGCGCTCTCTCCCATAGGCGCCACCTATTCCTCTAGGCTTCTAGACAGTTCTATAAAGTTCTTATAGCTTCCTAACAGGCGTACCAGGAATCTGCTTTCATGACATCCTGTTCACACTTTAAAACGTTTAAAAGCTTTTGTTCATGGAAGGAAACCACCTTAATGTTTCTGGCATAAAAAAATTCAAATATGCTAAATTTCATGAAAACAGTTCAAAGTGTCACAGAAATAATAAAATAATAATAATAATAGTAATAATAATAAAACCTGGGAAAAAAATCAAAACTCCTTTTCTTTCTTTTTCCTGGGGGTGAGGGGGGGATAAGTCTTTTCACAAATCTAGCCACTGTCTCGGTAGGTGCATCCACACACATTCTGCAGGATAAACCAAGTGTTCAAAACGAGGAAAACTTGGAGTGGAAACCCTCAGGTATGTTAAACCAAAATATTATTTACCGTTCACTTACTAATCCTGTTCTCCTTTAGAAAAAACAATATTTATTTAACAGAACTCAGCAGTTTTGGGTTCTGCCGATGCTGTCTAAATATAGTTCATGAAAAATAAATCGCCTTCTGAAGGCGGGCAGGGGTGGAAACCTCTACCCTTTGCCTCTTCAACCATCCAGCTCTCAAAATTACAACAGGAGAGAGGTGGGCTTCACTCCTGAGCTGGCAAACATGCTCTGGGCACAATTTTTAGGTATCGAAAAGGAAGCACTATCAGAAATGGAACAAAATAATCAATCGCCCCTTTTTAAAAAAAAAGTGTAATTGATCTGAACAAAATTAACAGTGAAAGCTCAGATCTTTGGAAGGCGACAGTAATTGCAAACAGACGCCCCCGCTGGTGCCAGACTGGACTTTTTGCTGCTCTCTCCCAACAGCCTTCCAAAAAGCACAGATCACAAATGTCTGGAGAGCAGAGGGCTGTGGCCTATGAACCGTTTCCATTTCCCACTGGGGGCAGAACGTGGGTCTTTCTTTTGCACTCGCCGTGCACAGGCTGCGTGTTTGCTGTCAGTAGGGTGGCCTGACTCTGCCCTTTGGGGACGGGGCGAGCCGCTGTTTATTCTGGGAGAGAAAGCACAAATCCCAGCTGCTCGGCAGGGATGGGACAGGTGAGGGGAACCTGCTGGGAGGGTCTCCTGTAGAGTCACTACACAGACCCTTAACTCAGAGGTAGGGCAGCAGGGAACTGGCTGAGCTGCACAGACTAAGGTAGCTAGCATTGCTTTGACCCTTTCGTTGCTAGGCTGCCTGCGCGGAGATCTCTGCCATGCTATTGGGTCCCTGATTCAACCCACAGCACAGCAGATGTCCTTTGCTTGGCTCTACCTGGGATGATCAAAGTAACTCGGCCATTACTGCTCCCCTCCGCTGCTACGACACACACGTCATACCGGCTGGGACGGTGCAGAGCGCGGAACAGGCTACAAACTGATGCAGAGTCACTGGAGGAGAACCCTCTCTTATGGCGCTTCCAGATACTTAACACGGGGAACTGGCAAGGAAGCTGTAGACTCATAGACTCATAGGTCAGAAGGGACCAATATGATCATCTAGTCTGACCTCCCGCACAAGGCAGGCCACAAAACCCTACTCATACACATTTATAACAACCCCGAACCCATGACTGAGTTATTGAAATCCTCAAAAGTGAGATTTGAAGACCTCAAGCTGCAGGGAATCCATCAGCAAGCGACCCATGCCCCACGCTGCGGAGGAAGGCGAAAAACCTCCAGGGCCTCTGCCAATCCGCCAGTTAGTTCATTTTATCATCCACGTAGGATTGTTTTTGTGATGCTAGGGTCAGTTCATCTGCTATTTCGTATCTAATCAAGGTATGTGAAATAGATTTAAACCACAGGATTGCAGAAGTATGGGATTGCGAAATCTGCAGGGTGATGAGTGCGTAGATATCGAAGTAAAGCACGGCTGAAATGTAAGCCCTACATGCCGAGACCTGTAAGATTTTAGCTTAGCCACTCCAGGCCACAGGATTAAGAACGCTTCCCATGAGTGGTTGACCTAGGAATCGCCCTGTGCGAGCAAGGTCACAAGGCTACTGCATAAGATGGGCTCACAGGTGATGTTACGAAAAAATGGATCGCAAACCACCGCAGTGCATTGTCCAAGCCCATGAGACATCTGCCCGTAACATCTCGCGATATCTGTCTTGACCGCAGGGTACACATCATGCATAAATGTTAATAAGAACTATGACGAACCTATGAAAAACAGGGTGCCCCAACATTCATGGGGTGTGGCAGTACAGATAAGGAAAAGAAGGGTTGACACCTTCATGCATAGTCAGAAGGTGTTGGGTGTGGTTAAATTTACAATATAAAAGAGGGTTCCCTGGTTGGGTAAAAGTGGGAAGACCTAAGGATGACCCCCCCAGGACCCATCCCTCTCGTGATGAACATCTATTGAGAGGTCCATTGGCCCCTAAAATATCGTTGAGGATGTGAGAATGTCTGTTATTGCATAGGGTTTTATAGATTTTCTATATTGGTGGGTGATTTTAACTTTACTTACTGCTTTAATAACACTTGTAGTACAGATAAAACTTCGTACTTGTGATTGTGTCTGCAGTCATTATACTTGCACTTCATGTGTTCCTAAAACCTCCAAGTTTGAGAACAGCACCAGAGGCCATTTTGCTCTGTTGAACTTGAAACTGTAGCACCCCGAGCCAAACCCATGATGGTATAAAACACCACCGCTAAATTCACTTTAAATAAAATAAAGAGCTACAAAGCCAAGAGGCAGCACACTCAGAACAGCTAAGAAAGAAATGCGGTTTCCACAATCAGCCTGTGGAACTCACTGCCACAAGATCTCACTGACACCACCAGCTCATCAGGATTCCAAAAAAAGGTCTAGCGAGACCCTCCAGAGATACATGAAACAGAATACAAATGGAAGGGATGGAAACCCTCCTACTTCAGGACATAAACCAGCCTCTGGGTGAGTGGTCTCCACGGGCAGGTTCTCTGCATTGCTCCTGGACCCTGCTCTGATCCAGCATGGCAAGGCCTAAGTTCCCTTTCCCCTTCCCTTTGGTCCCTCACTTTCTCCCCCCATCTCACTCGGACCCTTTGCCCTTCTATTAGACATAGCTCCAACTCAGATGCCCTTCTCCAGGCCACGCAGCACTGTGACTGAGAGGCGAGCCAGCCGGGGAGTGGGCCGCCGTCTCCCATAGGGGCTGGGAGCTGAGCGCACTGGGCTGGGATCGCTTTGGGACGCAGCCTGCACCCTCGTTTCAGAGAAGACGGGGCAGGGCTCTGTGTAGCTGGGGAGAGCCCCCTGCCGGTTGGCAGGCCCTGTCCCAGGGATGGCTAAGCCTGACTGTCTGGCAGGGGCAGACGAGGCTAAGAGCTGCTTTTCAGCAGCTGAGTGGCAAGTGGAGCCCCGGGAAGGGTAGCAGCAGCCCCACCTGCGGTGAGTGCCGGTGGCTGTGGTGGTGCAGCCACGCCATGGCAACCCGGCCGCCTGTGCGCTGGGAACCAGAGAGGCACGGGAGCAGAGCTGGCAGCAGCAGGGCTGAGGATTCACACAGACCCCTTCAGCCACATCACTGGCGACCGGGCTTTTCAGGCTACGCATCCCACTGCACAGCTGGCGTTTCCGGTGGCCAGCCTGTCCCCCGGCAGCGCGTCACGGGTGCCGGTCACTGAGAGGGAGGGCGGGCTGCACCCAGACTCCTGGGTTCTGCTCCCAGCTCGGCCGCTGATTCGCTGGGTCGTCTCTTCCCTTTGCTGGGCCTCTCCTTGCCAGCCTGTAAATGGGGAGAATAGTGCAGGTGGTTGAAGGGCTCGGACCGTAGCTGTTGGGTGCTTGGAGCTGCCCTGGTAAAAGGAGACCATCAAGCCCAGTGGGGCAGCCCGTCGCCGGGGGAACTCCCTGAGGTTCATGCATTACCTCAGCCATGAGCTGGGTCCAGCGACCGTGCCAGAGCCATGAGTTCCCTGAGCGGGGGCAGAACCCACTTCCTGCTGGGGCACAGTGTGGAAAGGAAGGTGTGGGGGACCCGTCCTGGCAGCTGCAGGCATAAAGGGACTACAGGAGGGCATGGAGGCCTTTAGGGTGATGGCCTCTGGCCCATGCTATGCAGGTCAGAGTAGCTGATCAGAATTGTCCCTCCGGGCCCTAAACTCCAGGGGTGACACCCTTCAAAAGTGCATGCCCTGGACAGACGCTGCCCTGAGGTTTACCCTGGAGAGGTGGTGATGCTGGAAGCATAGCCAGCTGCAGGCCTGTACATCAATTGCAATTCTGTAAATCTTCATGCTGGGGAAATGTTACTAAAATTCAGTTGTTAAAATTGCTGTAAAACATAAAGTGTTGGGACTTCCCTAACCGCAGGTGAATGGATGGCTGTAATCGCCACATGCGCTGTACTTCTCATGTTAGGAGTAATGTCTGTGGCCCAGTGTTGCTCTCACATGGCTGGGACAGACCCCAGGACAACAAAAGCCATTCACCATTGCTGTGTTTCGCCTATAGCACCAGATACACCCCTTAGGGGACAGAGTAGTCAACTCATACCGATCAGAAGCAATGTATCCAGAGGCAAGACCCGGATTCCCGATCGGGTAGGTGGAAAGCTGTTTGTGGGCCAGGGAGAAGGAGAAACTTCCATCCCGGGAAGTCACACAGGATGACTTCACCAGCGAATTCCTTCCGGGTCACAGCCCCCATTGCCTTTTGCATCTGTGAGCCCTGGCGTCAGAACAGGCACAGGGTCGAGTTTTTGGATAAAAGCTGCCTAGCATAAGGAAACCGGGTTGTTTTTACCAGAGGCAAAGCTACTAGTTACTTTGAACAGAAGTTTTATAAGATGATAATAACCTAAGCTGGTCTGTGTCTTTAGCATTCTTAGCATTGTGCGACTATCCCTTGCTTCCTTTTCATTTAATTAATACAGCCTAAATCAGTGTATTACAGGATTGGCCTGAGCGTTGCCTTAACCGATAAAGGAGGGGGTCTAAGAAGGAGCTGACCTGTGGCGTCTGGACCTTTGGGAACAAAGGAACTTGCGTTTTCTGTGAGGTCAGCGTAATGGGCCTAATCTAACAAGGGTCTGTTTACTGAGTATCAAGAGGGACTGGGGTTTCCCAGGAGCCTGTATAAATTCTATATTAAGGATGGCACAAGCCTCGGGAGATCATAAACTGCGAGATTAGCTGGTGCGTCTAAGGAGTGGGTCACAGCTGGTACTGGGTTACCTTCCCAGTTACCAAACAATCTGCCTTGAAGTAGCACCTACTAGCTTGAGATACCCAGGGACATGACAAGTACTCCAGGACTTGTCCCCTTGTTGTTCTGTTTATTTCTGGAGCTTATGCAGTTTACCCTCCAGGTACCAAACAAGCACGAACAAGGAGATCAGTGATAGCCCTGACTGATCCTTGCCTGGCGTACGCAGCGAGCAGTGACGTTACCTCAGAAGGGGAACCATCATTACACAAGTCAGGACAAGGTCCCTCTGGGGATCTTCTTCCACTGAATACTGGGTACTTATTAACAAGCCCCAGCCCGGGGCTGTTGTTGATAATATTTAACTAACATGTCAAAGGTGATGGGATCGTTGCTGTCCCACGCATGCTTTGAGTAATGCAGAAATAGCAGCCCACTCTCTAAATCTCTCTTTGCCCTCCATCTATTTTGCTGTGAATGTAAGTGTAGCAATTTTTCCTTAACACTGATCCCCTCTATAACAAACTCTTTCCTCCACCTGGGAGAATTTTCTCCTCTGCCGATAAAAAGCTACCACCAGTCTAGAATCGACTAGCAGATGAGAAAGTAATTCTTCATTCCTTCGAGTGAGATCACTGATGCTGGGAGGACACAGGAGCAACACTCAGTGATAAACAGCCAACCACTGGTTATAAATATCCAACCATGAGTAATAACATGCTATGAATCGCATCCCCATACTCTTAAATGGACACAGCCACCCTAAAATCACCTTTTGCCCACAGTTTCCACAATATGTGTAATGTGGAACTGAAATCTTATTTTAAAGAAATTTTCTTTTATCGCACTGCAAATCCAAGTTGCTGACCAAAAGTACTATTTAAGAGCGCTCCTCTAGCATAACTTGTCTACCCCAATCCTTTTCCCGTCATATCACATCGGGTCGTTTCCTTGTCAGGGAAGCTGGCAGAGACTTAGAGACATTAGCTAGCATTGTATTGCTTCTTATTTGTCCAGAAGCCACCGCTTTTGATGAAGTGCTTACAGTACAAAACAGCTTTTCTGAAAAGTTGAGAAAATTAAAGCCTCATCTAACATTACCATGAGAAAGCAGGACAATTAAGGATACAGGGTTTGGTTTTTTTAATGAAATCAAAATCAGAAAAGTGTCTTCGGTAAATACGTGACCAGTCATATGTAAGCTATGGCTCTCCCCCCGTGTAAAACTCTCTGGTTCATTAGTTGGGCTCTGGTCTAGGCTGGCTGCAGCAGGGACCACTGGCGATGAAATATAACTTATTTTCTCTCTAGTTCTAGCCCTAACTCAGGAAGTTAGCACAAGTCTCTGGAAGGTGTGATTTTTTTAATTCATCCACGACAATACTCACTGCTGCAGTGCTCCAGTTCCAGAAAGATCCAGTCGGGGGGCTGGGTTACTACATCCTCAATCTGCTATTCAAGTGAGTCGGCTGGCTTGCCAGTACCATCTTCTATACGTAACAGAGTCGATCCTACTGAATGGCAGCACCACGGGGAGACATAAAACGGTGTTCGCTCAGCGTCGCTTTTTTCCCCCGTATGTTGTAATGGCATTCTCTCTTTAACTATCACTGCTTTATCTGGAACGTCTGCAGGGCAGTTTTGAAATGAGAAAGATCGCCTGGAAGAGAAGTTTGCTTTGACAATGGCCATTTGTCCTAGGCAGCAGTTTGCACAATTCTCCCAGCACCTCACATCTCCTTTCCTTTGCTGCTCTTGGTTGTTTAATGTTGCGTTTATCACTGGGAAGTGCTATGGTACATGAGAGCAAGGGTTTATAACCCAATGCCTAAGAACAGTGAGCGCCCAGCGAGCCTCGGGCAGAATCCCAGATGCTGCATTTTGTACCAGTTGCTCACAGCAGAGTCCATCAGCGTTTCACCCACTGAATCACTCGTCACCCGGGTGAGCGGGACACATGTGCTGGCCCCATCCCAGCAGAACCCCCCGGGATAAAGAAACAGATAGGAATGGCGAAAAGAGGCGTGATGGGGTGGAGAGGCAGAGACAACAACGAAGGCAAAATGGATGGGTGGAAAAGGGGTAAAATTAAGAACAAACACCCTAAAGAGAAAGATTTAGAGAAAAGTTAATGGAAATATTTACACACAGAGAAATGTCTGTATTATCCACATTGAGATGTTTTTCCTGATATTCAGCCTAAACATTTCCTCCCATCTGCCTTAGGGAAAACCCCAGGAGGTTACCCTAAATCATGGGATTTTGCAGGGCAAACTGGCTAGCTATTTACATTCTGCATGGTCACACAGGATACTCAAAGCCGGGAGCATGGCCAGCCAAGCCTACTGCTGTTACGATGCCTATTTCCTAATATGCATGAACAACCCTCCCTGGGGAAGGCTACTGACCCTGAGGACATTGGCTCTAGATTAGTCTTGTTATTCCCCTCACAGTTCACATTCTAGCCATTTCTCTTTGTAGAGGTATTTGCGTGTGGGCATAAAGGTGCTAGTGAAAGTTTGCCAGTTGGATAGTTCTGGAAATGGAGTTGACAGAGCTGGTCCTGGAGCATATTTGCCCAGCCTTGCTGACTCACGATTTTATTGCAAGTCTTGCGATAGCTGGTGTTTTTTGTAAATCTCCAGCTCCTGGAGTCATGAGAATACGTGAGACTCTGTGTTCCTTTAAAAAAAAAAAAAAGCAAGCTTCTAGCCCTCACCCTTACAGAAAAAAGCTTGAAAAGGGATGTGAGGGCACGTGAAAGACTCACAAACCAGAGTGCAAATATTAGAGCCCAACCCTTCTTATTTTTTAATCGCATTAATTCCTGGGACCCAGCTCCTGTTTCCTGAGCTCCTTGGATGGGAATGCCGCTCACCAGTCCGCTCTGCCGAGGTGGCCGTCAACACTAGCTGGAGACAGCAGCTCAGCGTACCTGGCCCATTCAATCCTTGACCGTCCTGCAGAGGCTACCAAGAGGGGAGGGGGCTCAACTAGCGCCAGTCGTGAGGATCATTAGGCAGAAGCCTGACACTAAACATCCATGAGAGGCGGCCTAGACTGGATATGAACCGTCAAGATAAAAGGCTCTACACTCCATTGTTACGCCTGAGACAGGCCAACCCTCCGTAACACCCACTTCCCCCAGTCTTCTCCCCACACACCTGCTGGAATATGTGATGCAAGGCAAAACCAGCTCTAGTTGCAGGGCAAGCCAGGGCAGGAGGGCTCTAGTCTCCCAGGCAGGCCCGCCCAGCAGCACTCAGGAGCTTCCTGAGAGAAGCCCATTACCAATAGATTATTGCTGATTAACGGGGAAGGGGAAATGACTCTCACCCCCCTCCTGTGCTTATACCGAGGTGATTGGGGGATTGGTATTTATAGCACGTTCCTGGAGGGTAGATGCATGGCTCACGCAGTTTCCGGAGATGGGTATAAATAGCATGAAGGCATGCACGGCTTATGCCCCAACAGAACATTCACAGAATATTAGAGTTGGAAGGGACCTCAGGAGGTATCTAGTCCAACGCCCCTTGTGCCTACCTTTCCCCTTTCCTTCTGGGCCCAGAACGTGCACATCTAATATTGCCCATCTCACAGGGGCGCGGCTCAGCCAAAACGAACTCCCAGCACTGTGTTCAACTAAAATGTTGCCTCCGCCCTCGCGTTGGGTCTGTGGAACGATAGGGCAGAGCCCTCCCCGTTCGGACACCTACCCCGAGAGCACAGATCAAGCATCTCTCTGGGGCTGGGTGGTAGCCTCTCTCCCCCGCCGCGTGGCTCACAGCCCTAGAGGCGCTGTGTGTGTCATAGCTTTCTTCTGACTCCTCTCTGGTCTCTCTGACACCGCAGGGGTCAGAATTTCATCAGTCCCAGACCGGGTCCCTGACTCCGGCATCATGTGTACACCTCATTCTCACCCTCCAGAGCCGACTGGGTTCCAGCACCTCTGGTTCTTTCCCTAGAGCCGCCGTGAGCTGGGGATAAAGTGCTCATACAGCTTTATGCCAAAAGTACTGTTCAATTTCAACATTAGGAGCGACAGGATTAGTGAAAAGGCTTTTAAAACAACAGTCTCTGTACACATCGCTCTTACCCCCAGCGCCCCCACGACCCGGTGATAGCCTGGGCACCCCAGTAGGTGCCTCTGTCGCTCTGAACAGCAGCCCTACCGGCCACCCCTCCTGGAAACAGAGGTTTTTGAAGAAGCCGAGTTCCTGGGTGTCTCAGTGTCCCGGCTTTCAGCCCTGCTTGTCCAGAGCAGGTCAGCAGCTCTGCCACGGGCTGAGCCAGCACCTCCAGTGACAGCAGCAACATCGTCCCCTAACAACACTCGAGGGTTTACCACGGGTGGCTCATCCTGAGCCATTGTTTCTCCTTCCTGCTGGTCTTCCAACAGCCATGTTGACTTCACCCAATATCCACCTACCATAAACCTCCCAATAACCAGGCCAACATCTAGGGTTTATACATTATTCCACAGCAGCTCCCATCTGCCACAGCGCGCCTAAGACCACAGGGTGCAGCAGCACCCGTTCCAGAGCCCTCCTGGCTCCATGCTACATTGTGGGGGCGATGATGTTAGCTAACGTGCAGACAAGGCTCTCACAGCCTTTAGCGTGTGCCTGGCTGGCTGAACCAACCCTTAGGGCACTGCTGCTGGAGATGTAACTTCCAGCTCGCGGAGATGTGCCCAGGTGCTTTGACTGAAGTAGTGCGCTTCAAAATAGCATGGCTGTGGGAGTGCGGGTGATGGCTTGGGCTAGCCATGCGACCCCGGTCTAGACCCAGGTGGCCAGCCCGAGCCTCCGCCTGCACCGCTGTGGTTACATTGCTTCCTTTAGCAGGCTAGCTCCATCAAAGCCAGCACGGGAGGTGGTTCTGCCTGAGCTGGGAAACACGCCTCCAGTTCCAGCACCGCCTTTGGGAGCAGTCCAGGCTTTCAGTCAGCCAGCGTAGCCCACGTTGACGACAGCATGGCCTTGTCCACACTGGATTTTCCACAGGAGACGATGGGAACAGGGCAGTGAATATGCTCCAGTGCGCTTCTGTCCTTGCCCAGATGAGGCCGGAGTGCTCCCCACAGTGGCAAGTGGGTCACGTGAGACCATGCAGGAAGTCGGGGCAGAGCATGGAGCTGAAGCCCGGAGTCCACCCACCCCGTCTGTTGCCGCACTGCTCGCCTTCACTGCCTAATAAGCTCTGAGTGCTGGCAGCCTCCGTGCACTTCAGCTGACGCCATCAGGTTCTGGCAGGACAGGAATTCCAGCCCCATGTCGCTGCCCCACATTCTTGGGAGCCAGGTGTTTTCAGGTTGAAGCAGAGAGTGTCCTGAGCCAGAGCACAGCTTGTGAGTAACAGCTCCTGGCACTCCTACGGGCAGAACGCTCCCTCTTGTGTATCAGCTGTCCTGCCCCCGGGCTCTCATCCCTCACCGAGGAGCCAGCTCTGGTACAGCCACGGGACCATCCAAACCACCACAGCGGAGGGAGAAAACAATGAGAAGCCAAAGCCAGACGCCTACGCAGGAATTTTGGAGGTTAACTGTGGTCTGCTCCCACCATAGGTGCCTACATCCAGCAGTGATCACCACCTTGATTCCCAGGGCTGGTCCTGCATGGACTGGGGCACAGGCCTCCTAGGGCCCCGTCTGGTTCCCACCGACTCCACTAAGGGCAGAACCACAGCAAAGGAGAGATTTCTCCCTCCTGCTTTTGACAGGTGGGATTTCACGATCACACCTGATTTGCTACAAGAAAGGCTGAGGCCGAAGTCCCTGAGGGGATCCAACATCCGGCTGTCTTATGCGACAACCGGTGGCTGGGCTGACCACGTTCTTCCCTGACAGGCTAAATAAAGCACTAAAGACCCTGAGGACCCTCCAGAAGCAAAGGCTCCCATCTTTCCCCCTGCTCCACTCTCTCTGGCATCCACATTTTTCACCTTCACTGCATCGGCTTCAATAGCAAAGGAAAAAGTGACGGCATGGAAAGCCAGCCTATTCCCGGAGCACTGCGCCCCCGCCTTCCCCAACCCCTTCAGATTTGCATTTACAACCACTGAACATCCTGACCAGGTCACCAGTCATTCCTGATTTCCAGTCACTAGGCGCAATGCAATGGGCATCCTAATGGATCCTGAGCTTTCAAGGCAGCTGAGTCCCAAGTGGTGGACCAGGAAGGGATCAACGTCTTTGAACTGTTCCTCTGTTCCCGTTGTCTTCTCCTCCTGCTCTGCCACCAAGATTCTCTCTCATCCCTGTCCCTCCCTCCATGCTCTACGGGCCTCCAGAGCCAGTTGCACTCCCCTGCTCTGCAGAGTTGATTCTGATGTAGGATCCACTTGCCGAGGGTTTTGAGGGAAACAGTAAGAGCACCAGGACGTGGGCCAGGTAAGTGACTGAGCTGTCACGTATGGGACCATCACAGCCTCATGGGAAAAGAACGAGAAGCAAAGTCACAAACATCTGGAAAAGTCCCTGCAATCTGCCCTGACATTACTCCTCACATTGCAGACTTCCCGACTGGCTCCACCAGGGAGATACCCATGTCAGAGGGAAATGCGTACCTGCCAACAACCTCTCGGCTTCAACACCAGTCCTGCCCATGGGCTGCTCTCAGACCAAGCCTAGGCAAAAACATGGCATCCAACCTCAACTGCCTCTGCATTAATGGCTGAAGTGAACAATTCCCAGAGGGGACAACCCATCACTCGCTATGAATGGGGAAGCATCTGAAAACGAACCCAGCTGGGACCAGTGGTTAGCCCAGAGACACTGAACACTTGGGATGGTCTGTTCCTCCTCCCCACTTGCTATCCCATTGCTGTAATCTCACTTCTCCCCTTACCAAGTGAGTCTTGCAGTATGTCAAACTCTCACTGCAAGGCCATGGCAGAGACTCCAGCCTTAAGGCTAGAACTCATTTTCCATTTTAAGCCCAATTCCCAGCCCCCGGCCCCTCATCCCTCTTTACTGCACTCTCAAAGAAAGCGCCTTTCTGCCTGAAGCTTTTCATGTGTGGTCTCCTGCCAGAGGAGAATTTTTGGGGGAAAAATTTGAGGTTAATTGGACAAGGCGTTTTTGAGATGTGGGGCTTTGGAAAACACAGATTGATTTCCATTCCTGGAAAACTCCAATCTTTAAACACACACACACAGTCATGTTTCAAAGAAAAAAATCCAGCTCAGTCTAGAAACTTCAAATGTGTCTTATTCTTCCGTGAGAACCCATGCAGAAGGCTATTTTTAATAAGAGTGGGTAGACAATTTGAGTTATTCACTATGCAGATGCAAAGCCCAAGGCAAAATGGGGTCTCGGTGGATATTATAGAGTATATTGCTTGGTCTTGCAGAACTCACAAGCTTCAGAGACAGGCAGAAGAGAGCTGGTTAGGTCAATGGGTCAGATTGCTCCTGTCAAGGAGTTTACAAGCCCCAAAGCTCCTAGGTTCCATGAGTCCTCCCTCTACTCCAAGTAGTTTTCAAGCTGTGCTAACAAATCTGGTGGAATTTGGTGTAAATCACCACCACAGCAAATCCCAAAGGGACTGGCCTCCTTGTAAACTTGGGGCCACCCAGACATCTCTGGCAAGGTGCTTAAAGTCTGAATGTATGTTCAGTTTATACCTGTTTCTGGCAATCTTGTCGCTCCACTGAAGCTTTTGGTGCCTGCATGATCGCCAGTCATGTAGCAGGAATTAGCTGGTCCAAGAAAGCTGCTGAAACCAAACCAGTGCTGACCCAGGCAGCTGTTGGATTCGGCTTGGATCATTGCTGGTCTTGTCCTGCCATTTGCCACAGAGCAGCTGATGAAGACGAGAGTCGAAAACATCAATCCAGGGTTCTTTGCCCTTCCCGAGCACCACATTTCACTTCCATGCAGCAGACTTGGTAGAACGGTGGCTCTGTAGAGTCACGGCTTTGTAGCAAGCGTGACAGCCCAATGTCCGCACAAAGGTCGCCGAAGGGCCCAAAGCGTGGCAGCAGCAGTGTTCCATTTTTGAGCGTCCTCCAGCATTGTCTAGGATGCTGCCCAAATATTTGACAATTGCCACCTGCTTGATGTCCTGTCTAGACAGTTTAATATTGAGCTGGTTGTAAATATGGAGCTGGAGACTACTTGATGGTAATGGCTAGGGACTTCGTTTTATCCAGATTAATAACCGGACCTATGTACACTGCTTCTTGTCTGACCAAACCTGCCATCAGCTTGGAACTTGGAAGTACTTCAGCCCACGAACAATTTGTGTGCCACAGACTCCTGACAGCCCAAAGAACGTTGTACGTAACAGCAATTCTGCAGAGAGCAATGGAGAAGTTGAAGGGTCTGCAGAGAAGCATCAAGCTCTAGGGAGTCTACTCAGAGGAGTACTGGAGCATTTAACTTAGGTTAACTGTAGCTTAGGGGAGGTTATTAGCCCTCATTAATTTTTATATTAAAGTCACGATTTAATCAAAATTCCTCGAGCGTCAACAGGCCTCATGACAAACTGGTAGGGATGCTCCCCAGCAGAAGAGTCTATAGAGAGTGAAGGTTGGCGATACAGAGGCATCTGGTAAAGGAGGGTCACACTAGAAGGCCGAAGCACAAGAAAATGAAATATATGCAAGGCAGGAAGTCCCAGGTTAGGGTTTTCACAACCTTCCTTACTGCTGAGCCCCAATCCGTGCTCAGGCTCCACCTGAGGCTAGAAAGCCCCACACCAAGCCCACCCTAGACATCTGCATTTCCAGCCTGGGCTACCCTAGATTTCAGGTAAGTGCCAGTCCCCAGATTGGACCCTCCTTTAGCCTGCCCACCATCTTCTCATCTACACCTTCCATACACGGGCCAAAGACGCAATCCTTTCAAAGGTTAATCTCATATTATGGACCAGATATCACCACATCTTCCTTTACCGTCCACACTGCTCCCAGAGACACCCCCTTCTCCTGCCCCATTCTACCAGGAGCCAGAGGAGCCAACATACAGATGAGAAACCCCACTGGACTCCTTCACTCACCCTCCTGCTATTACTCGGAGGGTCTGTCTTTGTGGCAGAGGTCAACTGAGTGGACACCCGGCTCACCCCAGTTCGAGTGAGAGCACCCTCCCCGCAGAATAACATCGAGTTGCCGCATTCAGCTGATGCTGCACTCACCCACGTGTGGCACTTGGCCTGCTGGGGCGCAGCCCGTGGTTCTCAGCCTTGCAGTAGGGCTGAGCTGCCCTAGGTGCTCTTCCCAAGGGAATCGTGGGAGAACTTATCTGTCCTTTCTTGGCACACAGGGGGAATTGTGGGAAAGAAGCGGAGAACTGCCAGTACTAAAGTGGAGCCAACCTGCGTACGCACTTCACAGTGGTCATGCGAACAGCAGAGGATCTGCACTTCACTTGGATTTTAGCTTATACCCTCTCTCAGGCCAGCCAACTGGAGTTAAAAGCACCGCTGCACTGAAGTGAAGCGCTTGTGTGCACAGATGGGGCTTGAGTTAGGGGCAACACTTGAGTTTGAACTTGTGTTAACTAGCGCGTGGAGTAACCCCTTTATGTACTAGCTCATGCTAACTGCTGCAGTGTAGACAAACCTTTACACTCTATTCTTCATCCACGGGCCACAGAGATGCATTTTCACCCACTCCCCTTTAAACATGCAGGGCCAAGTTCAACCCCGTGTAACGCCAAGGAGTCCAAGTTTGTGAGCTGATATGATACAATACATCACATATCTCCATTAGGGGCACAGTCAGCCAGGATGTGGGCCATGAACATGGAGTCTGGCAAAATTGGCTTGGCATGGTTTCCTGACTTTTAGATATTAAAGCTCTTTTTAAACCATAAAGTTCTGAGGAGGATTTTTGTGTTCCTGTCCTATAAATAACTAGCCTTAACTCTACTTTAGAGAGCTTTCGTACTGCAGAGGCCACCAATCCGGCATCCACTCAAGAGGGGTTTCCCGACATGGGGAGAAGACGACAACAGAATTCGACAGCAGTAGCAAAAGCAAAGAGACATTCACTGAAACAACTGCTAATTTTTACCAAATTACCCCCAACACTTGAATAATCATAATTACAGCGGACCATCCCTAATGCATTTCACAGGACTGTGAAGAATGATCGTAACTGACCACAGGGGAGACAAAACAAAACACAGTCACTTGGCTTCTGCATTTTGAAGCCCGGCACAGTGGGGGGCCCCGTTTATGTGTTTACATTCCTTTAAAAGGAGAAGAAAAATGTGCTCATGGAGCAGTACTGCTATATGCTTCCCTGTGCCTTTCAACAGCAGAGCTCAAACCATGCATAAAACGTTAGTTCATTATGTCTCAGCATGGCTAGGAAGTAGATAATGAAGATCTAGGGGGACACTTTACCAACGACTGAAAGGCAGCCACTTCTCAAGTGGAACATGGCAGCTGATTTAACAGCACACAGCAACAATGCACAACACAAATCAGAAAGTGAAGGAATTCCACAGCCAAGGCAGTTGTGTATTAAAGGCACTGGAGGACACGTGGGGTCAATTCCGTGCTCTGTCGCAGACGTCCTGTGTGACGGCGGGAGAGTCACTTTGGCCCAGATCCTGAAATCAGTGGAAGTTCAGGGCCTAAATGCTTTTGAGGATCTGGGCTGTCGCTGCTCTGCGCCTCGGCTTTTCTGTCTGTAAAATGGGGCTAGTCCCCTTTGTGCGGTGCTCAGTAAGTACAGCGATGGAAATTAGACAGAACTCAGCCTGTAGGGGGACAAGAACTAGGCCAGGGCACCAGTGTTAACACCACCCTCAGCCTGCGGAAAATGCCACGAGATCATTAATGAGCATAAATCTTCAGTTTTGAGGTTTTTGTAAAGTCTCACTCAAAAGGCAAAATCTCCCTAGCACTGCAGCCGGGTATCACTCAGTACAGGCTGTACGGGGGGCAGGGGAAGGGCCTATTCTAGGCCACCTACACTCCTTCCTGGGGCACCTAGGTGTTCCTGGGAAGCCTGCTGCCATCCAAGCACTGGTCTGGATCAAACCTGCTGAGTTTGCGAGATCTGACGGGATCAGAGTGAAAAGAGAGTCACGGATGCAGGAACAGTCCGATACTTGATACGGGTTAGACCAAACCCCAGTCGCTGCACAGGCCAACGGCATTAGGACACGTTGAGAACATGACCTCCCAGGGAAGGGGTTTGAGAGCACAAAAATCAAGATGCATATCACGCAGGAGGACGAGGGAGTGGCGTAAATGGCCCACAGGGGCCTCCCCCTGCCCAAGGAACAGCACAGGGAAGAACGCAGGAATTCCAGAGTTAGCTCGGCAGCGTGCATCAGGGCTGGGATCTTTCCTCAGAGTGGCTGGAAAGAGATGCTGTGTCAATTACGTGCCCCCAGGAGAAGTATCTTCCTAAGGCCAGAGTTAGTGCTAGGTTTGGGTCCTGAATCATGAAAGCCCTCATGCATCCAATCCCAGCTTCTATAAGTAAAACTAAACCTACTACTCATACCGATGGAGTGCTACTGAATCGTGGTGACACTCTTAGGCTGGGTCCACACTGACTGCGGCAAATTTGCCGCCGTCACATCGATTGCTCTGGATCGACTGAGCGGTCTGTATAGACGCGTTGTCGATCCAGAAAGCGACGCAGGAAAACCACCCCCGTAAGTGGCGTAGCGCTGCGTCGAAGGGAATGCTGTTCCCTTCCACGCAGCGCAGCATGGACGCCGCGCAGAGGAGACACTGCAAAGTCGACGGGAGATACGCAAGTGATGTAAATCACTTGCGTATCTTCCGTTGACTGCCGCCGAATTGCAAAGCTAAGTGTAGACCAGGCCTTAGGGGCCGTGTACGATTCCTGTGCATGGGCAGTGACCACCTTTCAAAGAGAAATGTCTTGGAGGCTGTGTGTGTGTGCACGTGCTCAAAGTACTCAAAAAAAAAAAAAAAAAAAACACCCAGCAAGTGGAATCATTCCATTTTTTATAATCAAAGCAGGTGAGAGTTCTACTGATCCAAAAGCATCGTCAATTTTCTCCCTTCGATTTCATAATTAAAAACAGACCAAGCCATTTTGTGTTTTGAACATTTCAAGTGAAACAAGTTCTGTTTCGCTTCCTCTTTGCTGGATCCTGCATGGCTAGGGGCAGCCAGGAGTGCAGTTTCATTTGGGGCCGAGCTCTCAAATCCTTGGAAAGAATGGCTCTGAATGATTAATTCAGAACCAAGTCCCCAGCACCCTCGTGAGCTGCCCTAGCGTAACTCCTCCGGCGGAAGGCCTGTCAGAGGAGCCGTGCCGCAGCAAATGTGCGCGTCAGCCTTGGATTCCTTTTTGCAGCATGTGCTTTTGTTCCAGCGTTTGAGAAGCAGTCTACTGAGGGCTTTGTGAAAGAAATCGCCCTCTGTGATATTTCTAATGCACTTATCACTGTAGCATCTGGAGGCCATCTCACAGATCCTTCTCTAATGTTACAATGTCCTACTCAATTTACGGTGCACAGGGCATCAGATCATGTTCACATCAGAAGTGTGCAAAGACCTTCAAGCAGAGACGAGCTCACCAGGAATAGCGCTGCCAGTTCCTGGGGGAAGGAGGCTTCTCTCTGGGGCTCAAAGGCTGGAGCAGTCGCACTTGGACCAAGGCCAGATCTCCTACACATTGAGAAATGGGTTCAAATCCATGGCCCATTCACTCCTCAGCCTCTCCACGGGCACGTCCAGCTCTGCGGGTAGTTTCTGGAGGCTAGTGAAGGCTCACGACCAGGTCAGCAGTTGGTTCAATCACTGTCAGGGCTGGGTTTGAAGCAGTGAGCTGGAAGTGACACATTACTCTGACTTTCATCTGCTGGCCAAACCCTAAATCCAATGTGCAGCCCCCTAGATGTTAGCTGCATTCACTGTTTGTACTCCCTGCATATTCCCCCAGCCCACACAAACCCAGGGACCTCCATGGGCCCTAGAGAACAGAGCTTTCAAGGAAGCCAGGTCTCCTCTCAGCCACACCTGGGGCTGAGCCCATCTTGGCCAGTTTCCACTAGTGGCACTTTTTACATTCCTGCTTCCCTACAACTTGTTCCTGCAGACATAGCCCCATGCTGCCACAGAGACTCCATGAAATATCAGCGCTCAGCAGAAAGGCGCTGACAGGCGTGATGCATTCAAGCAGTTTCTGCCGCTCCAAAGACGAACTGCCAGCTGCCAGGTATCATTTAAAGCAAATACACGCAGGTTTGCCCAGTGTCAACCAGCTATTCAGGGCCGACTGCCACGAGCACGGCTAAGGCTGGAGCCTCAAGTTTATCAGACCATGTAAAATGACCTGAATGTGTCAAGCGCTGTGACTAACTCAACAAACAAAACCGGCGCAGGATGTGAGTGCTCTCCCCTTCTACCTCCTCTGCCCCTGGCCCTGCACTTTAGCAAGAACACAAGAGATGAAAACAAACCGGTGGACCCTGGGACTAAGCAAGGCCTCCAACCAGTGTGTGCACGCCTGAGACCTCAGTGTATCTCCTGGGGTGTGCAAGACTGGATGCTCTTTGGATGATAAACTACTCGAGACCCCATAGCATGCCTGAAAGGTTCTCCAGCCTTTTACACGCCCCAGCCTCTGGCGGTGGGGTTTATGGCTTAGAACCAGCGCCTGAGCTGGAAAAGCCTGCCTTGCCCCACCTTGCAGCTGCATTCTCCAATGCCAGAGAGCCTCAGCGCATCAGTCTCCTTTAAATGGAGACTGGATTTAAACAAAATGCATTTAATGAACCTCCAGCTCCCTAAGTCCTGCTGATGCAGGAAAAGTCTTTACCACCTAATAAAGGAATGAGCTGAGTAACCCTGTGAAGCACACACAGGATATCCTGGGGCTGAGTCCTTACTACTCATGATCACGTCGTGTCAGGAAATGCCAGATTTCAGTCCAATGGACGATGCCAGCAACAGACATCCACTCGCGTCCCTGCTCTGAAGAGAAAAATCCCCCTGAAACTGACATACAATAAAAGGGAAACTCTGTTGCAGGAATAAAGCGAGCAAGCCACAAAACCAAACTGCACAGCTCTCCTCTGAATTCGCCCTCAAACATCACCTCATTCATCACATATGCAAAAACCGCTCCAGCGCCATTTGGGAGAAGACATGACAATGATTTTGCAGCCAGCAGCAGGACCAGCACATTGAGGCAGTGTTCCGCCAGGCTGGGAAAGAAAGGAATTTCTGTCTAAATCACATATGCCATCAGGTTTCTTACTTCCCTTCCACCAGAAAATCCCAGGCCTCAGACTCCTGCTGCATGAAGAAACTTTTATATATTTTTTGGAAGAGGGACTTTTTTCTGCAAAAGAACCTCTTTCAGCTAATAATGAAGTGAATATTATATTAAGAATGAAAACATATTCAGTGTAACTTGCCGAGAGAGACAGAGAACCTTTTCATAACACCCTGGCCACAAACACAACTGCCAATTAAATCAGCTTCATTCTCCAGCAACTGCCAACACAAACGAGGGGATGGGGAGAAGAGAACATGCAAAAATAGTAGCACTCAAGATGCCAGTTCTGGGGTTCACAGCAGCAAGTCAACTGGCGCCAGCGAGCATTTTCCGCTCTGCTGAGTTTCAGAAACATCAGCCGGGAGAAAAAAGCACGGCTGTCTGCCCGCTTCTCAAAAGCCTATGTTGCAGCCCAGGCTGCCACTCAGGCAGACTGGGAAATCCCTGAAGTGAGTTAGGTTTGACCAGCTCAGAGAAGAGTGAGAGGCGACTACGATGAATTTGGGAAAGTGACAGGTCGCACCGAGCAAGAAGTGACTGAGCTCCCCCATCACTCCATCTCAGGATGAAAGCGAGCAGAGAGATGCAGTGGGATAGTCTCCTGAGACACACACCTCGTTTTGCGAGGGCCCCACGGGGGCGCTGGCCTGTTACTCTTGGGCTGCTGCCGCAGTGTAAAATTACATTGGAAAACTGCTTTAAAAAAGAATCACCTTTGGTTCATTTTCCTCTCCCTCCAGCAGAACCCGAGGCACGACTCCTGTGACGCCGAGCGCTCCGGCACCACTGCCACAGGCGAAGGCAATCATTAGTTATTAGAGTCCCTACAATCATACACGAAACCAGGCACAGAGTGGTGTGATTTATAGTACAGCAGGGCCTAGAGGCCTCAACACGCTAGGTGCTGAACAGATAACTGTATTCCAAATAAATAAGAGATGAAGGGAGGGAGGGAAAAGTACTTCAGAGGCAGTATAGCTCGCCTAAGGTCACACAGGACACCCGTGACAGAGGCAGGACTAGAACCTAGGGCTTCACATTGCCACACCACTGCCCTATCCACTAACTGCACCGTCTCCCCAGATGGGCACAGGTTTCACCCAGAGCAGCAACATCGATTATAACATTAAACAAATAAAACCGACAATTCAGAGCTCCTGGCTAGGTCTCTGCATGTCCCGACATGTTAGTAGAGATCTAAGTGCAGACGGAGGGTGTCATGATCAAAGAGTAACAGGTGCTGGGGAAACTTCCATGGGTTTTCAGCCCCCTACTGAGGATGTTCACACCAAGCTTAGACTGTCACCCACTTACACGTTCCCTGTGTATCTGACCCACTGTCTGGAAGGGAATGAGTTCCAAGTAGTTGCAATGCGGACAGACAACCAACTTCTGTTGGTGCTTAGATCTTCCAGGGTCACCAGTCACTGTAGTAGCGAGCTGGAAAGAATGGAAACTTCCACATGTGGACTGCCGTGGGTCATTGCCAACCCAACTCCTCTGCTCCGCTGCCTACCGTCCCAGCTTACTGTGACTCCATCCAGAAGACAGTCTGCTGAGGCCATCCCAAAAGTGGTAGACAACATGAAGTACCACGCAGATGGTACATTAGCTTACCCTGGATGCCCTGATGTTGAAAGCCAAGATACCCTGGTATTCAAGCTATATTAATTTCAGTTGTATTTACCTTTGCATTACATTTCTTGTGCAGTTATTCGCAAAGGAGCAATTTGCAAAAGCTGGCAACAACCAGGAAACCCTGACTCATCTCTCAGGCACATTAAGAGCCAAAGTTTTAGTTTATTTTTTAGAATTCATGTTTCATCTTAGCTTCACACTACAGGGTAGAACGGGGAGCAGACAATGTCTTGGTCTTTTAGCTACGGTCAAGTACCTACATAGGGGGAAATATGGCTGATATGAAGTGTTTCAATTTAGCAAACAAAGGCATAACCAGATCCCACGGCCAGATGCTGACATTTTAAAAAAAAAAGTTTTTTTCCCAATGAAAGATAGCTTTCTGATGAAAATGAAATTTCCATGGAAATCTTTCATCTTGGTCAGTTTTCTGGTTCATGGGAAAAAAAAAAAAACCTCAGTAAAAAGCTTCTGGAGTTTGGTAAAAATGTCAGGGTTTTTTTGTTTTTTTGTTTTTTTTTTTGAGAAGCTGAAGAATTCTCATGGTAAATTTCAGATGAGACATTTTCCTGCAGAAAATAACTGGCATTTTGGCAAGACATAGCTAAATGATTTGGAGGTCTTTAAATCCTTAGATTGGCTGCCTTCCTAGGGATGTGCTCTAGATAACTCATTTTGTTGGTTTGCTGGCAGTTTAAAAATGCCAGGTGCTTCAGAGGGACTGAACAGAAGAGCTAATCATTAAGTGATCTATCCTGTCGTCCATTCCCAGTTCCTGGCAAACAACAATTTTGTTTGTTTCAAGTCAATCAAATCGAAAATTTTCACTACTTTTGATTACTTGAAAATTCAGAACTAAAGAAGCTTGGAGTGCTACACTGAGCAGGAGACAACCTTCTCCCTTTCCCCCCACCCCATAGGCCATGGCCCCAAATCCCTCACTTCCTAACCACCAGACTCTCTGATATTCTGGGATTCTCCAGAACATCCTATTCTTCAGAAGCTGTTCCCCTTTGTATAAATAAATATTCACTGAGCCACACAGGGAGGAGGAGTCTAGTCTGGTGGTTAGGGCACTCACCTGGGTCAGGGGACACTTGGCTTCCAGTTCCTGCGCTGATGAATGTTTAATTTATACCAAGTGGAACAGCTCCAACAGGACAGCATAGCAGCATTGCACCAGCACAGCCAATTGTCTGAGGGACAGGGCACTCACCTTGGATAGGGGAAAACAGGGGTTCAAGTCCCTGCTCCGGTGTAACGGGGGAGGGGTTCAATCCCTGGTGTAACTGGGGAGGGAATACCTCTACCTCTGATTTGTGAATGATGCCTAATCCCTTTCACTGCAGGAATTACTGTGTGAAATTCTACGGCCTGTGCCACGCAGCAAGTGACCGCAGAGGCCCCCTTCTGGACCCAGGGCCCAATCTTGCAGACTTACACCATTGCTCAACTTTACACACTCTCAGCCGTTCCGCTGAACTCAACAAAACGATTCACAGGCTCAGTGTTAAGCACGGGCTTGAGATTTCTGCGGGACCAGGGCTCGAGAATCTCTGAATCACAGTGTGTCAGTTTAGTAGCTGGCAGATTCAGCCTTTGCATAAGATGGAGTCAAATACTGACAGAGCCAATAGGTTTTCATCGCTTGCTTTACATCGCCTACGTGCATTAAACAAACACAACCAAATGACAACATGCTAGTTTTCCTCCAGGGACAATGCTGGATGGAGATGACTGCCAGGATAAAAGCTGGAAGCGTAGTGGGAAAGCTCACACTGCTAAAGTCATCGGTAGCTGTGCAGTGGAACTTCATTACAATTGTGCCTTTTTCCAGAATGTCTCTTATCCTCATGTGGCGCCACGAGATACGAGTCTCTGATTCTGGCAGGCAACTGCTGTCCGCTTCTGTTCAAGGAAGTTCTCAGAAGAATTTGTAGGAAAGGTTATTAATATTCATCAACATAAAGTCTGTTTGTGACTAACCCGTAGAAGTATTTATGAAGAGGTGGGATATATTGCCACCTAGTGTCTAGTCAATAAAATAGAACGGTTACTTACCTTGTAACTGTTGTTCTTTGAGATGTGCTGCTCATGTTCATTCAGGATTAGGTGTGAGCATAATGCACGCACTGGTGCCGGAAATTTTTCCCCTACTGGTATCCATACAGCCAGCTCTAGCGCCCTCTCCAGTAGTGCACATATGCACTTGTATACAGGGAGCTGCCAGCCCCCCTCCCCTCAGTTCCTTCTTGCTGGAACTCTGACAGGGAAAGGAGGGTGGGTTGTGAATGGACACCAGCAACACATCTCAAAGAACAACAGTTATGAGGTAAGCATCCATACTTTCTTCTTCAAGTGCTTGTTCACGTCCATTCAGAGTTAGGTGACTTACCAGCAGTACCTCTGGAGGTGGGCAGGAGTTCATAGACATGATGATCGCAGCACCGCCCTGCTGAACCCAGCATTGTCCCGTGCTTGCTGCGTGATGGCACAGTGGGACGTAAACATGTGTACTGAGGACCATGCAGCATCTCTACAGACGTCCTAAATGGGTACATGTGCCAGAAAGGCCACGGAAGACGCTTGCGCCCTTGTAGAGTGGGCAGATAGGGAAGCCGGGGACGTGACTCTCGCTTCTTTGTAGCAGGTCCGAATACAGGAGGAAATCCGCTGAGACAACACTGGGCGTCCCTTTATCCGATTGGCAATCGCAACGAAGAGCCAAGTGGAGAGAAGGAAGGGCCTTGTTCTGTCAATGTAAAAAGCCAATGCCTTCCTCCCCGCAAGAGTGAAGATGCCTCTCCTCAGTGGACTTGGGGGGCTTCAGAAAGAACATCAGCAGGAACGCATCCTGCTTGACATCTGGGAGATGATTTTTGACAGAAAGGATGGGTGAAGATGAAGCTGCACCTTGTCCTTAAAGAAACTATGTATGGCGGCTCTGAGGTCAGGGCTTTGAACTCAGAGACCCTCCAGGCCGAGGTGATCGCTATCAGGAATGCCACCTTCCAGGACAGATGCGCGAAGGAGCAAGAGGCCAACAGCTCAAACAGTGGTGCTTTAAGTCTTGAGAGGAGGAGGGTTTAGATTCCAGAGGGACCAGGTCTCGTATCAGTCGAAAAAGCCTTTCCAGGGCCTTGAGGAATCTGGACGCCATCCTGTGGGAGAAGACTGACTTGCCCTGGATCAGAGGGTGAAACGCCGAGATGGCCGCCAGATACACCTTGATGGACGAGGCAGCCAGGCCCTCCTGTTTCGGATGAAGCAGACAGTCCAGGATTATCCAAATAGGGGATTTTGTTGGCGAGACATGTTGAGCTGTCGCCCAGCAGGTAAAGTGTTTCCATTTGGCTAAATAAGATGCCCTTGTGGATGGCTTCCTGCTCTCTAAAAGGATCCTCTGAAGTTGGGCCAAGCAGTTTAACCATGAAGCATAGAATCATAGAATATTTGAGTTGGAAGGGACCTCAGGAGGTATCTAGTCCAACTCCCTGCTCAAAGCAGGACTAACCTCAGCTAAATCATCCCAGCCAGGGCTTTGTCAAGCCGCAGCTTAAAAACCTCTAAAGATGGAGATGCCACCACCTCCCTAGGTAACCCATTCCAGGGCTTCACCACCTTCCTAGTAAAAAACTTTTTCCTAATGTCCAACCTAGACCTCCCCCACTGCAACTTGAGACCATTGCTCCTTGTTCTGTCATCTACCATTGAGAACAGCCTAGCTCCATCCTTCCTGGAACCCCCTTCCATGTAGTTAAAGGCTGCTATCAAATCCCCCCTCATTCTTCTCTTCCGCAGACTAAAACAAGCCTAGTGCCATCAGCCTCTCCTCCTAAGTCTTGTGCTCCAGTCCCCTAATCATTTTTGTTGTCCTCCGCTGGACTCTCTCCAACTTGTCCACATCCTTTTTGTAGTGGGGGCCCAAAACTGGACACAATACTCCAAATGCGGCCTCACCAATGCCAAATAGAGGGAAATAATCACTTCCCGCAATCTGCTGGCAATGCTCTTACTAATGCAGCCCAATATGTTATTAGCCTTCTTGGCAACCAGGACACACTGCTGACTCATATCCAGCTTCTTGTACACTGTAATCCCCAGGTTCTTTTCTGCAGAACTGCTGCCTACCTCATCGGTCCCCAGTCTGTAGCTGTGCATGGGATTCTTCCGTCCTAAGTGCAGGACTCTGCACTTGTCCTTGTTGAACCTCATCAGATTTCTTTTGGCCCAATCCTCCAATTTGTTTAGGTCCTTCTGTATCCTATCCCTACCTTCCAGGGTATCTACCACTCCCCCTAGCTTAGTGTCATCTGCAAACTTGCTGAGGGTGCAATCTACCCCATCCCCCAGATCATTAATGAAGATGTTGAACAAAACCGGCCCTGGGACCAACCGCCAGCTAGACATGGAGCCATTGATCACTACCCATTGAGCCCTATGATCTTGTTGGTTCAGTCACAGAGTGGTCAGATCCGGGTGCAGCAGCCAGCCTTGGTCTTCAGAGAGAAGGTCAGGTCTCGGTAGGAGTGACCATGGGCTGCTCATCGAGAGCTCCAACAGCACCATGAACCAATGTTGCCTGGGCCATGTTGGGACTACCAGGATGACCCAGGCTCTGTCCAGCTTGATTTTCTTTAGGACTCTGTATATGAGGCATCGGGGGAAAGCGTACAATAAACTCCTCAAGCATGACAGGAGAAAAGCATCAGGCAGGGAGGCATCCTTCACCTCCAAGAAGGAACAGTATTGGGCGCACTTCCTTTTCTCTCTGGTCACAAATAGGTCTACTTGGGGAGTTCCTCACCTCCGGAAAATGCTGTTGGTTACCTCCTTATGGCGAGACCACCCGTGGTGAGAACCAAAGGTCCTGTTCAGACAATACACCAAAGTATTTTTCTGGCTTGCATAGAGTTCATAACTTTCCCTATGAACTCGATCCTTTGAACTGGTGTAAGAATGGATTTTTGCTCATTTATTAGCAGGCCCAGCGACTGGCAGGTGACATTCACGATTTTGATGATGCACTGAACCTGCTCCTGCAACCAATTTCGGACCAACCAGTCGTCCAGGTAAGGAAAAACCTGTACTTCCCTGCGCCTGAGGTGAGCCATTATCACCGCCATGCATTTGGTGAATGCCTGTGGCACAGCGGAGAGGCAAAACGGGAGGACCGCAAACTGGTAGTACTGTGTGCCCACCGTAAATCGCAGAAATCTTTTGTGGCCTGGGAAAACTGCAATATGGAAATAGGCGTCCTTTAAATTGAGAGCAGTGTTCCAGTCACCTGGACGCAGGGAGGGAAAGATAGCTGCCAGAGTGACCATACGGAATTTTAGTTTTTTGAGGAATTTGTTCAAAGCATGTAGGTCTAGAATGGGCCTTAGTCCTCCTTTGGCTTTTAGGATCGGAAAGCAACGGGAGAAGAAACCCTTTCCTTTCAATGCTTGAGGGATCTCTTCCCCATACGCAATAGGCCCTGCACCTCACGAACGAGGAGTTGCTCGTGAGAGGGTACCCTGTAGAGGGACAGGGAAAGAGAACCAGAGCAAAAGAAGCTGGAGGGTATAGCCAAAAGCCCCTGTGTTTAGCACCCAGCGGTCCGTAGTTATGGCCCTCCAAGTGGGAGGAAAGGCGCTACACGGGAAGAAGAAAACTGGGAATCTGGATCCTGAGTAAAGTCTAGCAGGCCGCTCTCAGGCACACGTTCAAAAGTCTGGCTTTCCCTTTGAGGGGTGGCAGCTGGGCCCTGATCTCAAGGTCGAGGCCAGCAAGTTGCCCCGACTTCACTTATAGATTTTATGCCTCCTTCTGTAGGTTCCAGGTCTGACCACTGACGTGCTGCTGAAAGGGCCTGAAGTGTCTCTTGGAAGAAGACAGGGTGTAGAGGCCCAACGATCTCAAAGTAGTCCTTGAATCTTTCAGCCCATGCAGCCTGGACTCAGTCAGATCTGCAAAGAGGGCAGAACCATCAAACAGGAGGTCTTGTATGGATTGTTGGACCTCCATCAAAAGACTAGATGATTGCGGCCATGATCGATACCGCTGAAGCCATCGCCTGCACAGCCGAGTCTGCTGTGTCCAATGCCACCTGCAGCAAGGCTCTGGCTACTGCTCTCCCCTCCTCCAGGACTCCTGCAAATACCTGCTTGGAGAACTGTGGGAAGAAGCTGGTGAATTTCTCCAGCAACTACCAGATATTATAATAGTACTGGCCTAAAAGTGCCTGCTGGTTGGACACCCTTAGCTGCAGGCTCGCAGTCAAATACACCTTGCAGTCAAATAAATCTAAGTTTTTGGCTTCCTTGTTCTTGGGTGTAGAGCTCATTTGTCCCTGCCTGTCACGTTCGTTGGCCACCGCCACAACCAGTGAATCCGTGAATGGGTGCGTGTAAAAGTATTCAAACCCTTTGGCAGGCACATAATATTTCTTTTCTGCCCGCTTAGATGTAGAGGGGTGGGGGAAGGACAGGGAGGCTGGGGTCTGCCATAATGCTTTGGCGAGCTTCAGCACCCCATCATGGACCAGAAGGACTACTGGTGTCAGATGTCAGGACTCCAAAGAGTTCATTCGCCGGCTCAGAAAGTTCCTCTATTTTAAGCCCCAAGTTGGCCTTTACCCTAACAGATCTTGATGTGCCCTGTAATCATCTAGAGGGGTGGCATGAGAGGGGCCTACCACAGCATCATTGGGCAAGGAGGAAGAGGAGGCAAGAATCTGACGCGGGGGGGGGGAGGGGGCTAGATCTTCCTCCCTGATCAGGGAGGCCAAGGAAGGGCTGGCCGAAAAGGAAACTTCCCAGTCCGACCCAATAGCTGTCTCCAGTGCTGCGGCCTGGCCCTTAAACGATGAGGTACCAAGGCGCTCACCAACGACTGAGAATATGGCATAGCAGCTTGAGGGAACCCCCAGAGTTCCCAATATTGTCAGGGACCTGGCTGTTGTCCTTGTGGCCAGCCTCCGATTTGTGGTAGCATGGAAAACTATGTAGGCTGCTTTTGAGGGGGAATGGGGGAGGGAGGGAGGACCACTTCATCCCCCAACTCCAAAAAGCTGAAAGCTGGCAACCATGAGGGTGCTGGTGCCACCTGCCTTTCTGCACCATTTTTTGAGTGCCTGAGCTCTGGTGACAGGGAGTGGTGCCAGGAGCCCGAGAGTATTGGTTGATAACAGGATGACTATGAGCCGCCAATGTGATATGGCTGTTAAAAAAGCAAATGCGGTTTTAGGATGCATCAGGCGAGGTATTTCCAGCAAGGAGAAGGAGGTGTTAGTGCCGTTATATACGGCGCTGGTGAGACCCCACCTGGAATATTGTGTGCAGTTCTGGTGTCCCATGTTTAAGAAGGATGAATTCAAACTGGAACAGGTTCAGAGACGGGCTACTAGGATGATCCGAGGAATGGAAAATCTGCCTTATGAAAGGAGACTCAAAGAGCTTGGCTTGTTTAGCCTGGCCAAAAGAAGGCTCCGGGGGGATATGCTTGCTCTATATAAATATATCAGGGGGATTAACGTTAGGGAGGGAGAGGAATTGTTTAAGTTTAGTACTAATATAGGCACGAGGACGAATGGGTACAAATTGGATATTAGGAAATTTAGACTAGAAATTAGACGAAGGTTTCTAACCATTAGGGGAGTGAAGTTCTGGAATAGCCTTCCGAGGGAAGTAGTGGGGGCAAATGACTTATCTGGCTTTAAGACTAAGCTTGATAAGTTTATGGAGGGGATGTTATGATGGGATAGTTTAATTTGAGCAATTGATTTTGGATTATCGGCAGATAAGTCTGCTCAATGGTCTGTGGGAATGCTGGATGGGATGGGAACTGAGTTACTGCAGAGAAATCTTTTTTGGGTGCTGGCTGGTGAGTCTTGCCCACATGCTCAGGGTTTAGCTGATCGCCATATTTGGGGTCGGGAAGGAATTTTCCTCCGGGGCGGATTGGCAGGGGCCACGGAGGTTTTTCGCCTTCCCCTGCAGCATGGGGCATGAGTCGCTTGCTGGTGGATTCCCTGCAGCTTGAGGTCTTCAAATCTCACTTTTGAGGATTTCAATAACTCAGTCATGGGTTCGGGGTTGTTATAAATGTGTATGGGTAGGGTTTTGTGGCCTGCCTTGTGCGGGAGGTCAGACTAGATGATCATATTGGTCCCTTCTGACCTATGAGTCTATGAGTCTATGAGTTGTTCATGCCTTGACAGTGTCTTGTCCTTAGGTTTTCTATACAGACTTTCGCGGTGCCGGGGTTCCAGAAATTTCCCTCGGGGACTCACAAAGCGGTGCTGAGGATCAAGGAATGACAGCACTCTGGAGATGGACATCGATGCTCTTTGGATTGATTCTGACGTTCCAGTGACTGGCGCCTGGTCCCCGGTGATCGAAGACTCAAACCTGACCAAGTCCACCAAGTCCATACGCACTCTCATGTTGGACCCAGTTTTACTCGGAGTTAGACAGGGGCAACTGTCCCTGGAGATCAACGGGAAAGTTACACTGAGGAGAAACTGACCCTCTGCCTAGCCAAATAAGGAGTTTGGGATGGCCTTTCTCCGTAAACTATGAAGCCCAGTGTCAGTTAGTCATGCTGTACCTTAAATATTTCTTACTGTGTTTATGAGACACTGACAGATTAAGTCTTTTGGCAAATTTACCAGCGTACTATCCATGCTTGCTTTTTTTCTTTTTTTATATAACAGTCAGTCATTAACAGTTCAGTTTGTTGTTCATGTGGAATGCAAGAGCCAAAAGGTGCTGGTGGAAGTGGGGAAAAAACAAACAAACTCAGAAAGCTCAAGAGGTTTCTTTCTTGGCAAGCAGTCTCTGGAATGTGCATTCACCATGGGCGATTCCCTTTCACACCCTGCACATCAATGACCAGGCAATGAGCAATGTCTAGAGGGCATTGTCCATCCCAGCCAAGTATGAGCTGGGGCAAATCGGGAGGGAGCATCACCTACTTTGCCAGTTTCCCCTTCCATTGTGTCTCTGTAGGTGGTGTCTTACTAATTTTGTACTGGCTGTGTATTGTTCACTAGCATGATTCACATCTACATTTAACAATTTAGTCATTCCACCAGGCAAGATCATCCACGTGAACTAAGTGGGGAGATCTGATTTTGGGAGGGGAAAAGGAAAGTCTGAAGCCACTTGGATTTTAATGTCAACATGCACGAAAGTGTTCATCCAAAATGAAAAAGAGTATAACGTATTGTGAAGCAGTCATATGGACAACAAGTTGGCTAAACAAACCCAATCATGTTTTCATATTCTGATTTTTTTTTTAAGAAGCTGATCACCCATGCATAATTAACTGGGAGGGACCAGTCCTGCAAGGATTATTTCCAAGAAATCAGTTTATTTTTTTCCAAACAAAAACAATTTTAGAAAAATTATGTTTAAGAACAACTGTGCAAATACAGATTCCATGGCATCCTACTTTTATTGACATATTTCCTATGAGCAGCCTAAAACTTAGAAGAGGTAGGAGAAGACCAAGAAAAACTCTGCTTCAAAATAAAGTAAATATCAGCTTTTATGAATAATCCAGTGCTTCCTTAATGAGAGATAGTAAAGCCTGTGGGCAGTTTCACCTTTTCTAAAGCAGTTTAATCTTTTCAAAGACTGAGCCTCCAGATTTCACAAACAGGAATTAACACCTGCAAAAATAGACTGTACATATAAAACTGAACAGGCTTGCAGCTGCCTCAATTCTGAGCTCTCCAAATGAAACAATGTTCCTTCCCTCTTCCTCCCAAACCATGGGCGCAATGTTTGCAGGCTACAGGGAGAGGTTTCTTTCCAGTTCAGGAACCATTTCTTTCATCTGCAGAGGATGATTCTAGAACAAAAACCCACAATCAGCAACATTCAAACACTAATCACAAATATAGCTTCACTAGATTTGATTGGCTGTAACTGTTTAAAGCCTAGTTTATTCACTAACACTTGTGTTTTACAATTGACAAGAAAACACCTATTATAGACGTCTAGTTTGTTCTCTTCACCACTGCAGAATTGTTTTATTTAATACTTTCTAGTGCTTCTCCAAACTACTTCTTTCAACAGTCCCAAGCAATGCGACTATTTCCCACAAGGAACTAGTTTAATAGATCAGTAAATTTGTTTCCCCTGATGTGTCCTTTCCTGTCATTCCAATATTTGTATTTACCCTTGTACTCTACTAAGTAAGTTTCCCTTCACTCGCATTTACTCCCTTCACCTACTAGTAGATGGTTCTAGCCCCACCTTAGTTCGCCAAGATACATAGTGATTCAACTTTATTCAAAACCAGCCAACACTCAGCCCTATGATCGTTTCTGTTCCTCTTCGTTTATTCCTTCCTAAATTTGTCAATATCTTTTGGGGACTGAGGTGCCCAGAAATGAACGCAGGCACACCTGAGCGTCACCTCCTTACTCTGTGACGTAACTGTATAAGCAGCCCCACAATGCACTACAAACTCCTACCCAGTATGTTGTCCCCCATCACACCCAGGTCTCTTCAGTATTACGGCTTCTCTGCTTTCTTCTGCTCACTGAAGATTTGTGTTTAAACCATTAGGTGGCATTTTTCCAATCCACCCTCATTTTTTGTCTGTATTTCCCATCGGAGTCCTTTTGTGTTGTTTAGTTGTCCTCACATCGCCTAGTTTATCACCTTATTCTAGATTAACATGGTTCAGTCTTCATTCTTTTATCCAAAGTCTGTACCACCCACTGGATCCTTCCCCAACTCTACATTCCCATTTAACAAGACCTGAAAAAGAGATCTGTTTAGTTCAAAAGCTTGTCTCTTTCACCAATAGATGTTGGTCCAATACAGGATATTACCTCACCCGCCTTGTCTCTTTTGTTTGTAGTCTTTCAGACAGTAATCCAAACAGATTTGGATAAAAACAGTGTCATCTGGAGTGAAAACTTCTGTAAATTTTGAACACATACTGCAAACATGCCACTAAAATCCAGTTATAGCACATGCTGTGCCACTTTTATTCTCTGGTTTTATCATTCTACCTACAAAGCCATCAAGTGCGTCAGGCAGGATCTGTTCTTTACTTTAACCCATGCTGCTTGTTGCTCATGATCCCACAACACCCTGTCCCCCCCATTTTGATATCCTACTGCTTATGACGCCACAACATTCTGAACAGTTCACAATTACAAGTGGTAGTGTTGGAAATACTCACTAAGATGCACTGAGGACCAAGAAAATGTTTACCCCATTCACAACATGCTGTGTCTCAGATCGGATTAACCGAGCTTTAAAAGTACTCAGGCCCAAATCATATTTAGGGCACATCTATGCAGCAAAAAAACAAAAACACACCATGGCAGGGAGTCTCCAAGCCTAAGTCAACTTATTTGGGCAGTGTAGGTATTCAGTGTGGATATTCAGGCTCAGGCTGGAGCCTGGCCTCCAACACCCTTCCCCGCTTGCTAGGTTTCTAAGCCTGAATGTCTACACTGATATTTATAACCCTGCAGTGCAAGCCAGAGTCAGTTCACACAGGCCCTGACACTTGCTGCCGGGTTTTTGGGGATATTTTATGATGTATACATACCCTTACATTTAAATTCAGATGTTAAAGAAAAGCCACGGCCAAGTTCGCAAGGAGGTAATCCCAATTTGTTCATCCAGTATTGGAGTTATAGAGTGAACCATAATCAAAAAACAAAAGTAACGTATATGCAATGGCTGCTTTACTTTCTCTTAGTTCAAGACTCATGTAGCCATGTTTCACTTGTTAGAGTTTCAACAGCTATACCCTATTTACCAAGCCAGCTGCATGGCTCTTGGGTCACCAACCCATTCTGCAAGCTTTTAAAAATTAACTTTAGTATTTATCTGCAACGATATGAAGGAGAACAGGTCACAAATTCCAACTCACTAACCAACACACAAAGCCCAAGAGGAGCAAAACAGATACCTCACAGGCAGAGAGAGGGAAAGGCTAAGGAACAACAGGAGGCAGGAAAGAATACTGTAAAAAAGACATCTATCAGAACACAAAATATTTTGCATTCTTAAACCCTCTTCTATCACATGGTCATGAAGCACTGTACAAATGAAATGTCACTTGTAAGTAAGTATGTGATGCAATTTAAAGCCTGTTATAACTCCAAACAACCTCAGTTTGAGTGGGATGAGGCCATTAATGAATTCAGACTCATTCCCCTGTGAGGTAGTTACCCCCATTTTGCAGTCAAAGTGAAATCACGGAAAGGTTACGTTGCTTCTAAAGTCACACAAGCAAGCTAGTAGCAGGACTGGAAGTTACCCGACTTCTATTCTGGTATTTTACATCACTAGACCGCCCTCCCTTCAAAATAGGCCAGCACACCCCTAACCACTGCAACATTGTCCTAATTCAGATTGAATAATCATGGGGCTTGATACAGGATTGAAATATGCAACGTTTTAAAACCAAACTTAAAACACGGATGGGTTCAGGACGGTGGTACAGCCCTCGGTTGGACTGGAAATCCAGAGGGCTGATATGTCATAGCTCTGTCCAGCATTCATCCTGAAAGGAGGCAGCGGGAACAGGGAATTAGGATGGCAAAGGAGAACGCAATCCAGGTTCTTTATACATCACTCTCTTGATTGACTGGTATTCAAAACCAGTGGATTAGCAAACATTAACCCAGCCTGCGGCACAAATTCCTACCAGCTACGACAAGGTAGGAGAGATGTTTTTAGATAAAATACAAAGTACTGCAGCGTACCTTAATTAGAGCAACACAGCTCATCCATGTTAATGCTCAGCCACCTTCTACCCCAATATTAGACGCACACAGCTCTTCTCATGTGTCCCTGATAGGCATGCTTAAAGATCACCACTTGATATTTCCACTGGCAGTTAGTTGTGGTTTTGGGTATCTACCTGGGTATATAAACTGCAGCTGGTGAGGCTTCTTGTGCACCATGGGGGCGGGGACCTCAAACTGAGAATATTCTATGATCATGGCTGCTATCTGAAGTAATAAAGTCTTTGTGTGGAGCTAATTAAAAAATATTCAAGCTGAAACCCTAAAGGCATTTCAAGGAGTGTTTGATCAGTTCATCTCTTTCATTTCCACCTAATGGCTACACAATCACAGAGGAAGCGGAGGGGGACTGTGTGGCCTTGAAGATGAGAAGGGCTGGACTGCATTCAAGAGTCTGCTTGCTCCCTCAGGTAGGAGAAATACATGCTCCAACTAGGACATCACTCCAGCATTTCTTTCCTTCCTTTAAAAGCGGTCTGGCAACAACTACACAAAAATCAAAACACAAACATACGCTTTCAAGCTCAGAAAGAAGTCTGCTATTGCTGGCTACTTTAATTCACAGGCTTCAGGAAGACAAAAGTCAAAATCAATCATGACTTTAGCATTTCACAGGTCATTTAAAAAAAATCACAATTGCCTTTATTCTACATTTAAAAACAGGTAATGCACAACATTTAACTAATACTTTTAATTATTTTAGCAGCCACACTGGTGCCTGCAGAGTCTGATCATCAGCAATGCAGCGAAGAGAGGCCAGCGGTTGCTTCTCCAGCTCTGCTTTCCTGCCAGCCTCTCCAAAGGCAGCAGGAAGAGCCATGCTGAACAGCCATCACTTATACCAGAGCTGGGGCTCTTCCAAAAATATGCAGGCATGGAATCTGGAAAATAAGAACTACATGCTTCTTGACAAGGCATCAACCTCATAATGAGAGTCCCTGCTCTTTAAACCTCTCATTAAATCCAGGTTTACTGGCAGCTCTCAAGGTTCTCACTGAAATGGGTCCATTTGCTTGACAGCACACCCATCTAGCCACATGGAAACATCTCATACTGTCAAAAAGCCATGGATAAAGTTAAATAAAAACAAGTAATGGAATCTGTGACTTCTGTGAATAAGATGCAGCCTTAAACATAAGATGAGCTTGAACTTTTAAACTAAAGAAAAGCATTTCTCCATAAGAGTAAGAATAAAGCTACTTTTTCAAAGAGAATGGGCCATCACATGCAATCTGTTTTAGGCAGAATGCCTCTAATTTCAATAGGGACTTCTGTTTAAAATCTGATAGAATATAGCCCCAGGTTGTTAGGGGGTTTTGTTTCTTTTTCGCCTTCTTCTTCCCAGCCTTTTCAAGGCTGACATTCAAGTCAATATGGCACCTTTTTTCCTCCAGCTATAAAGCAGCACTCCAGAAGGTACACCGAAAGCTTGGTAACAGCATGCTCGCCAGCAGTGTACTGTCCCATTCAAGAAGTTTATGTTCCAGATCGCAGACAGTCGGCTTTAAAAAGGAACACAGCTGGCTGGTCTAAAGTTAGCAGGAGTCTTCTGCGTAGCCCCTCGCGCCTTTGGAATTCCACTGGCTGAGCGCCTTGGTTTGTGTATCTTTGCCCACACTGGGAAAATGGCCGTGCTTGAGAGTAGGCAACAAAATATCTGTTAAGAACATGCAATAGCTCAGCCTAAAAAATTAGAAGCTGCTTGTCCAAGCGCCATGGGAGTTAATGCTCTTATTGATGAAATAAGATTCAGTTTTAATGGCAAGGGAATACTGTTCTAGACACAGAAAAGGCTCTCACAGCTGGAGGCCTGGGTTGCAAGATCCCTGCAATTACAGGCCTGAGGCAGCTACGGTTGACAGGGCTGCAATTACTTTACGTTTCAGATCGTCCTTTAGGATAGGCCCTCAGGAAATATACTACACAAAGTTCAAGGTAGCAAATTCAGATTTTTACTGCCATTTGCTGTTTGCCTACAAAGTTATTTTTTCTAGTCCACTCTGTTTAATCTGAAGCCTTTCCCCTTGAGAAAGAATTAACACCTTCCGTGCTCTCCACTCCAAAGCCCACTCCAGGGATGTGCAATTCGGGCATGACTTGCTCATATATATTCCAACACAACAGAAGCAGGATATCAGAAAGGGAAAAAAGTGGTTTAATGAATTTGTCTCTTCCTGCTAAAGTGACACAATCAATCAAAAAAATCACATCAGCTGAAAATATTTTATTTGTGATTACCAGAATGATTGCATCCAAAAGGAAGGAAAGGAACAGAGCATGGATTTTACATGGTACCTTAGGGGATGACCTGAAATATCCACTAACCTGCTTGCCACTGGCAAGTGAGGAGGAGTAATCTCAAGCTCTCATAAAAAAAACCTGTTACTAACCTTTCGCAACTGTTGTTCTTCAAGATGTATGGCTCACGTCCATTCCACGTTAGGTGTGTGTTCGCACCATGAGGTAGGCTGCGACTACTGCTTAGATTTTGTGAACACTCTTAACGTGGTTGATCGTCCGAATGGGAGAGCTGCAAACTGCGAGTGGCCATTGCTGACTACAAATCTTAGGACTCTTCTCTGGCCACGGTAGAGATATGGATGTATGCGTCTTCAAGTCCAGGGCAGCATACCAGTCTGCTGGATCCAGAGAGGGAATGATGGAGGCCAAGGAGACCATGTATTCCTGAAATATTTGTTGAGGTGACGCAGGTCTAGGATGGGCCTCAGGGCCCCTTTGGGATTAGAATACAGCAGGAATACATCCTCAGCTCTTGGGGAACTTCCTCTATGGCCTTCACCCACAGGAGGGTTTGCACCTCCTAAACGAGGGGTTGCTCGTGAGAAGAGTCCCTGAAGAGAGACATTGATGGTGGGGTGGGTGGGAAGGAGGAATAGAAGCAAACTGGGAAGTGTACGTCACTGCTATGGTGCTGAGCACCCATTGGTCTGAGGTTTTAATGGAGGCAGGGAGGCATGGAGGCAGGGTGAAATGCAGTCCAAAAAGAAAAGGGGAGGTGGATCCTGCATAGAGTCTGGAATGTCACCCTCGGGTATGCCTTTAAAAGGCCTGTCTATTCCCAGCAGGGTAGGGGTTTGAGCCTGATTGGGATGACGCAGCAGGAGGTCGCCCCTGGTGGTGTTTGTAACCCCCACCTTTCTTTCTATAGGGCTTATGCCTGGTCTGGCCCACAAATCTCAGAGTCTGTTGGGCCCCGAAATGTGTCCTTGAGCCGGAGGGTGCATAGAGACCCAAGGAATGTAGTATGGCCCTGGAGTCCTTCCGACTGTGCAGCCTAGTGTCAGTCTGTTCAGAGAACAGGGCTGCACCATCGACGGGAAGGTCCTGGATCGATTGCTGGACCTCAATGGACAAGCCAGACAACTGGAGGCACAAGACCTCCCTCATTGAGACGGCCAACGCCATTGACCTGGCCGCTGAGTTAGCTGCGTCCGAGGCTGCCTGGAGGGAGGCTTGGACCATCATCTTGCCTTCCCCCAGTATGGCTGCAAACTCTTGCCTTGACTCCTGAAGCAGAGTCAGTAAACTTGGCAACGGAGTTCCACATGTTAAAGTCGTATCTCTCCAGCAAAGCTTGCTGGTTGGCTGGCTATGTGCAATTGCAGACTGGCAGTCGAATAAACTTTCCTGCGGAGTAAGTCAAGACTCTTAGCGCCTTTCTTTTGGGCGCTGAACCCGCCTGTCTCTTGTTGGCAGCTGAGGTTACCAAGGATTCGGGGGGAGGTGTGACGACTACAGGTATCCAAATCCTTTGGCAGGAACATAGTACTTTTTCTCTGCCCACTTAGGAGTAGGTGTAGACCCTGTCTTCTCTGCCCCAAGGCCTTGAGCCTTTTCATGACCCCTTTGTGTACAGGGAGGCTCACCTTGGACATCGAACAGGGAATCAGTGGGCCCCTTCAGTTCTTCTGCCTCTAAGCCCAGGTTTGAGCCCATATGCTTGAATAGCTCTTGATGAGCTCTAAAGCATCCTGTGGGACCAGGTTTGATGGCCCCGCCACTACCTCGTCTGGCAAGGAAGAAGATGAGGCCAGTAAGGGAGGAGGGTAGAGGTTGATTCTTCCTCCCTTGCTGGAGTAACCTCGTTGAGGGCTACTACTGGCACCTTGGCACTGTGGTCTGAACCCAGATCAGGGTCCGGTGCTGAACATGACACTGTTGCAGATAGTCTCTCTGATGCCCCAGAGTGAGCACTGCATGTGGGACCCTGGAACGGGAGGAAACCCCCATGGATTCCAAAATTGCCACGGTATAGCCCCAGCAGCCAAGCGCCCGCAGCAAAGCCGGTGGCCAGTGCGGGATTCACATGTCCTCCTGGGCAGAGCTATCTCCTCACCCTCCGAGTCCCGGGAGGATTCCTCCCTTGGTGACCATGGCAGTGCTGCTGCCGTGTCCGATTCCCCACTGTATTCAAAGGCACGGTGTCTGGGAAATGACATGGTGTCCCCAAGGTATTTGGTACCGTAAAGGGGTCTCAATGTTGAGATCGCCCTTCTCACGGTGCTGGCGGCACAGGGAGCGATAAAAGGTTTTTGGCCATCTGAAAGACCCTCAGCATAGACCGTAACATCAGGTGTCAGATGCCCCTACCACTCCCAGGAGTCGGTCAGACTTGGAATTCTGAGGGCGAAGTTGCTGTCGACCTGAGTTCCAGGGAAGACAAGCGGCCCGGCACAGGTCTTGATTTGTCCCCTGCTCCCTTTTTGTCCTTCTTGGCCATCAGGAAGCACCCTCTCCTGGCACATAGTTTTTATGTCTCAGGTACCGGCAATGGGGAGCGGTGCTGGGAGGAGCCTGGTGCCACAAGGGCACTTTGTACTGACGCCGATGTACTCAGTGCTGTGTCTGAACGGCCTGTCTCAGAGGCCCATCGAAGAGCCGTATCCATCAGCTGAGCTTGTAGTCTGATGTCTCTGTCTGGTGCGCAGGCTGAATCTTTTACAGATTCTACACTTACCTTGTACATGAGTCTGCTCCCGGCACTTCCAAGAGCTCTGATGGGGATCACTCAAGGGCATGGACTTCTTGCATGGCGCGCATGGTTTGAAGGCCAAGGATCGGGGCATGCCCCATCCCCGGGGCTATGTCCCTGCAGGACTGGTATCTACAACTAACGTCTATACGACTATATACATTATTTAACAAGAGAAAACACTGGTTTGGAGAGCTTGCCAAGGCAAGAGGATGTTCAAAAACCGTCACGGGCAGCGAGAAGTGGGGGGTGGGGACAGGCCAGCAGTGTCCCTTATACCAGCACATATGCACACAACCCCAAAGGGCGCTAGAGCCGGCCCTACAGATACCACTGAGGGAAAAAATCTCCAGCACATGTGGCACGCACACACCGTCCATGGAACGGACATGAGCAAGCACTCAAAGAAATCACATTTCGAGCTCTCACGGTTGTCAGGTCAGCTGCCCCCACATAAAACAATGTTACTCTTTCCAAGTCCAGCACGCCAGAGCCTGCGGGCAGCAAAGTGAAACTGAAAAGACTAACTTGTCCACTACTCCCAAAGAATTCCTAATAGCAGAAGTGCTGAGAGAGACCACTCTGAGCCCCAAAGGCTGGCTCTGTTCATGGAGGCCCCCTCCTATCTTCCCCAAAACAAAGGCAGAGAACAGAGTAAGAGACAGGCCCCTTCGCAGCAGCCAGAGTGGTGGGTTGGGGAGAAATGTACCATAGACACCCCCACACACACCTCCATCAGGAGTGCTGTAGGGAAGCCTCGTTTTGAAAGACCAAACTCAAAGCAGTAGTTATCGAAGGTTCACGGTCAAGCTGGGAAGTCATAGCTAATGGAGACCTGCAGGGGTCAGTCCTAGATCTGGTACCATTCAATATTTTCATTAATGACTTGGATAATGGATGGAGAGTGTGCTGCTAAAATTTGCAGAGGACACCAAGCTGGCAGGGGTTGCAAGTGCTTTGGAGGAAAGGATCAGAATTCAAAACGACCTTGACAAATTGAAGAACTGATCTGAAATCAGCAGGATGAAATTCAATAAAGACCAGTGTAAAGTACCGCACTTGGGAAAGAAAATTCAAATGCATAATTACAAACTGGGAAATACTGGCTAGGTGGTCGTTCTGCTGAAAAGGATCTGGGGGTCACAGTGGATCACAAACTGAACATGAGCCAACAAAGTGATGCAGTGGCAAAAGAGGCTAATATTCTGTGGCGTATTAACAGGAGTATCACATGTAAGACACAGAAGGTAATTGTCCCGCTCGACTCGGCATTGGTGAGGCCTCAGCCGGAGCACTGTGTTCAATTCTGGCCTCTGTGCTTTAGGAAGGGTGTGAATAAATTGGAGAGAGTCCAGAGGCGAGCAAACAAAAAAAGATTTAGAGCCTGACCTATGAGGAAAGGTTATTAAAAAAAAGTGGAAATGTTTAGCCTTGAGAAAACAGGACTGAGGGAGGGACCTGATAAATAGGCTTCAAGTATGTTAAGGACTGTTCTAAAGAGGACAATGATCAATTATTCTCCATGTTCACTGAAGGTAGGACAAGAAATAAGGGGCTTAAACTGCAGAAAGGGAAATTTAGGTTCTATATTAGGAAAAACTTTCTAACTCTAAGAGTAGTTAAGCTCTGGAACAGGCTTCCGAGAGAGATTGTGGAATCCCTGTCACTGGAGGTTTTTAAAGAACAGGCTGGACAAAACAGCTGTCAGGGATGGTCTAGGTTTTCTTGATCCTGCTTCAGCACAAGCGGGCTGGACTCAGTGAGGTCTCAAGGTCCCTTCCAACACTACATTTCTATGGTTCTGTGTCTCAGACACCTACTAGCGAGATGCCAATATTGAAGTAGGCACCCCGAGCACAATCCAGGGACATCACCCTGGTTAGAATCACAGAACCTCCTTACGACAGCCCCCTTTTTGGAGGAGAGGAGAGGGAGCAAGGATGTTGAAGAGGGCTGGGCCTTTCACCAGGACACTGTATCTGAATTTCTCAAGTGTTTCAGCTCTGCCATTTGTATCACCCTCTGGCCAATAGGCCCCAGGGACAAGACCTGAAGATCACCAAGTCACCTCCTTGCATAAATATCAATGCCAAGCAGCATAACAACTTGGGGTTTTTTTGTTTTTTTGGGGGGGTGGGGACGACAAAGTTATCACATTCCAAGAAAGCAAACCATCAAAACTTACATAGCAGTTACTTTACTGGAGCACGCGTTAGCGCCTAATGCTCTCATTCAAGTCCTCATCAGACACCATTTCCTCTCTCTTCTTCCACCTGGCCCCCTACGGATGCTTTCTCCTGGAATTCACCCACAACAGCCTTGCTTCATCCTCATTCCAACCACTCTTCAAGACCCTACTTCCCTTATGTAAAAAAAAAGATCCTAGTTCAGTGGCCTCCTTTCCCCAATTTCTGTCTGCCCATTTGTTTGGATAATGAGAGCTCTCCAGGGTAAGGATTGGTCCTCCCCCAATATCTGTGACATGCCTGGCCCATTATAGGCACTGCCATAAACATTAGCCACAGAACTGCTCTGCAAACCAGAAGGAAAGTCTGGGATTTTGATGACACAAGAGTTGCAAAACAACGCTAATAACTTATGGATGTTTTTCCCAGCATGAGTGGTACCTAGTTAAGTTATGCCTGAAACGTTCTTGTTATTTATAGCAGTACTCAGTTACTTGACAGAATTTCCTTCTTTACATGCGAACCACCTGAAGGTAGGGTATTTTGCACCTGTTGAAGGAACATGCACAAATGGACGTGAACGTGGTGGTCTTAGACGTGCAGCTCTACACCATGAGTACACATCGCAGCGGAATGAGATATTTTTTAAAAGTCTACAGCTCAGCTACAAAAGGGGGTGGGATGGGGGCAGCAAGTCACTGTTTCCTCAAAGCCTGGAGCTATCCCAAGTCAGGAGTTTTGACTGTATTATGCTCAGACTTCTCAAGTTTATTCGCAAGTCTTTTAGCTCATTGGGTCAGTTTAAATGGCAGCTGCTGCTGGTTGTAAGCCCAGTTATAGTCATTTATACCTGGCGACCCAGTTGGAACTGCAGCCAAGTCTCGCCAATAGCAGGCCTAGCAATCTGGAAGCCATTCCTAAAATCTAGCTGTTTGACCTCAGAGTCACAGTTTCCTGCTATAATTTCAGCAGCGCTTGTTGTCATTGGAACACATCCCTCTCAGTGCTGAGCCGGTTTCTCTCTGGTGTCCTACAATCAGAGCATATATTAGAGGCAAGCTTTCAACTTTGGCCCACCTTAGTACAAGACAACTCATCCTTCTGGAATGAAACTATCCCCAGGGTCCCCCCTGAGCACACAGGCATGTTCCATGCAGCCTGCTCCACACTTCACGCAGCAGCCTATGAAATAGGATTTTAGTTCCTGGTTGCCTATAATAATGCAAGGCTCCATGGGGCAATGCATGGGTACAAAATTCCATCCCCAGCCTTGTGAAAAGCAGGAAACTTTCCATGCTAACAGTCCAGGCTTCCCAATGCAACAGTAAGCTTTGGTAACCCAACATTCTCCCCCTCCCACACACACACCCCTTTACCTACCTAAAATTCTCATATAAGGAACCCTCATCTGCACACAATAAATCAAATATGTAGGTGACGGGGGGCTTTGTGAAAATTTTGCTCATACAATAGTAGTGCTCTCAGGTAGGATCAGGCAAACAAATGAAGTCCACCTACGTTTAGGGGCCAAAGAGTCAGGCCCTGTCGTTCTTTGCGAGAAGTTAACCCACTTTGGAAAACAGGCACCCCACTTAACAATACTTGCTCTCTTTAACCTATCAGCATCCGTCTCCCCCCTCCACACAGAAGCACTCCATGTGAATAGACAGGTTTTGAAATGTGTTATTGGGGAGAAAAATCCAAAACTGTAGGCTTGAGTGGTGAATTAAGCCAGAGATTAGTCCAGTTGCTCATTTGTGATAACAAAATTGCCAGTAACTTAAAAGGCTTTAATAATTTACTTGTGTGCAGTTCATTAAAGTTGGCTATGCGGGAGTAATTTTATTTGATTAGATTATGTTTTAAGTACCACCTGTGGTTTCTTTTTAAAGCATCCATTGACTCAAATGTTCACAGGCAGTAGATTGGAGATAAAATGACGACCCGGACCTGATGACAGATTGTTTTATCTCAACTCGGGGTAGTCTGAAGCTATACAAGGATAGCAGAAAGATTAAGGCAGATCTTACCTCATTTCTGCATTTGTTCTAGATACCAAAGGTTCCTTTTGATAGTTTTGAGATAATTACAGCTGCAAGAGTCATGGTTTTATCTTTATTTGGACAACTTTGCCAGTGCTTTTTCGTTTGCTGCCATGGCAGGCTGAACGGGATTCATGGTAAAGAGAATTGATAACTGGAAGTTTCTTGGAGGGTATGAAGTTATTTTCCTTTATCCCCCTTCCCCCAATGGAAAACATTGGCAGCAGCATGTGCAATTGACTCTGTTGCAAAGTCTTAATGGATTACATTTAGTTTAAATTTACCGGGGGTAGGGAGGTTTAAAAGGCAGTCTAGAATGGCAAAGTGATGGCCCTAGTCCTAGGAACTTCACAGAACAAGAACCAGAGAATTTATGAGCTCTCACAACGTTCACAGTTTAAGCCTGGATGACCGACAAACAGCTCCAATGGCTGTGATAGAAGAAAACCAGCCTTTGGTTACCTACTACTTACCAAGGACCTACCATTCAACAGTTGACCCATCTCAGTTTCCTTGGGGAAGATGCTCTTCACATTAGTTGACAAATTCCAAATAGAAATAGGGTGACCAGCTGTCCCAATATTATCAGGACCATTCCAATATTAGGGGCCGTGTCTTATATATTCTACTATGCCCTCCTCCCCCACTGAAATAAAGCATTCTGATTTTTCCAACTTGCTATCTGGTCACCCTAACTGGAAATAAGGTGTAAATGTAATCAGCCACTGGAACAATTTACGAACGGTTGCAATAGCTTTGCCATCAATGACAAGTTTTAAATCAAGACTGGATGTTTTTCTAAAAGATCTGCTCTAGGCATTATGGGGACATTCTCTGGCCTATGCTATACAGGAGATCAGGCTAGATTATCACACTTGCCCCTTCCAGGCATGGAATCTACTCGTAATAATTTCCCCCTTGGGCGTTCTCAATTAAAGGTTTGCGTCACTCTTCAGCATCTACCGACCTTTTTAGAACACTGATTTAGAACTGCTCTTTCCCTGACACATTAAGCGTACACTCAATTTACAAACCAAATTGAAAACTGGGACCTTTTGTTTTTCCAATCCAAAGTCAGGAAGGACTATTTTAAAAAGGAGCACATAAGCTTATCCCTAAGTAGAAAGGTAACCTTCCCCTACTGATGTTTCTGAAGACGACCCATTTGAGGAAGGAAAACAAAATTCTGGCTCACTATTCTGCTATGCAGGAAATTAAGCATTAATAGCTCAATTGCAACAGCAAAACTTTCACCCAACTTCATGCTCTTCCTCCAACAGCTACACAGCATGAGGCTGCTGTCACTGGTGGGAGCCAAATCCAAGGCTGGCACCACCTGAAGAAAGAACGAGTTTCTTGGTGCACGTTACAGTAGTGGAAGACATTGCTATTAGTACCAGTGCGATGACACTACCTGTGTCATGATTTTCCCTCTGTGGCACTAACATACAATTAATGTGTGCTATAGGAAGCATATGTGCAAGGGCAACAGGACTGGACCCGAAGTGTAACACAACAGGGATCATATTTGGACTGACTTCTTCAGCGTTCCCACTATAGCTGCTAAAAGCTATTCTATTCTCTTACCGACTGTAGTTAGGACCCAGAACATGGACTTTGAGGTATGCGGATTGCTGGAAAGTTGGGGATGGAGGGGTCCCTTCCATTGTAACAGTTTTTCACTTCCTGGTCCCCAAATAAAGACAGGTGCTTTATAAATCTGGTATTGCTGTTGCATACATGGATCAGAGATAGTGAGACCTGTCCAGAAAAGACTATAAAGTCCATCAGATTCTTGATTTAGCCATCTACTTCTGCCAAGGAGCACGCTGACAAGGTCTAGCCTGCTTAGTTCTTTGGAATATACTTCAACAAAAAGGAGTGTTCTGCAACATGATTTAAGATGAACAAGATTTGAACTCTTTGGGGAAGAGAGTTTTAGGGCAAAGGGCCTGCTGTTTAGAAGACTGCTTCCTTTTCTCTCAAAATTTATGAATGGACAAATCACAGCATCAAGTGAACACAGCTGCCACGATGGCTCCAAAAACAGAGAGCCCAAAGGTAGCACAGACCTCTTGCTTTAAAGCCCCAGTGTCAAACCCATTCTGCAGTGAAGGCAGAACTGCTATTTTGGTTACAGCCCAGCAGTAAAACATTCACAGGCAAGAGGCAAGTTTTGCAGTCTTACTAGACTGCAGAATAAGCCTTTTCCAGTAAAGACACTTTGTACTTGCACACAATTTAAGACCTTATTTAAAAAAAAAGAAAATAGATGAACATCCTCTCTGTCCATTAACTGTCTCGCCTCCTATTTATTCCCCTCTAGGATCTGTTCTTCACCCCATCCATCCAAATCATCACCATCATCTTGGGAATTTTCCCTTTTTCCCCCTCCCCTACTTTGGGCATTCACCCAAAGTGAATTCTCCCATAACTGCTTTTCTCCCAGACGTTTTATCCTTTGGGATTCTTCTCTCCCATTCTCTCCCCCACCCCAGCCCAGTGTTTCTTTGAGGATTCACTCTCCACTATTTTCTCCGGACCCTTCTCCCCCTTGGAATCTCCCTACCCCTCCCTTTGGGCATTCTCCTGTGTCCTGTTCCCTGGAGATGGAAACAGCAGGAAGGAGAGGAGCCGCTTCCTTGATCCTAGAGTTCCTCAGCAGCAGCTGGAAGCGAGCGGCAGCAGAGATATGCAGCTTTTGCCCTCAGTCTCAGTGGCAGGGAGCTGAAGCGCTGTGCAAAGAGCTGTGCATCTCCTGGCTCCTCGCAGCAGAGGCAGCTGCAGGCTGCGTTCCTCTGAAGTGCAAGTGCGGGCCCAGAAGGGTCATCAGGGTGGGTCTGGCCAGTGGGCTGTATGTTTGAAGCAGGGCTGTTAAAGGGCTGTGCAAGTGGACCCTGCATAGAATTTGGAGATAAAACAACATTGTTTGTCTCCTATTGAGACAGGCCAATACACGATACAGCAGGGACAGCTTCTCTATGAAATTCTTATTCTGTCTCAGGAAAAGCAAGTTACAGCAGGGCAGGCTGGAAGTGCTGCAGGCATGGACCATTCAGTTAACCTGAGGGGCAAATGGAATCTGGCTAGCAGCAAATGAAGGCAGGCAGTATTTGCTGTGCCTATTGCTGGCTGGTGGTCCAGATCATCAGTTAGCCTAGAAGGACCCCCAATACTCGACACTGTCCTGATTATTGATAGCCACATGCCCGTGATTAAGGCTTAGATGGTGGCACATAATCAGTTCCCACAAGAAGCTTCCCTCTTCCAACTGCCATCACTTCAGCCATTCCCAGAGTTTATCAAGACTCCTGTTCCTTCCATGCACCAAAAGAACTGCTGTCTGGGCAGCGTAGTCTCGATCATCTCGTAATTTACCACCAACCGCTGTACACAGACACTGAGTAATCATGGCAGGACCAACCCTGTGGGCCTCTTCCTGTCCAGCAGTGTAGGAAACAAACAACAAGAGGTCCCGAAAGGTGGCTGTTCCCTCCACAGGTGGGAAGTTGACCCTTAGTCTTTTCAGAAATCTCCTGGCTGCAGGATGTTGAAACACAGAAGAGCCTTGAAAAAACAGGCATACATTAGCCCAGCTGCCAGATGACCTTTGACTATGCTTAAAGCCAAACTAGACTTTAATAAAAGATAATAAATAGCCCAGGATAGCAGAGACAGATGCCTGCGCAATCTCTTCAGACCACACACTTTGCTACGTAAGTTTGTCTCATGGATAGTTTGGAAGTAAAGCCATTTTGTTGTTAGGAAAGTCACAAAAAAACAGTCAGTCACAACCTGCTACGGATTCCATGGCCAGACAACCACCCTGTGTGTCCAGATGGAAGATCTGACCCAGTTTCTATGAAAGATGATGTGGAAGTGTTGGGAGTTGACTCACTGGTATTTTTGCTGAGGCTTTGGGGGTTCCCAGAACCAGCACTAACCTGCCCTCTGGGGAACCCTCCACAATACTCAAGATTCACTTTTTTATCTTCCAGGACACTCTGGGAAGTAAGTATTGAAGTGCACAGAAAAATCCCCTTGCCGCAGTCCAGTAAAAAGTCACCCGTCAGAAAAATAAAACTCTTTTTCTTTTCTTTCCACGGTGTAGCAGACATGTTGACACCCATCACAACTAGATCCTTGAGTTCCGCCTCTGCAGAAGCATAGAGAGGACAGAATTCTTAAATATTCCTTTTTTTTTTTTTTACACAGCAAATCTCACTTGGGACCAATTCACCAAGACATTCTTCTTGCCCAGAAGAGCAACACCAACATGGAACACATGACAACTGATGGAAATTGCTTTCTGATAGTGGCCATTAGAATGAGCAAACTGATGTAAAACAGCAGAATCTGAATCGCTCTCGCCTCTGTGTCAGGCAGAAAGGCCCTAAAGGCTAGCCAGACAAATTATATTGGTTCTTATATAGACTACAGTATCAAACTTTATAAATGTTACATGTACCTGCATGGCTGAGAGATTGAATTCTAGCTCCATGGGGGAGTTACAGCATTTTCCTGCAGGAACTAAAACCACTGCAGGGTAATTAACACAAATCCCTAGGCTGAGAACCAGCCTAGACAAGCCTCACACCTTGAGGAAAGTTGCACAGACTGGCTTGACCTGTTTACAGAGACCCTGGTAAATCAGAAACTGAAAACAGTATGAAGTGACCACCCTAGCATAAGTGGAGAGATCACTCTCACACAATCCAAAACTGACATGATGCCACGGCCAAAGGGACAGACCCTGCAGAAAGGCCCGGAAGGATTTTGAGAGCCTGCAGGCTCTCTATGTGGAAGACAGATGGTTGCCTGATAAGCTCAGGTCACGTGGGAGCTCTTTATTGTTGTTAAAGTCTTAGTAATGCTATTTTTTTCTAATTTAATTCTACTCCGCTTTATGGGTGCTGGCTGGCCCCTGGCTAACCCTGCCATTGCCCCTGCGAGAACAGGAGTGCAGGGGCTGAACAGAAGGGAGGACTGCTCTGGCCACTACTTTCCAAAGGGTTCCAACATCAGCATCTAAAGCACATGGAGACGCCGGAGTGATGATCAATAACTACAGTACTTGAAGTATTGGTCGACACTTATCTGGGGGTTGTCCCGAGTTCATCCTTCACTACCAGCAGCATTGTTTGTGCCATGAGCTGGCTTGAGCCCTGCTTGGAAAGGGAGGGATCAACAAAAGTCACCTGTTGTTGAAGTTGGTTCGCTACCTCTTCTCATAATGAAGGTTTTTGGCATAAAGCGCGTTAAAAGACAGTCAGACTGTAGCATGTCTCCAAGCAATTGGTAGACGACCCCCAGACAGACAGTGATGACCTGTCACCAATAGGCTGACGTGCGCCTGAATAGCTCTGACCAGTCAGAAGGGGCACAGAGCCAAACTACGAGTGGGTGACGTGCAGAGGCCTGTATTCTAAGCTCATTGAGGTGATAAATGCAGCTTACCCAGTCATATACAACTTTTATATAAGCAAGCCACAGCTAGAGACAAGGACTGGTGCAAACGGGATTGTTAACGTTAAAAGGACACACTCCAGGTTAAGTCACAGGTTGACAACAATCGGAAAGATTCTCTAAATGGGAGGAGTTTAAGTTGAAATCAAAACACTGATTGGTTAATTACATTGAGAAGAGGCTGCTTCCCCATTTTGGGCACGGCTTATCTGGAGGTCAGTGAAAAAGCTTGGGTGCATCAGGACAGGAAGGAGGAAGTGTCGCCATGTTCTGCTTAACTGCCCAAGACAACTCCACCTGTTGCAACACTGTTGTGAGCCTGTGACTAGAAAGCAATACGTCCAACAGCCCAATGTCAGTAAGTTCGCCAGATCTCAGCGGGGCTAACAGCAGCAAATACTGGGCCTGCTTCTCTCCAGCAGCGAGGCTGCAAATGAAAACAAGCTGATACAAAAGACAGAGAATGTATCTTTTGTTACCCTTTTTTTCCTCTGTTTTATCTTACTAGAAACAGGACTGGACTTTCAACAGTAACATCATCTAAAATAACTCCCCGCCCCCAGCAAAAAAGGACAGATAAAAATCATTTAAAGAGACCATCACACAGTGACCTCCCCCTAAAAAGACTAGATAACCAAAGGCAATAAGGAAAAGTTAAAAGAAAGGCCTTAATTTTTAGGTTTTAAAGCATTTAGCTGTTTTCTTTTCTGTGTGTGCTTAGTAAGGGGTTGAAAAGATTCAGGATGATTATGTGAATAACGCCAGCGCAGACACAAAACTCCAGACCACAACTATTTAATGTTGTAGAAGCACGGCAGGGTTTTATCAACCTCTTTTCCCTTGCAGGGCTTGAGATGCCACCTAACCCCCCACAACAGCGGCCTGGACTGGTCAGTCCCGTGTGCGGGGCTAGGCTCAGTTCTCAAAGCAGAGAGTGGAATGCTGCTTTCTGCTCGGGTAGGTTTCCCTCATGACTCAAAGGTTACTGCGTTCTCAGTGTTCGGTCAGCAAAAGAGGAGAGCGCCTGTGCTAATCAGTAGGCAGGCTGGGTTCATAACTCAGAGTGATCCCCTGGGCTCTGGCAGATGCTATGATTACAGAGAGGGAGATCTGTAGCATTCACTACCAGCAACAGATTATACAAATTCTTTACATTTCGATCTGTCAAATCCAAAGAGAGTCTGTCTCCGTAATGGCAATTCAGCATCAGCAGAATTCATCCTGGAAATATGGTGAGCTGTGCAGCCAGTGAAATGGACCAGGGCCAGCGTATTCGCCACCCCTTGAACCCGAGGGAGGATGGCAGCTTTGGAAGCCTCTGAGGTCCATCAGTCTTTGTGGAGAGGTCTATTTGTTTAGCTGTTAACAGACAGGACTGGGGGTGGGGCTGGCGAAGTTTCTAAATTGAGCCTGCAGGTGATTACCAGATTACAATAAGGAGATGACTGCTACATTTCTACTGCACTGCGGACTAGATCCAACGCGTGACTGTCAGACACAACTAGTCTAGATGTAAGCCATGCCTGCCCCCGAGAAAACGAGATTATTTGCCAGCCTGTTCGTCTGGTTTTTACAAAGGCGGAGCCAGTTACTTGAGTGCCACGGACTCCACTGTCGACTCTGATTTAAGCTCCTTCAGTTCCAGAGGGGAATTAGGAGTCACGAGATGTGTCTATCAAGATGGTTTTGTTTAAGTGGGATTCCACCGATTCTGCTGCTAGATGGCCTCCCTGATAACTCTCCTCTGACAAAACACCTTTCCACAAAATAGAGATGACATTTTACAAGCGCAGAAGTTAGTGCTGGACATTATCTCACTGCCACCGTCCACTACAAACACCCCTATGTTAGGTTCTTCCTCTGGAGTCTTCAGGCAGTGGAGAGAAATGATGTTCAGCAGTTTTATGGTTGCCAGTGAAGACACAGACCAGGCAAGACATGAAGATTTGAAAAGAAACCGATCCATTTCAAGCTCACATGCTGCTCTTGACAGTCAGTTTGTTACCTTTAGTTCTGGTCCCACAGGAGAAGAGGTGAGAGGAGCAAACATGCGGCAACACATTTCCTTCTCTTTATCCAGGTAGTTCCTGTAACAGCTGCAAAACAGAGCACTTTGTTACAGGATGGTCACTTCTACAGCTAAACCAATACTAGGAGCCCAGTGTTTTGAGGCTGAAAGCTAATGTAGCATACACCGATACGGAGGGAATCACTGCTCCGAACAGGGCTGTGCCAGGCGATGGCTCGTTCTGGGCAGGGTTGTGGGTATAAATGGGTCAACACAGACAGGATTATCACCTTTCCTACAGTACAAAAAACTTAATTTATGATCCTATACAGCACTCCCTAGCAGAAGAACGTTGCAGAGTTAGAGGTTTCCAAGATCAAGGCTTTTTTGAGTCATAACCAACGCCAAGTGAAATACACCACTACGCTCCAGACACAAAAATCTCACCATAAGAAACCAGCTTATACTTTCAGTTTTGGAAATGTAGGTACAACCAAGGGCATACATCTAGGTGGCATAGCAGATTCACTAACATTTTATCTTTGGAGACCTAAGTAGAGTTCATGTGAAAGTAAAAAAGTCACTCTAGCTGCTAGATGACACTTGTTAACATGACAAGAGCCACCACACGACCCAAGAAAATGGGCAACTTACCACAGCTAATGCAAACTAGCTCGTTAGCACCAAATGCATCGGTCAGCATTTCTAATGGTTCTGTAGCTGACAAAGCATCCTGCTTTGGGGGGATCTTGCCTACATTATCCCCACTGAGAATGAGCTTGGGTTTTCCATCATTCTACTGTCAAAATTCTAATTGTGGTTTTAGCTGTGGCTTTTCAGTACTATGTTAAATAGTGACATCTGGTTATTGAAGGAGCTCTACGGATGAAAAGAACTACACAAGAGCTGGGTGTTATTACTAACCCATAACACACACTGATGTTTTGCAAAAAGGACTGAAACAGAGCTACCCTTCAGTAGGCGTGGACTGTTTTGGATTCATACTCCATCTTCTGTAGTTCTTCCCAGATCATATCACGGATCCCCAATTTGACAAAGCTAAATAGATTTAGCCAGTTATCACACAATTCAGCCGGAAAACATTGTTTTCTTCTATTTTATATTTTCTTTTTAGAATAGTAAAGTGCAAAATAGAGCAGATAGAAGTTAACATTAATGTTAACTTCTAACACCAATCCACACACACTGAAACTCCAAGCTGATGTTATTTTAGCCAAGCACTTCAACCAAGGCAAGATGTTGTCATGCCACAGAGCTGAAGAGTGGAATGTCCTGACAAACACAGGATTACTAAGAACTATGCTTTCACCTCTGTCACTACAGACCCGGTCTGGAGTTGACCTGGACTGACCAGAAAGAAACTGGTCAGTTTGATCCAACAGCTGTTCTGCAACCTGAATAAAGTGAGTTGGTGACCTCATTGTCGCTCTGAGGCTCACTGCATACTTCCCAGAAGTGTTTGCCGTCAGTATTTTCCCAAGATGAAAAGAACAGAACGAGGAAGAGACAGTAGAGTTGGTCTTATGAAAACACAACTAAGGCACACTGGCAGGGAAGACTGCGCTGCTGTCGCTTGTGTTGTACTTGTTCTGTGGGCAAACAATGTTTCGGTCTCCGGAACTGTTGATTTATTACCCCCAAGGCAGCATGAAATTCGCTTTCAAAATCGCCCTGCAAATGAGTCAGTGTTTGCACAGGGCTGTAAGTTGTAAGCGTCATCATCCGGAACAGAAAAACTGTGGAAGTCAACCAAACACCTTAAAGGAACCAGAACCTGATTGCAGTGAACTCTAGCGTACAATATTTGATTGATGTCAATATTTCAGCAGTCCTAGCCTAGCCTGTCATCTACAGCCAGCCCTACCTACTCGAGTGAAGTGTACATTGGCTGTAGCAGATATCCTCCAGAGCAATTGTACAAAAAGAGCCAATTTCTGACATCTACTCATGTGTCACTCTCAAGCACAGCATCTGCAAAATAATCAAAACTAAATCCCCTCCCACCCACCAACCTCCCGTTTTTTTTTGTTTTTTTTTTTAAAAAGACTTGCTATGTTTTCCCACAGTTCAACCACCTGCTAATTTAATCCTTACAAAAGCTAGTCTGCTGGTTATTTCTTTTAACAGGCTGTAGAGGGTATTTCTAAACAGTTATTTGCCTTGTGAAAGAAGTTGAAGTGTGTATGTTTTGTCCACCTAAGCATTCTCTCCCCCACTTCTCAACAGCTCGAAGGAGTTCTCTTACCTAGCCAGCTTTTTCAGCTCATTGTTAATATCATGGTTAAAGGGCTCTTCTTTCTGAGCTCTGACGAGGAAATCCCGAGCTTTTTCATATTCTGTCAGCGAGAGACAAGCCTGTCATTGAACGAAGGATAAGAATCAGAGAATAAATATCTCCCCATAGTAGCACTTCAGGATTAGTTTATGAGAATATATGTTTCAAGTTTTGGAAATAGATCATTCCTAAACAAGCAACTGGATCCATGAAAAGTCAGAGGTATGCAAAGCATTTGCAAAGGGCCAAATTTTCAGATATGCTGAGTGCTCACAACTCCCACCAACTATTTTGGTAGCTACTGGTGCACAGCATGTCTGAAAGCCTGGCCCGGTATTTCTAACAGATTTTCTGACTGGCTCTTTCAGTCTATTGCAGGTCTTCCCCACAGACTAGCAAGGCTGGGGTTTAGCTTGATGCAACCTCGTAACCCAACAGAGTAATTTACTTTTGCTCACCTGGCCACACCTGAACAGTGCTTTGGCATTTCTCTTGTCAATCTCCAGTGCTTTTTCTCCATACGCCAGAGCTCGGACAGGACGCTCCAGCTTCAGGTAAGTAAATGATAGATTGAGGAACACCAACAGTTTGGCGGCATCAATCTGGCACTGCTCTTCCCCATTGGAAGGCCTGCGACACAGGATCAAGGATGCCTGGAAAGATAGAATTTAAAAAAAAACAAAAACACAAACAAACATAAGAGAGATGGTGCATCTCTTTGTGGAAATTTTAGGAGTTTACCTGACCATTGATCTAGAGAGACATGTATCAACTTAATCCCCACTGCAACAGGGGGCAGATAAAAAGCAAAATAAATAGAATGGCACTAACAGGACACATGCAGAACACGACCAGTCTATTCAGACATTTGCTTCTGTGGCATCACATACCTCGTCCCTCTACTGCTCGTTGTTGACAGAGTGTAGGCCAGGGACCCTGTTTCTGTTTTGGGTTTTCATGTGCCTACCTCACTGTGAATGCTACAGAGATTGTTCAGTGTTTTGTTTGGGGGTTTCTATTGTTTTAATATATTCACTGCAGAAAGGAAAATCCCACAAATTTTAGAAGTGCTGGTGAAAAAGGAAACCATCTGCAGAAATTTCACTGAAGTACATCCCTGCACAGGCAAAAATGACAGCAGAGACCATATCCTCAAACAGGAAGAGAGTTCCTCTAAAACACAAAACACTCATGTCCTTGCTAAAGACTAGAGGCATGGCATACATCATGTAGCATTAGAAACAAAAAGGTAAAGTCTTCCAGCAACAAGCAATGGGATAACATTTCTCCATTGGGAAAGTACGAGTAAAATTTTGAAAAGCATCTAAATGATTTAGAGGGATTAGACTTTCAATAAGCCTTGGGGTCCCGAGTGTCTATGTCACTTCTGAAAATTTTACCTCAGCTTCCTCACTACATGTTACAGGAATAAGCCCTCCCTCCTCTTCATGTTGAAAGCTCTGCAGGGAAATTCCAGCTGGGTGATCATTGCAACTGAAGCAAATATGTTCAAAGCCTGTAAAGCCATTTCTAGAACTCGAGATGTATCCCAAGTACACCAACACGTCTGTACATTTTGTTGCCTAGGCTAACTGGGACCTACAAGGGATAAATGTGGGGGTCAGGAGTTCACATACTACTATCGGCCTGTGTTTTCTTTCATTGTTGCTCAACGCATACCTTTGCTGAGCGTACAAAGGCAGCTGCTTAACACCTTCCTTAAGTTATCAACTTTAACATAATATAAAACTTTAGCGTAATTCCATCGCCCACGTGTATTATCCTAGAGGGTAATTGCTCTCTCAATGATTTTTCACTTTGTGCTTAGTCATCACTTATGATCTTCTACAGACTGCATAACCCTGTTATCTTGATTTCAATACCCGTTTATATCTCTCTTGGGCATCCATGAAGCGCTGCTGGCGGAAGAGGTGATTGCCAAACTCCCTCTCTGTGTTTGCCACTTTCAACATCTGCTGTAGCGGGAACATATCCTGCTGCTCCTGTGTACAGAAGCCGAACATTTAGTAAACATAAAATGGGAACTAGTAAGCATCTATCGCACCCCCAAGTGGTCAGACAAGGGAGGAACATTCCAAAGTTTAACACATACAAATTGGGGATAGGAACAGCTTCACAAAGAACACAGGAGAACTGTAGCAACACTAGGCCTGTCTTTAGTGGTGAAAGCCGACCCACCAAAGAGTGAAGCTCAGGAAGGTGAGCTCAGGAGCAAAGACCAAAGATCCTCCCTGACCTAACAAACATGGCTGAGAATTTCCCATCTACATCCTCGCGCTGTTCTACATACACTCAGTTTAACTAGAGGGGGCAAGAGTCCAAAGTTGCTTGCAGAGCTAGAAACAACAAAATGCCAAGCTGACTAGCTTCTATCTAGATTACACTCTGAACTGTAGTAAGAACAATCAAACATGTTTAGTCTGCAAAGCAGTTTTAAGAACCATAACTTCAGCTTGCTTTAACGCTTCTCCCAAGAGTCTGCTTTCTTGAATTTACACTTTGAAATTTTCTTGATGCAGGGTAGGAAGGAGGGAAGTTTCAACTGTGAGGGAAAGCTGGAAGATTTCAGGGCCAAACCTTCAAGTGTTTGTGAGAGGATGTAGCCCCACTGACAAGACAGCACTGGAACACCATTTTTAGGGTCACATTAAGCATCTCCACAAGCTTTATTTTCTTTGCAAGCTACGGAGCCTGGAATATGGGGCACAAAGCCTGGAACATGGGGCACAGAGCCTGACAGTGTGGTGTTCCCTTTGTGAGAAAAGTGGTGCACAAGTAGCTCCAAACCACATGTGATGGCATAATTTTATAGAAGCATGACAACCATGCTGTCATTTAGAAATATGTGGTAAAGGCATGAAGAAGGGCATCAAATCCCTTCACACAAACATGCTACAGGTACCATTAGCGGGAAGCTGTTCTGAACAAGAGTATCTGACATCTTCCTATTACTGCAGCAACGAACACGCAATAGGGGAGACCGCAAGTAACGGAAACTTAAAAACCGGTGTGTATGGCTCAAAGCTACTTGTGTAACTCACAGCAGTTAAAGCAAAGAATCTGTCAGATTCAGCAGAGTCCAGGAAGTCCAGCAGCTCTATCTCAAACAGGACGGTGGCATTAGGGGGGATCAAAGGAGGACAGCCCATCGCCCCATAGGCATAACTTGGCGTGAAGAGAAATCTTGCACTCTCTCCCTTCTTCATGGTCAGCAGGCCAACCTCCATGCCCAGTAGCGTAATCTCTGGCAAAACAAGAAGTGGACCTTTTAACGGGGCCTCAAAATTCCCAACTTGAAGGGCCGATTGTGTCTTAAAAGCTGGTTGGCAAGCCTTCGCTTTTCCAAACGTCAGGGTTTGTGACTGCCAATTCTTACCCAGCAATGGCAATGTTTATACACATTCGGCAGCACAGCGTGCACCCCAGCTCACAAAAACGATTCACCAGTACTCAGTCTCTGCCTCCAGCTTCGGAACTTAAACAGCATTTAAGATATAGCACAGGCTGCGAAGCCCAGGTGTTAAGCACCATCAAACCAATTATCCACTTTGAGCTACAAACTACAGCCAATCCTACAGCTCACAGGAAGTTTCTATGCCCCCCCACCCCACCCCCATTTCCAGGAAGGGAAAACCGCTCAGTCATCCCTTCCTCCACACCTGGGAGAAGCAGGCAGAGGCACAGTGGTAGCTTGTAATTCCACAAACAGTACTGCCAACCGTCAGGACGTATGACATTATGAAAGCACAAAACCTACCCCAGGCTTTAATGGACTAACACAGCCTGAGCCAGAGAGCAGTAGAAAGGGCAGGGTCCTTACACCCTGTTTCTTCAGTACTAGGTTCTTCCAACTGGACTTACCATCTCCAAGTTTCATCAGCCTAGGAGTCCTCCTGTGGCAGTTTGTGTCAAAGGGCTTATCCATGTATTCCAGGTACCCAGAATATTTCACTGCAAGAATGCCGATGCAAAGGGAGGAGAGATGTTAGAGAACTTAACTTACAAAATACTCAAGGTAATCAGAGATATAATTGCTAACCCCTCACACCCTCACTGTACTGTAGTTCTTTGGTTTTCCTTTTCCATGGCCTGTCAAACCGCAGCAAGAGAATAGACTACTCCGGGATAGATGCTGCCATCAAACAAGTAGTAGGTGTTTGTTTCACTCAACACTGCCTACACATTTTTACAATACAATATAGCTGTGTCTGCCAGTTTGTCATTTTCGATCTAGCAAAGAAACAGGCAGATTTTAAAGAGTGTGTATGAAATTACTATTGGGAAAAGATGGGCAGATGGACAGACCAAGAAACCTTTATCTATCTGCAAAATAGATGTATGTATAGTAGCCGGGAACTAGCTCACCAATGTGCTTGAATGAACCAATTCTCAGGGGTGGGCCCCATACGCAGTACTCTACTGAGATTGTCTACTGGGAATTTTTTAATATGTATGCGAATAGGAGATTGCCAACAAGACCATCACCACAACTGGCAGAGAACTAAAGCCAACCTCATGTCTGGTCTCCCATGTTTGAGATGAACTCAAACTGGAACAGGTGCAGAGAAGGGCTACTAGAATGATCAGAGGAATGGAAAACTTTGATTTAGTGAGGGTTGGTCCTACTTTGAGCAGGGGATTGGCCAAGATGACCTCCTGAGGTCCCTTCCATGATTCTATGGTAAAACCCACCTTACAAGAGAAGACTCAAGGAGCTTGGCTGGCTTAGCCCAACCAAACAAAGGCTAAAAAGAGATATGACTGCGCTCTATAAATACATCAGAGGGATAAATACTAGGGAGGGAGAGTTATTTAAGTAGAGTGACAATGGTGACAGAAGAACAAATGGCTATAAACTGGCCATCAAGTTTAGGCTTGAAGTTAGATGAAGGTTTCTAACCACCAGAGCAGTGAAATTCTGCAGCAGCCTTCCATGGGGAGCAGTGGGGGGCAATAAACCTAACTGGCTTCAAGACTGAGGTTGGTAGATGTATGGAGGACATGGTATGAGACTGGCTACAATGGCACGTGGCCCATCTGTGACTGCTAGTAGCAAATATCCCCAAGAGCCAGAGATGGGACACTAGGGCTCTGAGTTACTACAGAGAATTCTTTCCCAGGTGTCTGGCTGGTGGGTATTACCCGCCCATGTGCTCAGGGTCTAACTGATGGCCAGATTTGGGGACACAGAAAGAATTTTCTCCCAGGTCAGACTGGTAGAGACCCTGGCAATTTTTCCACCTTCATCCACAGCCTGGGTCACTTGCAGGTTTAAACTAGAGTAAATGGTGGATTCTCTGTAACCTGAAGTCTTTAAATCATGATTTGAGGCCTTCAGTAACGCAGCCAGAGTTTATGGGCCTGTTATGGGGAGTGTGTGGCTTGCAATGTGCAGGAGATCAGACTAGATGATCACAATGGTCCCTTCTGGCCTGAAAGTCTGAGTCATGTCACAAAAGGCAAACCACCACCAGACAGCAGTAGTTTTCCACCAATACTGACTCAGTGATTAAATGCTTCCTGTGTTTCTTAAAAATCAACATGCCTCTTTATTTAATCTATTGACTTGTACTCTCTCTGATAGCCTCAGGAGCAGCAAAACAAAGATTTGTTAGCGTATAAGACATTTTAACGTCTTTTTGACAGAAAGTGAAGCTCTATAAGCCATTACAACAGTGGAAGATACTCTCCAGCCAGTAGGCATTTAGATTTCAGTTAAACTTGAGCCCAAACTCTTCAACAGTGTGCTTTTCAAAGAACAGCCACAAAAGTACTACTGCTGGACTGCCACAAATAGCACCTATGGCCCAGACCTGCAATGAGACCCACGTGTGCAGATCTCATTGCAGGACCAAGGCTCTGGTCAGCTGAACATGATTGAAACCTACAGCTTCCACAAAATAGATGCAATTCCTTTTATAGATTTCCTTAAACTCCACAAGTAATACAACCCATCTTTTACTGAGACAGATTTTTTGAAGTAAGCAGTTTAAGAACAGCCAACTAAGTCGAAATCAGCAGTCCTGTACAAGATATTCTTAAATAAAAATCCAGCATGCTGTTTTCTACATTAAATTACAGTTAAACCTGTTTTTTTCAATCTCTGGCATCTCCTACAAGTCTGTGATAAAACTGACTTCAAATCTGTATATTGTAAGTGTTCAGAGACATGAGAGGACCTAGAGAATCCTAGAACACAAACATGATACTTCACCAGCTACATTTATTTATTCAAGTGTGCTGCTGAGAAGCACAGCCACCTAGGACTAAAACAAGGCTTCTCAACCCGTGAGTTGCAACCCAAAATTGGGTCACCAGAATATTTCAAAGAAGTCAGGTGGCACCTCCTTGGGCTTTGGTCCCATGGGGCTGGTGGGGCTCAGCTCCCAGCTCTGGGCATTGCAGAGCCACTCAGAGCTTCCATTATAATCAGGATGTACGGAGGGTCACCCCCTGTGCTTACCCACTCCTGCAGCCCTGCACTGGCTCGGATAGGGGGGCAGGGACGGCCCTTCACAATTTGTGTGGGAAGCGCAGGAGCAGAGGCGGGAGCAGCTGTCCCTCAGCCTCCTGCACCCTCTTCCCTGCACCTTGCACTTACTTGCTGCTCCAGCTCCGCAGCCTGGTGCTGGCTGAGATGGGGTGGCCTCACCCCGCCAGCCTGGAAGGTGGACGCTGGGTCTGCCCTCCACAACAGACGGGCCAGGGGGGAGGGAGGGGAGGAGAGAGGCTGAGGGCAGCTTCTTCCTCTTCCACTCCTGTGGCCCTTCCCCTCACGTCGTGAAGGGCCTGCCCAGGCCCCATGCCGTGACCCCATGAACATTTGACCCACTCAGCCAGGGCCAAATCTGAGTGGCACTGCAACCCTGAAGGTTGTAATATCCAGAGCAGGGAGCCAAACCCCAGAGCTGCAGAAGCAACAGTGAATGTGGGATAGGCCTTGCAAAACCCGACCCACTGGGCCTTCCTCTGCCCCTGGGGGCAAAAATCTGCCACCCCCACCAGCTTATTTACTGGGTTGCAACAGGCCATCACCATTTACAAATGGGTCCTGGGCCAAAAGAGGTTGAGCGCCAATGGTCTAGAATACCAGACACTAAGCAAACATCAAAGTCATAAACTGGACATGGACAGGAACGTTCACTGAGAAAAAAAAAAACCACCCCACACACGCTTTGGTGAATAATCCCAGTAAAAGGCCTCCAATACTGCGACCTGTTTTACCTAATACGGACGCATCCTGGGGCGCCAGCTCTCCGGCGCCAGCACGGATAACCTCCTTTAACACCCCTCCATCACCAGTGACATCCTGCATCCGCCGGCCCAGCTGCTGGTAAGGAGACTATGACCGGTGGAAAAAGAACGAGCCCACTTAGGCATGGGATGGTAACAGCGCGCTGCTACCGCGCTCGCCGACGGACAGTCTCGGCTGAGACCACCCAGAAGGGTTTCGCCTCGGATGGACCCTAGCTCCGGGCTGAAATGCTGCAGGACGGATGGGCCACCCCGCCCCGGCGCAGAGTGAGGCGGGCGCCTCGCGCCCCTGAGAGGGTGTGGGGGTCACGCAGCCGCGACGTGCCGGATGTCTCACACCGCCCCTAACGAGCAGCCCAGCCCGGTCACCCCGACCCCCAACCTGGCCCTGACCCCACTGCCCGGCCCCCTGACCCCACACCTCCCCGCCCAGCCCCCTGACCCCACTGCCCGGCCCCCTGAACCCCCAACCCCACACCTCCCCGCCCGGCCCCCTGACCCCCTGCCCGGCCCCCTC